>NIJG01000301.1:150210-161676 GCA_002201625.1 Euglossa dilemma | reverse complement strand
CAAGAGTCGACGAAATTTCCATTAAAAAATATTTTTCAATCGACCGATTAATTTCACTTGAGATGACGTAACGTAATATTTCATATTTATTACTAAAAAAATATTATCTGCTTTATAGCAGAAAATCTTTGAATTTCTGCCCTTCACTATCCAAAAAATTGTCCAATGCAAAGGGTTATATGACAAATAAACTAATTAATTTCAATTCAAACACTAATAAGTAATTTAACACTAATTTTAGTGTTAATTTTAGTGTTAAATTTAACTTTTAATAACACTAATTTTAGAGACACGAATGGTCTCAAGAGTCGACGGAATTTCCATTAAAAAATATTTTTCAATATCGCAATTTCCATAATCCTATCGAATACCAAAGAGACCGAAATAATCCATCGGAAAAATCGACCGATTAATTTCACTTCTTACGCAAGGCGAATTTCCAATCAGACACGGTCCCGGTATTACTCATGCAGCGATCGACTTCGTGGCTCTCGTATTCGGGTTATCATCGGGTTTTCCTATTCACCTTGCTTTCTATTTCAGGCAAAAATCGGCCTCGAAATCGGCTGGCGAACGCGGGCGTTCTCCAGTGGCCGATAGACGATTCCCGTGTGGTCGATCGATAGATCGCCCATCGAGCGACCTCCTGGCATGAATATTAAGACAAATTTCTCGAATATCGGCCCGCTCGCCGTGCATCGGCCAGCTCGCAGCGTGATCGAAGCCGTTCTCTCGCTGAGAACCACCGAACAAACCCCCTATTGATGCATCCACGATGTTCATCGACTATTTTAATGTCCCGTGAATTTCTGCTCCGTGCTGCGAGAAAGCTGGCAATGATAAAAACTGGCTGCCGGCGCCTGCAGACGATCGAATATTCTCGCTTTGGCCGATTTTAATCTTTACATTTCTGCTCCGTGACGTCTGCAGACGATGGAACGTTCTCCTGGGTTTACTTCGATTTTAATTCTTAAACTCCTCCGATGCACCACGAGGAAGCTGGCAATGATAAAACCTGACTACTCACGTCGGAAGTTAAAATTTTAACTTTTAAACTCCTAAAAATTTTAATTTTTAAACTTCTGTTCCGTATCACGGGAGAGTTAACAATGTTAAAAACTGAATAACGTCTGCGGACGATGGAATATTCTCTAAAATTGCTTTGGTTGATTTCAGTTTTAAATAATACGGATTGAAATCGTAAGTTGGAATATATTTAATAGATATTTCTAAATTTGGAAAAATTAGGAATTTATGATTGAAAAGAAACAAAAATTTTGTTAATCATTTTTGGGTAGAATAAATTTTATTTAACGTCTTACTTGATATCTTATTATTTCATCATTCGATAATTTATATAATTATTTAATTGTGTCTGAAATACTTCGTTTTAGTTAGTAAATCAATTTATTTTTAATTATTACCGGATTAAGTAAATTACATTTAATATTTTCTTATTTTAGTATATACTACTTTGTGTCACGAGATTATTTTAATATATACTATTTTATGTCACGAGATTATTTAATTATATTTAAACCATTTCATTTTGGATACAAAATTTAATTAAGACCTTTGATAATTTAGCAAATATATTGCTATTAGCAGGTACACACACTTATATAAATAGCAAAGATGGGAAATGGAGATTGACAAAACTTTCATCGAAGCTTTATTTATTGCACGTTATTGGATGGATTGTACATCGGATCGGATTTTTCTATCTTTCCTTCATAAGTACACGCGTAGGTCAACGTCTACCTGCAGGTGCATTTGTATTCACGAGCCGGCGACACGCAGTCGGGTGCAGCGTCGTGTAAACGCTGCAGGTACCTGCCAATGCGGACGAATCAGCTGCGGAGGAACGTTTTTATGCACCATCTCCGAGAGATAATGTAGTCGTTCTTTTCACTGGCCTCCTATATAGCCCAATGCACCGACAAAGAGCCTCCACGGCCGCTTTTGACAAGTTCTTCCTTTTGTGTTTCTTTAAGCAGCTCGTTTTTCTGCTTTTGTTCTTGATTAGTAATAAGGTGACAGAGGACAGTGGGATTATAGTGATTAATGAGATAAATCGACACGTTCGTCACATGCCTCTTATCGTCTGCCATTTTTCCAAGCCGTATTTTATCATTATTTTTGAATTGTTACTTTATTGAAAGGTAATAGTGGCATAAACGAAATTTTTCAATTATTTATTCGTTACAAGAAAATTGGAATTTTTATTCTCAACAGTCTTTAGTTTTCACATTAATTTTCCTTTAATCTCTAATATTGTGAGATACGATTATTTTAATAAAATGGTAATTATTTTTGAATTGTAACTTTATTGAAAGGCAATAATAGAATAAAGGATGAAATTTGTAAATTATTTATTCGTTACAGGAAAATTAGAATTTTTATTCCCAGCAGTCTTTAGTTTTCACATTAATTTTCCTTTGATCTCTAATATTGTGAAATACGATTATTTTAATAAAATGGTAATTATTTTTGAATTGTAACTTTATTGAAAGGCAATAATAGAATAAAGGACGAAATTTGTCGATTATTTATTCGTTACAGGAAAATTGGAATTTTTATTCCCAGCAGTCTTTAGTTTTCGCTTAAATTTTCCTGTAATCTCAAAATGCGAACTAAATCGAGTGTAATATTGAGATACGATTGAACCTAGAAGAATTAAAAGACAACGATTTTCAATGGTAAATCTACTCCACCGTTTTTCCCTTTCGCGAATATATTACAGCTCATTTGGATTCCGGAATCGTACTCGACTTTTATCATTTCCATGGATTTAACCGATTTATTTCAAGAGTAATGACTTGCAAATGCAAAACGCGGAGAGGAGGTTCATTGAGATGGAACGTTGACGAATTACTCGAGAAGACCGCGGTAACGGTATGCGGTGACGAGTCCTTTTCCTAAAAGGCCCAGATACTAGGGAGAAGGTCAACATGGTTCCTTTAACGTGAGAAAAAAAATGGGACTCCGGCGACAGGTATTTTACATTTAAATATCGGAGTGGCTCGCGGTACTCAGATGCAAAATACCACGTCGTACGTGATCTCGCGTTTCAGAGCACAGCCTGCATGAGGATGGACACTAATGATGAAGTCACAGAAAATTTGGTCATGCATTTGAACAGCTTAATGAGTCCAATGCTAATACATTCGTTTTCACTCCACATTCTTTGTGAAACTCTCGCGTTATATCTCTCGAGCAAAAAATACAGCACGCTTTGTTACATGAAGTTTGGAAAATCAATTTTCAGTCTTGTTTAATGTAAAGATAGATAGGTATGTTTTAAACATAAGTGAGAAATGATATTTTCGTTATTGCTTCATTTTGTATAAATATTAATTATTATTATTTGGATCGTGGTCGAATCGTTATTATTTTTCATGGTGGTTAGTGTTTTAGCAGGATTCTTGGTAATTATTAAATATACAAAATTCTAGTTATTATTAATAAAGAGAGTTATTAATTACTTTTATACTTGCATAAGTAGCTTGATGTATATTTTTAGCATAGCAGAATTTAAAATTCACCGTGAGAATTACTTCTGCACTTTCATAAGTAACCTGATGTATTTTTAGGAGACCAGTATTATGTAATACCTTACGTAGGTTGTAATGTACACATATATCAGTGTACACGATTAGTATATTATTAGATACGGCCTACTTCCACCGATAAAACCGGTATCCTTATTACATGCAAAACTCAACTTGTCTAAATTAAAAATTCATAATCATTATTTTTTGTTAATTCGCCAAAAAGTAGTGTCTCTACTTTTTTATACAAATACAAACTTAGGAAGCATGCGCAGTCAGAAAATATCAATCAATCCCTGAACCTAATCTTCAATTCAACTTTGCATAAACATCGATATCTTTTCCTGAATAAACCTTAACAGATGTTAAAATTTATATAAATATTTCCACGTGAGTTTTTCTTCCCCAAAAACTGGAGATAATTCGTGGAGATACAAGAAGCTTTGTCGATTAATTCTTTTAGTAATTAATTATCAAAAGCGTCAACATATGCGATGGCGCCTCATTCTTCGCATTGCGAGAAAGCTCTATCTCAAAATAAATTTATAAAACTTTATAAACGGTCCAATTTCATTGCAAAAGATTTTAAAATACTGTTTTTGGGTTTAATTATTTGTTATACTGGCGATATAAAATAAAATCTTAAGGGAGGATAGTTTCTTGGGACCGTAAACACGATATGTTTACGATAGTTATCAGAGAACTCGTGTGTCACGTCGTGCATCGACACTGCGAGACTAAAATCTTCCTTTTAGTCTTTCCTTTGGCTTTCTAAAAAGCATTTCTTAGTGGTCAGTGTTCGAAAGCTGTCAACTTTTTCATACAATTGCAATTAGTAACAGGATTGTTGCTACCTTTCTACAGAAATTACGTCCCATATCTTAAGGATATGGATGAAGAAGAATTAATTCGATTTATTGACGCATTAGAATCAAGTGAAGAATATGTTAATAGTGTTGATAATTTACATGCCCCAAGTCGTCATTGAGCTTGCAAAATATACATCGATAGTGAAACTAGCGGAGAAGTATTGCAAGATGAAAGTAACGATAGTAATACCGAGCAATCTTCGAAGAATTTTAATTACTCTGACAAATGACAGGAAATATAACCCACGACCATTACTTTTGGATAATAATATGCCACCGAACAATTCGAAATCTGTAATCTAGTAAAGAAGTATTGCAAGATGAAAGTAACGACAGTAATACGGAGGAATTTTCGAAGAATTTTAGTTCCTCTGACAAATGGCAGACAATATAACCCAAGTTAATTATTATTGGAAAATAATATGCCTAAGCATAGGCCACCGAAAAATTCGAAATCTATAAATTTTCGAAGAAGTATTCCAAGATGAAAATAACGATAATAATACCGTGGAATCTTTGAAGAATTTTGCGAAGTTTCTGTGACAAGTGATAAGCAATAAAATCCGCGCCCATTATTTTTGGAAAATAATATATTTAAGTATATGCTACCGAACAATTCGTAATCTGTAGACTAGCGAAGAAGTATTGCAAGATGAAGATAACGATAGTAGTGCTGAGGAATCATTGAAGAATTTTTCGAAGTTTCTGTGACAAGTGTTAAGCAATAAAATCCGCGCCCATTATTTTTGGAAAATAATATACCTAAGTATACGCCACCGAACAATTCAAAATCTGTAAACATTCGAAGAAGTATTTCAATATGAAGATAACAATAGTAATACCGAGCAATCTTCGAAGAATTTTAGTGAAATTTCTGTGACAANAGAAGTATTGCAAGACGAAGATAACTGTGACAATTGATAAACAATAAAATCCGCGCCCATTATTTTTGGAAAATAATATACCTAAGTATATGCCATCGAAAAATTAGAAATTCGTAGACTAGCGAAGAAGTATTCCAGGATAATGATAACAATAGTAGTACTGAGGAATCATTGAAGAATTTTTCGAAGTTTCTGTGACAAGTGATAAGCAATAAACTCCACGTCAATTATTTTTAGAAAATAATATGCCTAAGCACATGCCACTGAACAATTCAAAATCTGTAAACATTCGAAGAAGTATTCCAATATGAAGATAACAATAGTAATACCGAGCAATCTTCGAAGAATTTTAGTGAAATGTCTGTGACAAGTGATAGACGATAAAATCCACGTCTATTATTTTTAGAAAATAATATACCTAAGTATATGCCACCGAAAAATTAGAAATCCGTAGACAAGCGAGGAAGTATTGCAAGACGAAAATAACAATAGTAATACCGAGCAATCTTCGAAGAATTTTAGTGAAATTTCTGTGACAAGTAATAAGCAATATACCCGCGCCTATTATTTTTCAACAACAATTCCAAATCTGCGGACTATCGTAAACCATTTTAATTCACTCAAGAATTTTTCTGGACACGTTGAAAATCGAAGGGAATCGATATACGCGAGGCAGTATTTCGAGAATGCCAGAGTAGCAACTGGATGGAGAGCAGTAGAGTGGAAGAAAGGCGGAATTTGAGAGAAAGACGGGGACGTCGCGTGCGAACAGGCGGTCCGTAGTTTCGGTGGGTCAGAGGACTCGGTCGGTACAAGCTTTTAGGCGAAGCGACAGCGGCAAGGCGTTTGCTACAGCCTGCAACTGCCTCTCGCGTTGTTTTGTTCACTGAACTAGTTCCCTCTCCCTGCCGACCACTTTCCGCCACAACCACTAACGCCATCTCACTACCACCATGGGTCACGAAGTTATAGAGATCGCCGACCGTGGCGTGCGAGTTAGACGAGGACAACCATAACGAATCTTTCACGAAGAGAGCGAGATAGAGGCAGAACTCTGAGTCGAACTTAGTGGCTGATTTTCGGCTATGATTCCATCGGATTCGATTTAATTCTGTGAAAATTTCATTCCGTGAAATACGTCAGACTGTTTTTGCAATAAGAAAAAAAGGACGAAGGTATATGCTTTGGTTTGCATCGCGTGTTGTCTCATCGGGGGCAGAGTCCAGGCTCCGAACTGGATGGAATCTTTGGGTTAAGCTGCGTTCACATTGCGCGTTCGATTGGCCACGAGTTAATGTGAAAGGTGGTAGGGAGGTTGGCTGGCTACTTTGGTGGTCGATGGGAGCTGCACGTGGTTTTTATTCGGCTACCTCGGCTCAGGAAAGTCCACGAGGAAATGGTCAATGAAGTTAGCAAAGGAGAGTTAGGTAAGGTGATGCACGTAGAGTTTGCTGAGAAGTTGATTGGTTTTGCTGTATACACGGTTAATTAGCGTGTATTGTTGATATGATTAATGAAATTACGAGATGTTTTGTCACCTCTAATGAGTTGTTTAGATGCCTCTTGGTGTTAGGTGGAGAGTTTTTGTCGAGTGGGTATTTCAGTTGTGTTTTACCCATGTATTTTTATAGACGGAAATACTAAAGATAAAATAATAAGAGAATAATTTGTTTACTACGTATAGTAATGCATTTTATTTACTGTATTATGTATTATTTCAATAAAAATATAAGAAATAGTAAAATTCTCAAAGAACGATTAGCAATTATTTTCTTCGCTTTGCAATTTATTTGATTTTTAATTAATATACTATTGTAATCTTAAAAATCAAATGAATTGCAAAATGAAGAAAATAGTTGCTAATTAGTCTTTGGGGATTTAAAATGTTACTAGAAATGTCACTGAATCTGAAATAACACGAAATAGATGTAACTATGAAATAAAGTAGAATAAATTGTTTACTACGTATAGTAACGCATTTTACTTACTGTATTAAAATTATATTTATATTACGTATAATTCTAGTAAAATTATAAAAATAATAAAATTCCCAAAGAATAATTAGGAATTATTTTCTTCGTTTTGCAATTTATTTAATTTTTAACAAGTAACGAACGATTATTATATTATTGTAATTTTAAAAATCAAATAAATTGCAAAACGGAGAAAATAATAGCTAATTGTCCTTTGTGAATTTAAAATGTTACTAGAAATGTCACTGAATCTGAAATAACACGAAATAGATGTAACTATGGAATAAGGTAGATCGTATCGGAGAAAATAGCGTTGAAAATAGGTTCGGAAACCCACACAGCCTATTCTGGAATTATATTACGTGTTGGAACATTTTACGACGTCCATTAAATAGTCTCTACTGTTACAATTTCCTCGTGGTCTCGGCGCGAGCCCGAAACGAATCGCGAAGCGAAACAGTATCTATTAAAGCAAAGATAATCTATGCTTCTATATTGGTAGTAGAGTTCCATTAATATTTCAAACAAAGCTACCGCTCAAAATTTTATTAGGTAGGCATAAACTGTTTTTACGACGTTCCCGTGGTTAACCCTTTAAGAGCCGGTGTTTCTAAACAATTTACATGTTTTTGTCCTTTTATGACACACAGAGTCCAAGCGATATATCAGATACGATACTCTTTTGCATTTCAAATTTCATATTTTTTTTATACCTTACCTGGTATTTTTATACCGGTTGATTTAAAGTCGAAATAAAAATAAATTCAATAGTTGAGCCGAAGTGTCGATATATTCGATTCTGACGTGTTTTAATCTGTAATATAAGAAGAAGATGAATATAATATTGTAATGTTAATTAATGTTGTAATTATATTCGTATAATATAAAATTGCAGATTTAACAGGAAGATTTATGCAAACGTGTTTCATATCCCATTGTCTTTATCAATATTAAATAGATGATGCTCAATTTTTCATCTCAAATTGTATGTTAAAAATAAATTATATATTTTAATTACAGCGGAAATGTAGATAATGAAATTTTCTCTGTTGTATAAAATTATACTTTAAATTCGCTATTATTATTGATGTAACAATGAAAATGCAAATTTTAACGTATTCTTTTCGTGAACAATGCAGTTTAATTACTTCCTGTACGTTAGTTAATTAGCCCTGGTGGTAATAAGTATATTCAAGAAGTTTTAGAATATTCTATTGAATTTATCTATCTAGAGAATCCCTAATGATTTCTTTTTTATAGGAAAAATTATACTTTTACTAAACATAAATATCCCAAGACCAGTTATTCTGCGTCGTTTTATAGTTAGAAGCTCTTTCAGTCACGCTTAAAATATTAGCATGGGTGTTATCGTACACTGAGCTTTAAGAATTTTAAATTTATACTTCGAAGCTTAAAAATTCTAAAACGAACGATTATTATTTCTTTGAAGCTTAAAAATATCCAGCTGAAACTGCGTGTTCCATCTACAGTTAAAATAAATTCCTAATAAAATATTAACAAACAATAATAAATGTAATTAAATAGCAAATAATAACAAATTTTAAAAGAGTCATAAAATTATAAAATTTCGTGAATAATAATAATAATAATAGAAATGCAACAATGAAGTCATAGGAAAATAACATACTAAATACACTAAATCATAATTACAGAATAAGTCAATTAGTGAAAATATAACAAACAATAAGTAATAACATTGAACGGTAAATAATACTAAAGTTTAAACAGTAACAAAAGTTCGTAAACAATAATTTAATAATAAAATGCAGAATAAATCCAAAGGAAAATAGTACACTAATAATAATTATGTAATAATATAACAAGCAATAATTAATAACATTAAACGGTAAATAAAACTAAAGTTTAAACACTAACAAGAGTAATAAAACTTAGTAAGCGATAATCTAGCAATAAACCACAACATCGACACAAAGAAAAATAACACACAATCCAAAGATATACATCACCACACGAGAAAGATTTCTAACCTCCAATTCCAAGTCATGGTGTTACATAATAACAGTTCACACCACGCTCCTATTACATCTTAACCCCTTACGGACGAGAAACGAAGCTAATAACACATTCGGTGTATACTAAATGATTAAAACTAACAAATCGGGGGAAATTCTCCGAATTAAAAACTATGTACGACATCGATGACAATGCTAAAATTATATCTCGTTATATTCCCTGTAGTTTTCATTCTGAAATATTAAAAAAAAACTTGCACGTATATTATGATATACATTCGTTCCCAAAGAGTTAAGCACCGATCCGTGTTATTAATGACAATGCTAAAATCATTTCTCGCTTTATTCCATACAGTTTTCATTTTAAAAAATTAAAAAACTTCCATGTATTGGGTTGTTCGGAAAGTCATTTCGTTTTTTACTTTATACGGCTGAAGTGAGAAGTGGACTGTGAAAAAATACAATTAGGTTCTTTGTTGGGAAAAAACGAAATGACTTTTTTCTAATATATTATGATGTACATTCGTTCCCAAAGGGTTAAACACCGAACCGTGTCATTAATGATAATGTTAAAATCATTTATCGCTATATTCCATAGAATTTTTTTTTTTGAAAAATAAAGAACCATCCACGTATTGGGTCGTTTGGAAAGTTATTTCGTTCTATCTTATACGGCTGAAGTGTGAAGTTGGCTGTGCAAAAATATAATTAGGTCCTCTATTGGGAAAAAAACGGAATGATTTCTTTTAATATATTATGATATACATTCGTCCCCAAAGGGTTAGGCACCGAACCATGTCATTAATGACAGTGCTAAAATCATTTCTCGCTATATTCCCTACAGTCTTCATTCTGAAAAATTAAAAAACTTCCACGCATTGGGTCCATCGAAAACTCATTTCATTTTTTTTTATACGGCTGAAGTGTGAAGTTGAGTGTGAAAAAATACAATTAAATCCTCTGTTGGGAAAAAAAACGAAATGACTTTCCGAACGACCTAATATATAACGATATACATTCGTTCCCAAAAGGTGAACCACCGAACCGTGGAAAGGGTCGAAACCGGCCAGTGTGGACCTACCTTAAAACACGGAATGCGACGCGTTCATCGAATTTGATGCATCGAACGTGAACGAAAAAGTTGCTGGTTGCCGACGAGGGCGTTCACATTGCGCGCGGTCCACGTGCTGTCGGCGTCCGCTTACGGTACCGCTTCATTTGCGACTAGAGCGCGCTACGTGCGCGCAAGATGCGCGCGCATCCCGCGTGCAACGCACGTTATTTGCAAATACCCGAGATACGAATCGATTCTAACGGAGAAATATTTCCCTCGTCTTCGTCGGCCGCTGGTAAGAATTACCGATGTTCCGCGGAAACAAATCCGAACCCGAGCTCGATAATCCTGGGACTCGTTCCTGGTTATTTACCAGGTGAATTTTCTTACATATGAAATCGTAGACGAGGTTATGTTTGCTACGAACGTAGTCCAGACGCGAAACGGGATAGACTTGTATCGGTGATAGACAGCTTTAATTGCGTTGTCTGCGGTTAATGTTCCATGGCATATGGTTGTTTTCTTTTCATGAAAGACTCGTTCTGGTGTACCGTCTCGAACGGCAGGTCTGATTTGAGAAATATATAGGAACTGTAGAAGCAGGTTTCGTGTTGCAAGAGCTTCTGTTGAGGAAATTAACGTCCACGGTATATGAGATACCCGTGGCTTTCTAAATATATTCTTTAAGATCGTTTTAGATTAAAATTACGTAATACTAAGTAAACAAAGATTGAGAAATTCTTTTTTATCGCTAATTTAAAAATTACTCGAAGATTATATACATTTATATAGTTTTTAAACAGTCGAAAAATGGAAACGTTTCCATCCTTAATATTTTACTTCTCGTATAAAAGTGAAATTTCTCTTTCACTGCTCGTTAAGAAAAATTATAATATTTGGAAATTACATATATTTATATAGTTTTTAAACAATCGAATAATGGAGATGTTCCCATTCTTAATATTTTACTTCTCGTATAAAAACGAAATTTCTCTTTCACTGCTCGTTAAGAAAAATTATAATATTTGAAAATTACATATATTTATATAGTTTTTAAACAATCGAATAATGGAAATGTTCCCATCCTTAATATTTTACTTCGCGTTTAAAAATGAAATTTCTCTTTCACTGTTTGTTAAGA
>NIJG01000301.1:30862-44561 GCA_002201625.1 Euglossa dilemma | reverse complement strand
TAAAAATTCCTGCTTCAACCCGATGATTTAACGACACGAATTTCACTTTAAAAAATACAAAATAACAGATATAAACGATCAATTACGTCGTGACCAAGCAGAGAAGCCAGATCTGTATATGAAATTAAAACATAGTAACTGACTCCAGTCAAACTTCTCGTTTAATCTCCTAGAGATCGCGAGTCAACTGGAGCGAGACTAATTCGACGCCATTAACGAAATTCGAAATTGCAAAATCTCTGATAACCCTCTGATACTTGCCCCGGAAATAAAAAAAGGAGAAAAAGAAATTCTCATTACTTACGATTTACATATACCATGTTTCGTTTACTTTAAACACACGCACGAATATCGGAGAGGTCGTTAAGCTGCGCTAGAATATACACGGTGTCAAAAAACGAGTCCGAAAATTCGTGTGCTTATACTACTAGCCGAAGAAAAATGCTTATAGGTCGCGTTAAATCACTATGATGACGAACTTATGACACTTATTTGTGTTTGTTCTTTTAACCCCTTAGCTTAGTATGTCGTGAAAGAGACATCGGGCCAAACTTGAATATCACGTCTCTCAGACGAGATACACGATCAGGTCAAACTTGATTATCACGTCTGAGAGACGTGATATGTCGTTCGGACTTAAAAATGTCTTTAAAAAGAATATCAAGTGTTAACAAGGATACTGAAAGCTCTAGTAACATTGTAGACAATGATTTAACGGATATTTTAACCTTTTGTAGTCCGAATTATATTTCAATTTTGTTATTGGAAGTTTCCAAAGTTTTGAAATGTTTTATTTGGAATTTACTTCGATTAAAAAATAGGATAATTTAATTTAACAACAAATAAATAAAGGAAGAAATAAAATGTTGATTAAATTTCAGTTTTATTTGCGATATTTTTGTATTTTGTTGTTTTCAAGTGTACGATATCTCTGGAAATAATTTCCTGATGTCAAGTCGCATTTGACACAGGACTGCGAAGGGTTAAATGATATTTCACTTTACTATTTTTTGATATGTTGACTTTTTGCAATATAGATAAGGGGTTAATGAATAATATATCAAAATATCTAATAAATATACCAAAAATATCTCTTTCTCGTTTAACACTAGAACTACGATGTGAGTCAAAATTACTCGTTTTATTTTCGTGATTGTTGAAAATATGCCGCTACTTTTGCTAAAACTGTCATGATTACGTATGCTCCATTATTTTCATTATATCGTATTAATTATCCCTTTGCGAACGAGAAACGAAGCTAACGATACGTTCGGTGTATACTAAACAATTAAAAATAACAAATCGGAGGTTATTTTTAACAAATTAAAAATAACAAATTGGAGGTTTTTAATTTGTTAAAAATAACAAATCGAGGAAAATTCCCCGAATTGACAAGAAAGTACAACCATTGACAACAATGGTAAAATTATTTTCCGTTATATTCTGTGCAACTTTCATTCGTAAAAATTAAAAAAACTTCCGCGTATATTATGAAATTCGTTCCAAAAAGGTTAATACCAATTACATGCACTGTATTTAATTAGACATTACACACCATTAGTTCTAGTGTCAACAAAGCTACAAACACCGCAAAATCGTGGATATCCCTAGAACATAACTAGGGATATTACTGAAATTAACCGAGGTTCATTTATAAATTTCTCAAACACCGAGCAACAAATCGAGCAAATTTTAAAAATTGCAGCGACAATGCTTCATAATTAATGTAAAATCGGAGACTAGGGTTAACCTAACACTTGTCTCATCTAATTTGTTCGAAAAGTAATTTCGTTTTTTCCCAATTGTATTTTATATTTTATTATATTATCCCTAATTGCATTTTTTCATAGCCAACTTCGCAGTTAAACCGCATAATCATTACAAATTTTGACAGTTGATATAGTAAGACTTCTTTGTTAGAAATTTTGTTCCATTCTTCGCAATGGTTCTTCTTTGCTGCCTTATCAAACACAGAAAATCGAAAGTAGTATTTTCGGCATAATTCACTCTTTCACTATCTAAAAGGTAAAAATGCAGTTCAAGCAAGGTGAAAATTACGCAACATGTACGGAGAAGATGCATCGATCGAACGACAATGCCAAAATTGGTTTGCAAAATTTCGTTCCGTCAATATCGACGTTGAAGACGCACCACGTTCAAGAAGACCCGTTGAAACCGACGAAGAGAAAATAAAGACATTGATAGATGCAAATTGCGAATAAATGTTAATTGAATAAATTGCTGAAATGTTAACCCTTTGCACTCGAGATGCGACTCTCACTCACCATTCGTTTTAATTGCATAACTTAAAAACGAAGCGATAATAATTATATTAAAGATAACTACAGGCTAAGTATCAAAATAAAATAATTCCGCTCGTTCTAAACCCAAACATACATTATTTTTTTACATATTTTCACATAAAAGGTACTATCGAGCTTATAGAAACGTAAGAAAAGCTTTTTCATAGCGAAAAAGAGCGCAAAGGTTTAAATTTCTCGAATTCGATCGTATATGATCACGTGAAAAGAAGGAAAAAAAAAACGAAAAAAAGAACGAAATTACTTTTCGAACAACCCAATAGAACCTGTCAGGACAACCGCTAGTTAGAACTCGTAAAGTTCCCTTCTTTCCGACATCCTGTAGACCAGGATCTTCCGGCGGTAAGGAGAATGAAAATTAGCGGGTGTCAAGGTAAAAGACGATCGCCGGGACGATTGGAATTAGCTTAATTATCGTCTTACGTCACGGTCCAACTCGGTTTCCGAGGTGTGTCCGCTTGGAGGCGCTGTCTGCTGCTCGAGCTCCTGACCCGGATCTGTCATCGCATCTTTCAGGTCGTAACTGCCCGAACTACTGCTGCTCGTGGACCTAGCCGGTGACGGGGGTACCTCCAGTCTAAATGGAATTTCCGTTTCCTCCAATATCGGTGGCGGGCTGCATGGCTCTTCTACGACGGCCTGAGACACACCGCGGAATTTCAACTTCGCATTGTGCATCTTAAGACTTCTTATCCTAGCGAGATGTCTACGATGTTCGGTCAACGATGCACCAAGTGATTTACGATGATGATCTCGTGTGTTCTTTTTACGTTTTACTTTTAATTATTCGTGGCTATTATCAGGTGTTAATTCGTTGTTGATAGTAATTTTTCGGGTGTAATTGTAATGAGTGTAGGAATGGGATTAGGACGAACTTGAATGGTTAGGATAGGGATGAATGAAAGTTTAGGTATGTGTTCTGGGTGTCTGATGCATGGGAAATGTGCGAATGAGAAAGAAAGTTTGTGTATGAAAGGAAATAGAATGGAAGGTTAAATAGAAGTGCAAGAGTGAAGGCAGTTTAGATTAAAGATGACGATCTCGTATGTTCTTTTTACGTTTACTTTTAATTTTTAGGAAGTCACGGAGTTATTCTTAGGTATTGTCAAGTGTTAATTCATTATTGGTAGTAATTTTTCACGTGTAATTGTAATAAACGTAGGAATAAGATTATGACAGCCCTGAATGTTTAGGATAGGACGAGTGAAAGTTAGATATGAACCCTGAGTGTAGTACAGGAGAAAGAAAGTTTGTTTATGAAAGGTTTAAATAGAAGCACAAGAGCAAATGCAGTTTAGTTTCTAAGGACAGTTTTTAAGTAAGAGTTTTTAGTTTTCAGGTAGTCATGGAGTTATTCATAGGTATTGTCAGATGTTAATTCATTATCGGTAGTAACCATTCGTGCGTTTAGGATAGGGATGCGTGAAAGTTTAGGTATGCGTCCTGAGTGTCTGATGCATGGGAAATGTGCGAATGAGAAAGAAAGTTTGTGTATGAGAGGAAACAGAATGAAAGGTTAAATATTATAAAAGTGTAAGAGTGAAGGCAGTTTAGATTAAAGATGACGATCTCCTATGTACTTTTTGCGTTTTACTTTTAATTTTCATGGAGTTAACGGAGTTATTCTTAGGTATTATCAGGTGTTAATGCATT
Source organism: Euglossa dilemma (assembly GCA_002201625.1). Lineage (NCBI taxonomy): Eukaryota > Metazoa > Arthropoda > Insecta > Hymenoptera > Apidae > Euglossa > Euglossa dilemma. The sequence goes on along the minus strand of NIJG01000301.1, from coordinate 40,587 downwards.
ATTAATATTAATCTTTCGTGTGTAATTGTAATCGGACGAGTAGAGCCCTGAATGTTTAGAATAGGGACGAGTGAAAGTTTAAGTATGCGTCCTAAGTGTTTGAAATACAGGAGAAAGAAAGTCTGCGTATAAAAGATTTAAATAGAAGTGCAAGAGCGAAATCAATTTAATTTTTAAGAACAGATTTTAGTTTTCAGAGAGTCACAGAATTATCCTTAGATACTGTCGGGTATTAATTCATTATTGGTAGTAATTTTTCGAGTGTAATTGTAATGAATGTTGGAATGGGATGAATACGGACCCGAATGTTTAGAATAGGGACGAGTGAAAGTTTAGGTATGAGTTCTGAGTGTCTGAAGTACAGGAGAAAGAAAGTCTGTGTATGAAAGGTTTAAGTAGAAGCACAAGAGCAAATGCAGTTTAGTTTCTAAAGACAGTTTTTAAGTAAGAGTTTTTAGTTTTCAGAAATTTAACCGAGTTATTCATAAGTATTGTCAGACGTTAATTCATTATTGGTAGTAATCTTTCGTGCGTTTAGGATGGGGATGAGTGAAAGTTTAGGTATGCATTCTGAGTGTCTGATGCATGGGAAATGTGCGAATGAGAAAGAAAGTTTGCGTATGAAAGAAAAGAAAATGAAAGGTTAAATAGAAATGCAAGAGCGAAGGCAGTTTAGATTAAAGATGACGATCTCCTATGTCCGTTTTACGTTTTGTTTTTAGTATTCAGGGACTCACAGAATTATTTTTAGGTATTGTCAGATGTTAATTCATTATTGGTACTAATCCTTAGTGTGTAATTGCAATAATCGTAGAGAATGGCACGAGTACGGCCCTGAATGTTTAGGATAGGGACGACTGAAAGTTTAGGTATGCGTCCTAAGTGTCTAAAGTACAGGATGCATGGGAAATGTGCGAATGAGAAAGAAAGTTTGTATATGAAAAGAAAGAGAATGAAAGGTTTAAGTAGAATTGCAAGAGCGAAGGTAGTTTAGCAGATTAAAGATGACGATCTCGTATATTTTTTTTCCGTTTTACTTTTAGTATTCAGGTAATCACGGAATTATTCTTAGGTATTGTCAGGTGTTAATTCATTATTGGTATTAATCTTTCGCGTGTAATTGTAATGAATGCAGGATAGGAATGAGTGAAAGTTTAGGTATGCGTCCTGAGTGTCTGAAGTACAGGAGAAAGAAGGTCTGTGTATGAAAGGTTTAAGTAAAAGTGCAAAAGTGAAGGCAGTTTAGTCTTTAAGGGCAGTTTTACGTTTTGTTTTTAATTTTCAGGGAGTCACAGAATTATTTTTAGGTATTCTCAGGTGTTAATTCATTATTAGTACTGATCTTTCGTTTGTAATTGTAATAAACGTAGAAAATGGGATTAGTGTGGCCCTAAATGTTTACGATAGGGACCAGTGAAGGTTTAGGTATGCATTCTGAGTGTCTAATGCATGGGAAATGTGTGAATGAAAAAGAAAATCTGTGTATGAAAGAAAAGAGAATGAAAGGTTTGAATAGAAGTGCAAGAGCAAAGTTACTTTAGTTTCTAAATAAGAATATTTTTAAGAACAATTTAGATTCAGTGTAACCCTTTGCACTCGAAAGTCGCCAATTTCTAAAAATCGATGTTAATTAATATACTCAATTAAACACTAAACGTACCAAGCGGGGTGAAATGACCCCTTTCAAAATTTACTTTAAAATTGTACATTCATTATTATTTCTTTCGCTCAATTGACTTTTTGCAAATTCAAATTTCACCTGATTAATCAATTTCTCGCTTTTCGTTCTTCTCGTAGCTTATTTTTTATAACCAAAAATTCTTTACCTTCTGGTAATTATATTCATGGTAATTTTCATCATGGTATATACGTTTAGTGTTAAAATTACCCAACGATGAGTGAAATGTCGAAATAAAATAATTCCAAGTCTTAAAATTTCCACACGATTTCATAATTACCATTTTAAAAATATCCTCGACTTTGTGACAGAAGTTTTCAAACTATTATTTTTCTATAACGAAAAAAATCGACGAGTGCAAAAGGTTAAGAACAATTCAGTTTCAGTTTTTAAATTAGACTCAGTAAATTTAGAGTTCAGTTAAAAGTTGTAAGAATAAAGAATCGAGTGAAGTCGTGGTCGGAACGAGTGTACGAAGTTTCTAATCCATTAAGATGTTATTTATTAATAAAATTACCTTATTCTCCAAAGAAGACGCGATATTATTCAAGCCAATTCCCTCCTCGAAAATTACGATCCTACATGAATAGTGTTGTTGTAATGGTTTGAGTGAAATTGAAAATTCCGCAGCGAATTATGTATTATGGTAAATTTGGAAATTAAAATTGCGTTAGAATTGGCGTGCGGTGCGTGAGTTGATTAGGTATTAACACTAGGTTTACGGGGTTTTTTTGTATACCTATTTCTACGGACACCCATCAGATTTAGGGTAAAGAAAACCACATATTTTCTTTAAAAAACAAACGATGGGTTTAATTTGAAAACAATGGCAATATTAACAGACTTAACATAAGTTAATTAAATCTGTTAATATCGTATAACTGAAGCAACCCACCCGTCAAATTGACGGGTCCCGTAAATCTAGTGTTAATGGTACACGGATAGGAATTTTATAATACTGGTATAATTTAATTTTTAGAAGTATTAAATGTTTCTTTTTTTGTTATTTTTCTGTATAATATTCGTGAAGATATCGTGGATTATGAGATAGTGAAAAATGTAAGGATACAAAGTCTATATTACATTCGTGCATCCAGAAACATTTTTTTTTTTCTACTCGCCCTTATCCGTACGATTTTCTTATTTATGCATGAGTGTTCTCTATTCAGAGGAGCATCTCTATTCATTGCAGCGATATGTGCTGCAAATAAACATCCAAGATTGCGGGCATTGCCTGAATATCAATGAAGCGTAACGTTCTATAATTGCATACTTGCTTCGATGTTTCATTTCCTAGCGATAATACCGATCCTAGAATTAACTGGTTCCTGGAAACGTCCGTATTGATTCTTTGCGAAAGTCTTTAAAATGCTGATTAAAATTCATCGAATTTTCTGAACGTAATCAACGAAGATATTGCATCAAAGAGATAGAATAATAGAATTGTTAGAATTGAAATATTTGTTAGATTTGTATATAACTTGGGAGAGTTGAATAATAAATTTCATAAATTAAATATGACGAATATTTTAGTTCGTAAAATTTTTCAAATTTTAATCTAAAGTAGATGATTGAAAGCACGAGAATATACTTCTTGCTGCCCTCAAACGTATTTCAAAAAATAGCTTTATCCAACGAAGTTAAACGTTAAAAAAGTTACGAGAAAGAAGAATAATTTTCTTAGTGATGAAAATTACGAGTTGTTACTGAAAAAAAAGAAAAAAAGAAAAAATTGTCGAACAAGGACTCAATTCACTGTGCATGAAAATACAATCCAAAAACTAGCGTTTTGAACAAAGTCAAACACTAAGAAATTCTAGTAAGAATAATATTCCCATTGGCAGGGCTAACAAAATTGTTTCTCACTCCCATATACAAGTCGTCGCATTAACCAAACTCCTAGACTCACGGAAAGCTTTTTAGCAAGAAATGATTATCTTGGATTGAGAGTATCCAAGAAATCCCATAACCAAAACATCGACTTTGAATAATAATAGCCAAGAAGTCCCATATATTAGATTAAAGAAAAAAATTCCATTGAAAATTATAAAAATTTGACTGATAAAGTCAATTGCACATTTTTTAATATATGCAAAAATAAANAGCCAAGAAGTCCCATATATTAGATTAAAGAAAAAAATTCTATTGAAAATTATAAAAATTTGACTGATAAAGTCAATTGCACATTTTGTAATATATGCAAAAATAAATCATATTCTTCTTTAGAATGTCTCAGTAAATCTCATTAGAATTACTATGTTTATTTTTTAACTTTGATACTGTCGGTCTCAGTGACCGATGTTGTCCAAACGAAAAGTCTACTATCGGTCCCAGGGACCGAGGTGGGTCATACGAAAAATCTATTAACGGTCCCAGGGACCGATGCTGTCCAAACGAAAAGTCTACTATCGGTCCCAGGGACCGAGGTGGATCAAACGAAAAGTCTACTATCGGTCCTCATTCACCTCAACATGATAAGTGATTAACAAAGAACCGCAATAGCACCTAAGTAATCTCACATCCAAGACCTCGACATCCACCAATGACACTTTCCGTCGATAATACCCGATCGATAAATAATACCCCGATCTACAAGACCTTCGCTCCGACAAGTTTCCCGAAGAAAATATTAAATATGAAAGAAAGGAAAGATAGAACTTCCATAAACTAGGAAAGGAAAGGAAAGATAGAACTTCCAAGAAATTCTATAAATAAGACTTTAATTTCCACAAAACTCGTTGCTAAAGTGGTTACAACAATATCCAAGAAATTTAACTCGAATTCAGTAAGAACTAAGAAAAATTTAAAAATATCATTTTATTCCACAAACGTCCTCGATAAAATGGTTACCACGATATCAAAAAAATCTCATAAATAAGACTTTAATTTCCACAAAATTCATTGGCAAAGTGGTTACAATATACACAAGAAATTTAACTCAAATTCAGTAAGAACTAAGAAATATTTAAAAATCTATTCGAACAAATACAATTTTATTCCATAAAAGTCCTCGACAAAATAGTTACCACGATACCCAAGAAATCTCATAAATAAGACTTTAATTTCCACAAAACTTGTTGCCAAAATGATTACAACGACAACCAAGGAAGTTAACTTAAATTGAATAAGAACTAAGAAATATCTAAAAATATAATTTTATTTCACAAAACTCCTCGAGAAAATGGTTACCACGATGTCTAAGAAATCCAAGACGTCGACTTTTAACAATAATACTCAATGAATCTCATAAATAAGACCTTAATTTCCACAAAACTCTTTCCTAAAGTGGTTACAGCAATACCCAAGAAATTTACCTCAAATTCAGTAAGAACTAAGAAATATCTAAAAANTACAGCAATACCCAAGAAATAAACTCAAATTCAGTAAGAACTAAGAAATATTAAAAAATATCTAAATATCTAAAAATCTATTCGAACAAATATAATTTTATTCCATAAAAGTCCTCGACAAAATGGTTACCACGATACCCAAAAAATCCCATAAATAAAATTTTAATATGCACAAAATTCGTTGCTAAAGTGGTCACAGCAATACCCAAGAAATTTACCTCAAATTCAGTAAGAACTAAGAAATATCTAAAAATTTATTCGAACAAATATAATTTTATTCCACAAAAGTCCTCGACAAAATGGTTACCACGATACCCAAAACATCTAACAAATAAGACTATAATTTCCACAAAATTCTTTGCAAAAGTGATTACAACAATACCCAAGAAACTCAATTCACTTGAATTAACTCAAATTCTGTAAGAACTAAGATAGAACTCACCTCGCTGCGAGCCAGGCTGTAAATGGAGCTTGCGCTCTCGAAGGAGCTTCCCTCCGCGGCAGTGGCTGTGGCCGAGGCAGAGGCCGCGGCGCTAGATGTGTGCGGGGGCCTTGACCATGAACTGGTCGTTGCTGATGTACCTGTTGTGGTCCCAGTCTCTGTGGAGGTGTTGGCAGTGACGTAATCCTCGGTGGTGGAGGTTTCGGAGAGATCTGTGTTGGTACGGCCGCCAGAATCGGTTCTGGCTAAGCTCAGCCCGAATTCGCTGGACGATTGCGATTGGGGCTGCGACAACGGCGGGCCCGGGCTTGGTCGACGGAATATGCCTCTGGTTCTGCCGTTCAGCGATGTCACCGACGNGGCCGAGGCGGAGGCCGCGGCGCTAGATGTGTGCGGGGGCCTGGACCATGAACTGGTCGTTGCTGATGTACCTGTTGTGGTCCCAGTCTCTGTGGAGGTGTTGGCAGTGACGTAATCCTCGGTGGTGGAGGTTTCGGAGAGATCTGTGTTGGTACGGCCGCCAGAATCGGTTCTGGCTAAGCTCAGCCCTAATTCGCTGGACGATTGCGATTGGGGCTGCGACAACGGCGGGCCCGGGCTTGGTCGACGGAATATGCCTCTGGTTCTGCCGTTCAGCGATGTCACCGACGATTCCACGCTGAGAAGTAATTGCCTTTAAAAATCGCTAAACAGTTTAGAACCGATGACTCCAGCACGGGCGTTCGATGGATGATTCGATCGAACGATGAGGTGCTGAGGGTGATCTCGGTGCTGTTTGCTTCGTAGATGCAATTCACTAGGGACCCGTTCTGTTTTCTTTTCTTTTTTGTTTTGGAGACGTGTTCCTTTGTTCGTTTCCCAGAGTGGCTTTTAGTAATGAGTTTTGCCGAGTTGTTTTCGGTGATCGTGTTTCGATGTAGATGAGTTCGTTGCACGTTGCGGCAGAGGTTCGGGGATTTCGCGTGTAAACCGGGTTTATCGGGAATTTCGTTCCGATGCCTGGAAGGTGAGGCTGGGGGATTTTTTCGAGGCCTGTGGCTGGCTTCGCGGCCGAAGATTCCAGGCTATTAACCAGTTCTATATTACCACAGCCGGATTTGCAGCAGATACTTTGTATCGGGTAACGGCGTAGTACAAATTAGTTGGAGTATACACTCCCTGATAGAAAAATAGCACGTGTGTGCTGTATTTAATTTTGAGGTAACCTACGTTCCAATTAAAAATGGAACGATCCTAGGATAAACGGATCATTCAAAAAGAGTTATCGGAAAGAAATTGGTTAGAGTATACACTCTCTGATAGAACAATAGCACGTGTACAATATTTAATTTTTAGGTGATCTACGTTCAATTTTTTAATTTGAACGAATAATATCGTAATATCATGATTTTATAATAAATGGATTATTCAAAAGGATATATCAAGTAGCGTTGAAGTAGAAATTAGTTGGAGTATACACTCCCTGATAGAAAAATAGCATGTGTGTGCTGTATTTAATTTTGTGGTAACCTACGTTCCATTTTTTAATTGGAACGAATAGAACGATCCTAAAATAAACGGATTTTTCAAAAAGAGTTGTCGGAAAGAAATTAATTAGAGTATACATTCCCTGTCGAAACAATAGCACACGTGTGTTATATTTAATTTTGAGGTATTCTAGGTTTTAATTTTTTATTTTGAACGAATAATATCGTAATATCACGATTTTATAATAAATGGGTTTTTCGAAAGGATATATTAAGTAGCATTGAAGTAGAAATTAATTAGAATATACAATTTCTGGCAGAAAAATAGCACATGTGTGCTGTATTTAATTTAGAATAACCAATGCACAGTTTTTTATTTACTATAACGAATGATATTGTATTATCACAATCTTAGGATATAAAACATCGTTTCCTTTCGTATCTAGCAAAAAAGATAGTTACAATATCCCGATCAAAGTGAGAGCACAAATATAAGAAACAGGTAAATGAGTTTTGAGTTTTATTAGTTATTATTTCTGACGTATAAGATACTCGAAGATAAACACTGAGGAAAACTCGATTTTGACGATATTTGCGGAGAAATATCGGTAAGAGTAATTTTTTTCCAAAATTTTTCTTTATCAAGTTTTATAGTACCATTCGTTATCTGCAAAATCAAATTTGATTTGACACCATACGATTTTTTATTGCCGAGATATGATATTTTGAAATTGTACCATTGAAGATGAGAAAGTAACTGTATAGGTTACTTCAAAATTGAATATAACAGAAGTATATGTAAGTAGATACAATTGCATTTTTAAATACAGACTTTATGAATTTATTGTGCATTAGATATCAAAAGATTCTTGATGAATTGAATGTTGAAAAATATTTTCATTCATCCAAGAAACCACAAAATTAAAAAATTTGTTACATTCTCCCTTGTCATTAGTATCAAGATTCAAAGTAATTCAACTGAAATAGACTATACATATATCTCTTCCCTTTTTCCGTAAATATTGATTATTTAAATAATTCCTGAGAAAGATACATGGAAGATATAAGCTAACATGATTGAAAATTTACTATGTTTTAATGGAACTTAATTTCCAATAGATACAGTTTACACACAGAAACCTCGAACAACAACTGCATACAAGATAATCCACGTAACTGGGACAAGCTGTACGTATCTTCGAAATGCTTACAAAAAAGGAAAAGAATAGAAAATTTTCCGAATTTTTGGATTCCAACTCAGTAATTAATTCTGGAACCACATGCCTTACACACATGCTCAAAAAATTTCGCATTGATTGAAGCTTCGGTTCTTTTTCTATGCTGTCTACTATGATCAAAAGCTGTGTTCTAAGAAAATTAAGAATCAATTCTACTAGCACACTTTCAGCTTCGTTAACTAAAAATATTAGCATTCTTTAGTTAATTTAGCTAATAAAACCTGTCAAGTATAGTGGCCTCTTCGTTATAAAAAAAAAGTTTTGAGAGAAATTTCGCTTTCACATCCAATTTCGAGGAAATAACCAATGACACTTTCAGCTTCGTTCGCTAAAAATTGTAGTATTCTTTCACTAATCTACCTAATAAAACCTGTAAAGTAGTGTCTTCTTTGCTCAAAAAAAATCTTTAAAGAAATTTCGCTTCCACATCCAATTCCGAAGAAATAACCAATGACACTTTCAGCTTCGTTCGCTAAAAATATCAGCATTCTTTAACTAATTTACCTAATAAAACCCGTCAAGTATAGTACCTTTTTCGCTATGAAAAATAAATTTTGACAAAAATTTCGCTTTCACATTCAATTCCAAAGAAATAACCAATGACACGAGATAAATTCTGAGAAAAGCTCTAATTTTTTCGAAGACACAGCTAATCCCAGTCGCATGAGACCCTCGTAAATTATTTGGAAAGTGTATTTCGAGTGTGGAAATGTGAATTGTAATTGTAACGAGTTGCCATAATTTAGAAAGGTTTCTGAACGTCTTACCTTGGCGTTAACGCTTGAAGAGGCGTTGCCGGCTCGAGGCGTATCCTGGGACTGGAAGGACGCGATTCCATGGTCTCTTCGATATCCAGGGCTTCCGTGTCCATCGAGGAACGTTGTTGATGCTGGAGAAGCAGAAGGTGCCTTCTCCTCGAGGACGGTGTCAAAAGGGCCAACGAGTCAGCCTGGAGTACCGTCGCCTGTGACTCGTTCCAAATTCCATCGCTGTGGTCCCTTGTGACGTCGTTCGTTAGCGAATCGCTGGACGCGAACGGAGACGTGATCAGACCGGAAATCACAGTCCCAGGGCTGAAAAGTAGCGGACAAATTTGACCACTTTGCCGGATTGGACGAATCGGCGACTCGTAGTCCTTTGGGCTCTGCAAAATCCTTCGTGGTGCTGGAATAACGAAGACAATCTTGATTATTAAAAAGTAAAACCAACGTAATACCAAAATATATAACGTTACAATTATATATATAACGTTATATAACCAAATACCGTTTATTGTAACGTTACCATTATTATTTGATTTAGAAGAATTATTTATTTCATTTTTCTTTCTTTCCTTTTTTTAATGGGATAATAAATAGAATTTATCAGTAGGAGAAAAGAAGAAGAACGTAATACCAAAATATATAACGTTATATAACCGAATATATAACGTTACAATTATTATTTGATTTACAAGAATTATTTATTCCATTCTTCTTTCATTCTTCTTTTTTATTTTTTTTTCCTTTTAATGGGATAATAAATAGGATTTATCAGTACGAGAAGAGAAGA
>NIJG01000300.1:98689-113130 GCA_002201625.1 Euglossa dilemma | reverse complement strand
GAAGTTCAAAAGCTAACTTTCTGGCAGTATTACAGGATCTTTTTCAACGGGCACAGGTTGTATTATTTTCATAAACCAAACAAACAGATTGCCGTTGTGTGCCGCACTCGACGTGTTAACTGAGCAGTGCTGTAAGCGATTACCTCGAAGTCTCCTTTAAAGGTACGCGAAACGCTTCCTGGTGGAGTAATTCATTCGCCATTGTGCGTCACGTACTCGTCACATCCTTCACCTAACGTCATATACATACCGTGACGCTAATTGAACATTCCGCGTGTAGGATATATAAATCGTAAAAATCCAACGTGATCGTCCGGAAGCTAAATATATTCGGTTGGCAACTAAGTGATTACGGATTTCAAATAAGAAGGAAAATTCAAAATTTTCGTTTAAAAATATAACTTTATTCGATTAGATACTGTCCGTTCTTGTCGATGACCTTTTGCCATCGTTCTGGTAATGTGAAAATTTCACGTTTGTAAAATTTCTGATCTTTGCTGTCAGAAAACTGAATTAAATGTGATCTGACTTCATCAGCTTTATTAAAAATTTTACTACTTAAGGAGTTCTGCATGGAGTTCTGCAGGAGTTCCTCAAACTAGGTCCAACCATTTTCGACACAAGCCAAAAATGATTCAATTGAACCAAACCTAACATTCTCGAACTCATTTTAAACACCAGCCTACCAAATCTAACGTTAATATAATATTTTCTTCAAATTAGACCCAACCATCTTCGACACAGGCCAAAAGTGATCCAATTGAATTAAACCTAACATTTTAAAATTCACTTCAAAGACCAGCCTACCTAGTCCAACATTAAAAAATATATCTTCTTCAAACTAGACCCAACCATCTTTCACAAAAGCCAAAAATGATCCAATTGAACCAAACCTATCATTCTCAAATTCACTTCAAAGTCCTACCTACTTGATCGTTAAAATAATATCTCCTGCAAACTATATCCAACCACCTCGTACTCAAAGAATCTAATCCAACCTGTCACTCTTCACCTCTGTAAATTATTCAAACAACAAACCTACTTCGCAAACTGTACCAATCCTGGAATTGTATGCGACATATCCCAAGCTCCAACCACTTCGATAGAAGACAAAAATGATCCAATTGAACCGAACCTATTATTTTAAAATTCACTTCGAAGTCCTACCTAGTTCAACGTTAAAACAATATTTTCTTCAAACTAGATCCAACCATCTATAACACAAACCAAGAATACTCCAATTGAATCGACCCTAACATTTTAAAATTCACTTCAAAGACCAGTCTACCTACTCCAACATTAAAACAAACATCTTCCTCAAACCAAACCCAACCACCTCGTACCCAAAGAATCTAATCCACCCTGTCATTCGCCAATTATTAAATCCTTTGTCAATTATTCGAACAACAAACCTACTTCGCAAACTGTACCAATCCTGGAATTCTAAGCGACATATCCCAAGCTTCAACCACTTTGATAGAAGACATAAATGATCCAATTGGAACAAATCTAACATTCCCAAATTCACTTCAAAGACCTACCTATTCCAACATTAAAACAATACCTTCTTCAAACTAAACCTAATCATCATTAAAACAAACCAAAAATGATCGAATTGAACCGAACCTATCATTCTAAAATTCACTTCAAAGACCAGCCTACCTACTCCAACATTAAAACAATACCTTCTTCAAACTAAATCTAACCATCTTTAACACAAACAAAAAATGATCCAATTGAACCGACCCTAACATTCTAAAATTCACTTCAAAGTCCTACCTAGTTGAACGTTAAAATAATATCTCCTGCAAACTATATCCAACCACCTCGTACCCAAAGAATTTAATCCAACCTGTCACTCTTCGCCTCTGTCAATTATTCAAACAACAAACCTACTCCACAAATTGTGCCAATCCTGGAATTATATGCGACATATCCCAAGCTCCAACCACTTCGGTAGAAGACAAAAATGATCCAATTGAACCGAACCTATTATTCTAAAATTCACTTCAAAGACCAGTCTACCTACTCCAACATTAAAACAAACATCTTCCTCAAACCAAACCCAACCACCTCGAACCCAAAGAATCTAATCCACCTTGTCACTCTCCACCTCTGTGAATTATTCAAACAACAAACCTACTCCGCAAACTGTGCCAAGCCTCGAATGTCGACCGCTTAACCACCAACTACTCTTTCGAACCCAGCGTCACTACCAGTCCTGTCCCTCTCGTACCACTTGCCAAGGCCGATCATCATACTTACACGTAAAGACAGCTATCAGATGGTCGTTAGGTTAGAGGCCTAAGAGATTTGCCCGGGTCGATACGTGGAGGAACACCGCGTATATAGCCGGCCCTGTCTCCTCGACGGGTATAAATCTCCTCGATCAGGGCTGCAGAGACAAATACTGTTGTCAGCGGACGACAAGCCGTTTACAAGCAGAGGAAACGAACGTTGGTAGCCTCGCCGGGGAGATAGCCGCTCGGTGAGACGGGGATCATTTGTCGCGGCGATCTTTCTAACGCTGTCAAACGCTCTGCTTCACGCTCGCCTGCCTCCGCCGTGCTTCACGCACACTCCAGCCTATGATTTAACGCCACGTGCAATTTCCCCAACGATCCCCGGCTTGTAATAGGCTTTTGTTTCTCCCCTCCGATGGTTTCTTCTCGTAGCGAGTCCTAGCTCTCCTAGCTTTCCGTGTCTGGCTATCGGCTCTACCGGTGAACTTCTGAACAATGGAAACGGAAGTGCAGGTGCTGGACCGAGAAACTTTCGGTGTTACTCGGATTGTTCCGTTTTTGTGGCTTTAGTAGTCGTCACAGGTCTCTCTAGGTCTCTCTAGGTCTCTTTAGGTCTCTCTAGGTCTCTCTAGGTCTCTCTAGGTCACTCTAGGTCACTCTAGGTCGCTCTAGGTCTTTTTAGGTCTCTTTAGATTTTTTGTCTCTGTGTTTTTCTTGACTTCTCGCAAGTCATAGAGCTTTCTTCGTCTAGCTTTTCGTTATCTGGTTATCGGCACCACCGGTGAACTTCTGAACAATGGAAACGGAAGTGCAGGTGCTTGCTGGACCGAGGAACTTTCGGTGTTGCACGGATTGTTCCGTTTTGGTGGCCTTAGTAGTCATCATAGGTCTCTGTAGGTCTTTTTAGGTTTCTCTAGGTTTCTCTAGGTCTCTCTACGTCTCTCTAAGTCTCTCTAGGTCTCTTTAGATCTCTCTAAGTCTCTCTAGGTCTCTTTAGGTTTCTCTAGGTCTCTCTAGGTCACTCTAGGTCGCTCTAGGTCTTTTTAGGTCTCTTTAGATTTTTTGTCTCTGTGTTTTTCTTGACTTCTCGCAAGTCATAGTACTTTCTTCGTCTAGCTTTTTGTTATCTGGTTATCGGCACCACCGGTGAACTTCTGAACAATGGAAACGGAAGTGCAGGTGCTTGCTGGACCGAGAAACTTTCGGTGTTACTCGGATTGTTCCGTTTTGGTGGCTTTAGTAGTCGTCACAGGTCTCTTTAGGTCTCTTTAGGTCTCTCTAGGATTTTTGTCTCTGTGTTTTTCTTGGCTTCTCGCAAGTCATAGAACTTTCTTCGTCTAGCTTTTCGTAATCTGGTTATCAGCTCTACTGGTGAACTTCTAAACAATAGAAACGGAAGTGCAGGTGGGGAGCAAGAAACTTTCGATGTTGCACGGATTCTTCCATTTTGGTAGCCTCAGAAGTCGTCACAGGTCTTTCAAGGTCTCTCTAGGTCTCTCTAAGTCTCTACTGTCCTCATTTTTCTTAAATTCTGAGATGATCCTTCCATTACGTTACGAAGACCTAATCTGACTCGTGAACTTTCGGTGTTTTAGCCTTACGATGCATCAAACCTATGAAATACAAACATATCTTATAACTCAAACCTCTGACAGCTGAGCTAAGCCTCTCTAAATCTCCTGTGATGTCATTTCCCCTAGATCCTCAGCTAAGTGTTCCACTAGGTCACGAAGACCTGATCTGACTCGTGAACTTTCGGTGTTTTAGCCTTTCGATGCGTCAAACCTATGAAATACAAACATATCTGCTAACTCAAACTTCTGACAGGTGAGCTAAGTCTCTCTAAGCCTCTACTGACGTCATTTTTTTTACATTCTGAGGTGATCCTTCCACTAAGTTACGAAGATCTCATCTGACTCGTGAATTTTCGGTGTTTTAACCTTTGGATGCGTCAAACCTATGAAATACAAACATATCTGGTAACTCAAACTTCTGACAGGTGATCTAGGTCTCTCTAAGTCTCCACTGACGTCCTTTTTCTTAGATTCTCAGCTGAGTGTTCCACTAGGTTACGAAAACCTATTCTCACGCGAGTATTCCTCTATTAAGCCAACGATAAGTATAATTTCATCGTTTTCGTGGTCGTTGAAAGAATTTCTTTCATCTGTCAGTGGTCACTCGGGCTAACCGCTGTTCCACGATCCTTCCTGGCACATAAACAACGAATCGCATTGAATTTGCAATCTTGACTAAGCATCGTTCCCGGGTTTTAGACGGTGTCGAACGATCCACGTCGGTAGAACGTGGAACGGTAAAGAGCAGTGGGAGCAGCGTTCTTTCCTCTTAGCTCAATCGACGGTCTAGAGTGGCTGGTTTCTCATCGCGCGACAATGAACCGTAAAATCGGGCTTTTACATTAGAATGAGCCCACATGCGACACAAGCCCGGCGCGTTCCCGGGGCAAACGTCCCACAATGACACAATTCACGGTCGCGGCCCGATGCGACAATGCGCGCTTGTTTGCCTGCACAATGAACAAACGGCGATTCGCTCGCCACACAGCTGCACGTGAGAAAATATTTAGGAACCTGCTCGTTTCGCGGAAATCGACGGCTCGATCGGCGCCGGATCGATGATGGACGAGATTCGAGATGCGCCATGACAGTTTCGCGATAAGAATCGCTAGGACGATTTTATTTGGTTGTTCGAAAAGTGATTTCGTTTGTTTTTTTTATTTTATGTGCTTTAAGTTTGAAGTTGGATGTGAAGAAATACAATTTGGTCCTCTGATGGGAAATAACGAAATTAGTTTCTGAAGAATTTAATATAATTAGGTCCTCTGATCGGAAATAACGAAATTACTTTCCGAAGAATTTAATATAATTAGGTCCTCTGATGGGAAATAACGAAATTACTTTCTGAAGAATTTAATATAATTAGGTCCTCTGATCGGAAATAACGAAATTATTTTCTAAAGAATTTAATATAATTAGGTCCTCTGATCGGAAATAACGAAATTATTTTCTAAAGAATTTAGTATAATTAGGTCCTCTGATGGGAAATAACGAAATTATTTTCTAAAGAATTTAATATAATTAGGTCCTCTGATCGGAAATAACGAAATTACTTTCCGAACAACCTAATAGTTTCCTTCTCGCTCTGGAGGTTGTGAAGACCTCTGATGCGTAAAATTTCGAGAATTATTCAATTCAGGGCTAAGGATAATTATTAATCCTAAACTCTGATGCTTAAAATATCGAAAATCGTGAAATTCTGAAAGGAGAAAAATTATTAATCCTGACCTCTGTTGCTTAAAATTTCAACAATCGTTCAATCCAGGGCGAAGGAAAATTATTAACCCTGACTTCTGTTGCTTAAAATTTCGAAATCGTTAAATCCTGTGCGAAGGTAAATTATTAACCCTGAACTTTGATGCTTGAAATTTTGAAACACGTTCGATTCAGGGCGAAGAAAAATTATTAATCTTGACCTCTGTTCCTTAAAATTTCGAGAATCGTTAAATCCAGGGTGAAGGAAAACTATTAATCCTGACCTCTGTTGCTTACAATTTCGAAAATCGTTAAATCCTGAGCGGAAAAAAATTACTAATCTTGACCTCTGATGCTTAAAATTTCGAAAATCGTTAAATTCTGAGCGGAGAAAAATTACTAATCTTGACCTCTGATGCTTAAAATTTCGAGAATCGTTCAATTCTGTGCGAAGGAAAATTATTAACCCTTTGCGAACGAGGAACGTAGCCAACGACACGTTTGCTGTATACTAAATGACTAGAAATAAGAAATCTAGGGACATTCTCCGAATTAGAAATTGTGTCAATTATTTTTTACTGTATTTCATGAAGCTTTCATTTCGAAAAATTAAAAAACTTCTATGTATAATATGATATTCGTCCCCAAAGGGTTAAATTAAATGCGAATGAGGGGATTACAATTATAATATAATTTTTTATATTGTCCTGGAATACACTGTTCTGGGGTTCTGTATACTCGGGTACGCTATTTTAGGGCATTGTGTATTACAGTAGATTGATTTGGGACTGACTGTACTGGAATACAGTGTTCTAGAGAAGTCTCGATTAGGTTAGAGTATTTTGGGACACCTTAAATTAGACCAAAGTGTTTTGGATCACTCTGTACTGGAACAGAGACTATTCTAGTATACTGTGTATTGGATTATGCACTTTTGGGATACCCTGAACTAGATTGGAGCGTTTTAGAGCAGTCTGTATTAGAGTACAATGCTTTAGGACATTCTGTATTGGAAAACTCTCTTCTGAGGTACTCTTTATACCGAGGTACACTATTTTAGGGTAGTTTGTATTAAGGTATACTGTTTTAGGCACCCTATACTAGAACAGACTGATTTTAGAGCCCTTTGTATCAGAGTAAACTATTTTATGACATCCTGTATTGATATACACAATTACAAAGCCTCTATATCGAAGTACTCCAATTTTAAATCACCCTGTAGCAATTACAAATTGTCACAGACTCGTCAGTCGTATCCAATCCGAAAAGTTAGCAGACTCTAGTCAGACTGCACCTTGACACCCACGCAACGACCGAACGATAGCAAATTCCATTCGCTCTAATTACACCTACACTACTGTTGACATAACGTGAAACATAATAGATCAACACACGGGAGATCCTACTAACCAGCCAAATTATCCAATTTACCGCGCCGCTCCATCGCAGGAATTTTTAGCTATGCCAATTAGCCGCCATCGTCGATGATCGAATACGAAAATACCACGACGCGTTCAATTCCAACCGTGGAATTTCAGCGGCAAGCTTCCACGTGCGAGATAATAAAAAGGAGCCTAGCAGAAAGCAGTCAGCTGAGCATCCAGTTACTTCCAAGTTTTTAGCTATGCCAATTAGCTACCATCACCGAAGATCGAATACAAAAATATGACGACGCGTTCAATTCTAACCGTGGAATTTTATCGGCAAGTTTGCACGTGCGAGAAAATAAATGACAGCCACGCAGAAAGCAGTCAGTAGAGCATCCAGTTACTTCCAAATTATTATCTATGCCAATTAGCAACCATCTCTGGCGATCGAATACGAAAATATGACGACGCGTTCAATTCCAACCGTGGAATTTCAACGGTAAGTTTGCACGTGCGAGAAAATAAATGACAGCCACGCAGAAAGCAGTCAGCTGATCATCCTTTTACTTCCAAATTTTCATCTATGCCAATTAGCAAATACAAAAATACCAGGACGCGTTCAATTCCAATCATGCAATTCCCCTGCAAATTTCCACGTGCGAGAAAATAAAAGACAGCCACGCAGAAAGCAGTCAGATGATCATCCAGTTACTTCCAAACTTTTATCTATGCCAATTAGCAAGTACAAAAATACCAGAACGCGTTCAATTCCAATCATGCAATTCCCCTGCAAATTTCACGTGCGAGAAAATAAAAGAGGTCCTTGTAGAAAGCAGTCAGTTCAGCATCCAGTTATTCCCAAATTTTTAGCTATGCCTATTAGCAAATACAAAAATACCAGGACGCGTTCAATTCCAATCATGCAATTCCCCAGCAAATTTCCACGAGCGAGAAAATAAAAGAGGGCCTTGCAGAAAGCAGTTAGTTCAGCATCCAGTTATTCCCAAACTTTTAGCTATGCCAATCAGCTAATACAAAAATACCAGGACGCGTTCAATTCCAACGGTGGAATTTCCCCAGTAAGCTTCCACGTGCGAGAAAATAAAAGACAGCCACGCAGAAAGCAGTCAGATGATCATCCAGTTACTTCCAAACTTTTATCTATGCCTATTAGCAAATACAAAAATACCAGGACGCGTTCAATTCCAATCATGCAATTCCCCTGCAAATTTCCACGAGCGAGAAAATAAATAGGGGCCTTGCAGAAAGCAGTCAGTTCAGCATCCAGTTATTCCCAAATTTTTAGCTATGCCAATCAGCTAATACAAAAATACCAGGACGCGTTCAATTCCAACGGTGGAATTTCAGCGGCAAGCTTCCACGTGCGAGATAATAAAAAGGAGCCTAGCAGAAAGCAGTCAGCTGAACATCCAGTTACTTCCAAATTTTCATCTATGCCAATTAGCAAATACAAAAATACCAGGACGCGTTCAATTCCAACGGTGGAATTTCTCAAGTAAGCTTCCACGTGCAAGAAAATAAATGGGGGCCTTGCAGAAAGCAGTCAGTTCAGCATCCAGTTATTCCCAAATTTTTAGCTATGCCAATTAGCAAATACAAAAATACCAGGACGCGTTCAATTCCAACCATGGAATTTCCCCAGTAAACTTCCACGTGCTAAAAAATAAAAAACAGCCACGCAGAAAGCAGTCAGCTGAGCATCCAGTTAAGCGTCTGTAGGAGGTCTTAAGGACGACTGCATGGTCACGGCGTAGGGACATTCCATCGGGGAAGAAATCGGCGTGACGAATCCCTCCGCCGCGTGTCCCCGACTCCCACAACGTGCCGCTCCTCGAATCAGGACACCAGGTTATCCTTAACCCGAAGCAGGCCAGGGTGGTTACGGTTTTCGCGATGGGATCGCGGCGTCGAAACCGGTGCAACGCTGCCGCGGCGCGTGGTATCGTCTTCGCTCATTCATCGAGAAACCAGTTTTCGTCGCGGTGGTCCGGCTGATCGCCGAGCGGATAAATAAGCGGCTCGTTACGGGCAAGTGACGCGTCCCTGGCGATCTTCGGGACACCAGGAAACCGACGAAATATCATCCCACGCGACAGCAAAGCAAAAAAGAAGAAGAGAGAAGGATTGCGTGGCCTGGTGAAGCTAGCGAATTTAATCGACCAGTCGTTGGATCGATGTCGGTTCAACCAGAGTCGTTCAATGGAGTTATCGGAAACGAATAGAAAAGCTGGACTGGAATGCGGTTGGTCTCGATTCCTCGCGCTTCTTGCGGCATTTCTGCCGGGTCTTCTTGCCGGGGCGACTATAGGTTACGAGGAAGATTCGAGTTACCTTAACAGTGCGGCTGCGAAACCTCGACAGGGGAATATACGGTGACTCCGAAGTCTGTTCACACGTTCTACGCGTCATGCCTTTCTTGGACTGTTCAATTGGACGCTCGATGATGGTGACTTAGGCGAGGCTAGCATGTACGCGGATAGAGGTTCACTCTACTGTGCCAATTTGGTTTTCAATTTATGGCATGTTACAAGTGTACTGAGGATCTTTGGAGTGATAAGAGTCACTGCACTTAGAGGGGAATTCTGACAGTGTTTTTTCGCGTGAATCGTTTCTTGGGTAAGTGAATTGGATGCTCGATCTAGGTGACTTAGACGAGACTAGGATGTCCGAAGGTAGACTTAAATTCTATTGTGTCGATTTGGGTTTCAATTGATTGGATGCTAAGGTGTTCTGATGATCTTCGAAGTTGTGGGATTCACTGCAGTTAAAGTTGGAGTTCTGACAGTGTTTTTCCGCCTGATACTTCTTGCGTAATTAAATTAGACGCTTGATGCTGGTGACTTAGGCGAGGCTAGCATGTCCGAAGGTAGACTTAAATTCTATTGTGTCAATTTGGGTTTCAATTTATGGCATGTTACAGGTGTACTAAGATCTTTAGAGTGGTGGGATTCATTGTAGTTAAAGTTAGAGTTCTGATGGTGTTTTTTGTGTGATACCTTTCTTGGATTCAGTTGAACTGGACGATTGATGTTCGTGACTTAGACGAGACTAGGATGCCCGAAGGTAGACTTAAATTCTATTGTGCCAATTTGGGTTTCAATTTATTGGATGCTAACGTGTTCTGATGATCTTCGAAGTGGTGGGATTCACTGCAGTTAAAGTTGGAGTTCTGACAGTGTTTTTTCGCGTCATTCGTTTCTTGGGTAATTGAATTGGATGCTCGATCTTTGTGACTTAGACGAGACTAGGATGTCCGAAGGTAGACTTAAATTATATTGTGTTGATTTGCGTTTCAATTTATGGGATGTTAAGGTGTTCTGAGGATCTTTGGAGTAATAAGAGTCACTGCACTTAGAGGTGGAATTCTGACAGTGTTTTTTCGCCTGATACCTATCTTGAATTCAGTTGAATTGGATGTCCGAGCTTGTTAACTCCGATGATACTAGAATGTAATAGAGCTAGAATACAGAGCTAGAATAGAGCTACTAAAATGCGATAGAGTTAGACTCTATTGTATCAATTTGGGTTCGAATTTATGGGATGTTAATATGTACTGAGGATCTTTGGAGTAATAAGAGTCACTGCACTTAGAGGGGAATTCTGACAGTGTTTTTTCGCGTCATACCTTTCTTGGATTCAGTTGAATTGGACGATTGATATTGGTGACTTAGACGAGGCTAGCATGTACGCGGATAGAGGTTCACTCTACTGTGTCAATTTGGGTTTCAATTTATGGGATGTTACAGGTGTACTGAGGATCTTTGGAGTAATATGAGTCACTGCACACAGAGTTGGAATTCTGACAGTGTTTTTCCGCCTGATACCTTTCTTGGGTAATTGAATTGGACTCTCGATCTTGGTGACTTAGGAGAGACTAGGATGTCACGGATAGAATTAGACTCTATTGTACCAATTTGGGTTTCAATTTATGGGAAGTTAAGGTGTTCTGGCGACCTTTAAAATAGAAGTAGTCACTGTACTTAAAGTTGGAACCCTGACACTCTGTATCTGTCATTAAAATAGAATCCTAAATTCCCTAGTCTCATAGTATCAAGCTCCGTCAATCTGAAACACCGTGTCCCCTATCTTTTTCTAACGATCCCCAGCTTTATTAATTTATTTCTTCCCTAGTTTTCCTTCGAGTTACACAGTGTGTCCCACCTGGATCATCACCATCCATCAAACGACGAAGCATCGATCTGGACGGTATAAAAGGAAGTAGAAAGGGACATTCCACCGACAGATCACGGGACGACAAATGACAGAACCGTGTCGTGAACACGTCTGCTTGATATTCCACCCTCTGAACAGCCAGTTTTCGTTGCTCGTAATTCCGATTCGAGTCAGAGAGGAGAACGATCGTCTGTCGATTCTATGCAAATTAACCGATTTATACGAATCGGTGTCTGGTTCGACCACGTGTCCTAGATATTAAAGCGTGACGTTAGGTTTCGAAGGAGGTGCCGCGTGCTCTTATTTAGGGGCCCGATCGGGGCGGGCCGATTCGATCGGCCAGCCGAAATTCCTCGAATATTCCTGGTCCGGTAATCACGCTGATGGCTTCTTGGCACGTCGCCCCTGGACGAAAGACCGCAGTCGTCGGCCGAGATGTTGCGAGCTAATAAAACTGGTCAGACGTTGCAGTTTACGCGTTTCAACAGCTCGGGATCTTTACGAGCCTAACTTTCCACTACCGCACGTCAGCTGTGAATTGCTTCTTCGATGATATCCGCTCCTCTCAGTTTTATAGAGTATGTAAGAAGATGTAGAATTTCGTATTTCTTACGAAGGAATTTTTTATATTAATTACATAATGTTTCCTGTGGTAGTCTTCGAGTCTCGGCAGAATAGTTTGATTTTGGATTCCATTTTAATAGTTTATGCAGTATATAATTGAGAGAGAATGTTGGAAGTAGCGACTAGAGATGTAGAATTTGATTTTTCTAACGAAAGAAATTTTTACATTAATTAAATAATGGAGGAATATTACGAGAAGATCTAGACTAATCTTGGATTCCATTTTAATAATTTTATGTGGTATATAATTGGAAAAGAACGTTGGAAGTAGTTCCTGGAGATGTAGAATTTGGTATTTCTCACGAAGGAATTTTTAATATTAATTAGATAATGGAGGAATATTATGAGAAGTTCTAACTTATCTTTGGATTCTATTTGAACAATTTTATGTAGTATACAATTAAGAAAGAACGTTGGAAGTAGTTCCTGAAGATGTAGAATTTAGTATTTCTCATGAAGGAATTTTTTATATTAATTANATCAAGCTCCGTCAATCTGAAACACCGTGTCCCCTATCTTTTTCTAACGATCCCCAGCTTTATTAATTTATTTCTTCCCTAGTTTTCCTTCGAGTTACACAGTGTGTCCCACCTGGAACATCACCATCCATCAAACGACGAAGCATCGATCTGGACGGTATAAAAGGAAGTAGAAAGGGACATTCCACCGACAGATCACGGGACGACAAATGACAGAACCGTGTCGTGAACACGTCTGCTTGATATTCCACCCTCTGAACAGCCAGTTTTCGTTGCTCGTAATTCCGATTCGAGTCAGAGAGGAGAACGATCGTCTGTCGATTCTATGCAAATTAACCGATTTATACGAATCGGTGTCTGGTTCGACCACGTGTCCTAGATATTAAAGCGTGACGTTAGGTTTCGAAGGAGGTGCCGCGTGCTCTTATTTAGGGGCCCGATCGGGGCGGGCCGATTCGATCGGCCAGCCGAAATTCCTCGAATATTCCTGGTCCGGTAATCATGCTGATGGCTTCTTGGCACGTCGCCCCTGGACGAAAGACCGCAGTCGTCGGCCGAGATGTTGCGAGCTAATTTTCTAACGAAGGAACTTTTTATATTAATTAAATAATGGAGGAATATTACCAGAAGATCTAGACTAATCTTGGATTCTATTTCGACAGTTTTATGTAGTATACAATTAAAAAAAAAGTGTCAGAAGTAGCTTCTGAAGATGTAAAATTTGGTATTTCTCACGAAGGAATTTCCAACCTAACTTCCAACCACAGAATGTCACCTCAGATTTCCTCCTCTTTTTCAAAAATACTTCGCAGTAGTATAAAAAGAGAAAAGGTCCTGGAAATGGCAATTACACGTCAATTACATAATACCCTCGGTCCCCGAAGGATCAAGATACTCGAACGTATTATACCAACCTTCCTCTCGAGTCGGTATCCTAATTTACGACTCGACCATGTCATTTCCATCAGCCATACTGGATCGACTCGTGTTTAACCAATTCCCCAGGACACGTTTCCTCTCCACGCGAATAACGAGCGCACGCAGCCCCGTTTGTTTAAACAAACCCCAGAACCCGCATCCGAACTGACAACTCTTCCTTCGAGCTGACACTAAAAATCCCCAGGATAACGCTAATTGATCTCCTGCTCGTTTTTTTCCCCGCGCACAATCAGAAACCACTACTAACGGAAACGGTCGCGACAAGAAGAGGAATCCTCCTCGCGAGCATTCGTCCTGGCAGCCCAATTAGACCGTCAGAATGGAAAGAAACCTGCATCACGCGACCTTTATTTTCTCCATTTCCACCAATCCTTCCATCGAATTAATTACCGTCCGTGGCTAGCCATAAAGCTATCGAGCACACGACCCGGCCTGATCCTCCATTGAATTTCAAATCAGTCTCGGCGACTTGGCCAATTAAAAAACGAGGAGAAACCAACGAGGAGGGAAAAAATATATAGAGAGAGAGTGGAAGGAGAAAAAAGCGTAGAAAAATACGAGAGAGAGAGAGAAGAAAAAGGAATAAAGGAGACGAGAGAAACGAGAAGAAGAAGAAGAAGGTGGCTTGTTAGAGGAAGATCAGAGAAACGAAGAGGGAAAGAAACACGGTTAAGTAGATGGTATCGCGTTCGAGGCAATTATTCTGAAAGTCAGGTGCAGTTACGGTCCCAAGGGGGTAGGGAGGGGCCTGAGCAATCGGTCCCGATCGAGAACAGGCCTGCCACAATGTAATCGCGAAAAGGGCAGTCCGTGTACAGCCGATAACACACGAAGCTGAGTCGCGGGTTTCGGCGAGGGTACACGCGAGGATCTTATCAATGGTAGCTGTACACGGACGGACGTTACGCCGTACACCGTGATAAGCACCGTGGACACCGGTTGATTCGAATCGGATAAACGCTGCCGCGGTGATTCAGCTGGAATTATCGTCGCGGTCTACCCTGACACTGCTCTTTAACTGAAACGCAATCGGCAGAGGGCTGAACGATCGCTTAATTACCATGCGCTCGTGTTCCCCGTGTTGCACGATAGCACTCCTCTGCCCCCCTACCTTGCCGTTTATTTCAGACGTTTCGCCAGGCTCCTGTCTCTCGATTAACCCTCGCTTTTGTCTACCTGCGGCTACTATCGATTTCGTTTCGGGGATTTTTTTTTTTGGTTTGGTTTTTGGATAGAAATTTGTACGTTGATTATTGTAATTCGGCTTGGAAAAATCGATTTTTCGAAAATGTCTTTGTGGAAGGATTTGTTTGAACTTTTGCATAC
>NIJG01000300.1:42630-52760 GCA_002201625.1 Euglossa dilemma | reverse complement strand
GGTAAAATAAAATATATAATACCATGCTACTTTGAAATAAAATAAAATGGACGAAATAAAGAATGAGAGTATTCTAAAATAAAATTGAACGAAGCAAGAGGGGAAGAAAAAATAAATTAAATCGAATTAAATGAATAAAAATGATCGAAAGGTGTTCCACTCGATTATTCCAATTCTGTATATATCCTCGAGCACAAAAGAAGTTATTAAAGCCGAATCGATGACGTTGCGCTCTTCTGACTGGATCATCGATCGATAGATCCGCGAACGCGATAGATGACGCCCAGAATCCAGCCGACAAACACCATGGAACTACGTCGGGAAATGACACACGTGTTATATTCATGAGACACCATTGTGCAATCTCCATAGCCACTTGTACTCGCGTTTTTCCATTCGATTGTCTTTATCACTCCTCGTGATTTTTATTTCTTTTTTTTTTCATTATTCTTTTCTCAAAACCTTCGCTCGGTATCTGGTTATTCATCCGTTTCTCTCTTTGCATATGAAACGGTTTGAGAGGCGTTTCAATCGATAGGAAATTCTAACGCGATTGTTCCATTCAAAGGATCGATCTCCGGAGATCTTTGAAAATCTCAAAAATTTATCGAACCTTCGAATTTTGCTTGCAAGAAAAGAATTAAGATTTATTTCTTTCGAACGATTCTCAGAGGATCTTAATTTATTCGGAAAATCGAGATTTCGAAACGTAAGTGTTTTTAAAAAAATTGGGAATTGCGATGAAGATCGAGTTGTTCGATCTATAGATCGCTGAAATTATAAAGAACGAGGTTGCATTTTTTTTTAGTTTACGCGTTTGGTTTATTTATTTTAACGATATTTGAAGATCGATAAAGGGATTTTAATTTATTTGGAAAATCGAGATTTCGAAACGTAAGTGTTTTAAAAACAATTAGGAATTGCGATGGAGATCGAGTAGTTCGATCTATAGATCGTTGAAATTACAAACAGTGATTTTTTAGTTAACGCGTTTGGTTTATTTTTTTTAACGATACTTGAAGATCGATACAGGGATTTTAATTTATTAGGAAAATCTGGATTTTAAAACTTAAGTGTTTGTAAAAAAATTAGGAATTGCGATGAAAATCGAGTAGTTCGATCTATAGATCGTTGAAATTACAAACAGTGATTTTTTTAGTTTACGTGTTTGGTTTATTTATTTTAACGATATTTGAAGATCGATAAGAAGATTTTAATTTATTCAGAAAATCGGGATTTCGATTTGGAAAAATTTCGAAATTGCATCGAAGATCGAGTAGTTCGATCTATAGATCGCACAATTATAAAAAACGAGGTTGCATTTTTTTAGTTTACACGGTTGGTTTATTTATTTTAAAGATATTTGAAAATCGATAAGAAGATTTTAATTTATTCAGAAAATCGGGATTTCGATTTGGAAAAATTAAAAATTGCATCGAAGATCGAGTAGTTCGATGTATAAATCTCTGAAATTACAATCTGCAAGATTGCATTTTTTTAGTTTACGCGTTTCATATATTTATTTTAACGATATTTGAAGATTAATAAGAAGATTTTAATTTATTCTGAAAATCGAGATTTCGATTTGGAAAAATTACGTATCACACTTCGAGGATCGTGCAATTCGATCTATAAATCGCGAGATTGCACTTTAGTTTACGCGTTTGATTTATTTATTTCAACGATGGATAAAGAGATTCCGATTTGTTCGGAAAATCGGTATTTCGAAACGTGAGTGGAAAAATTAGGAACCGCGTGGGAGGATCGGGCAGTTCGATCTATAAATCGCCGGTTGAGTGACGCACGAATTTTCGTCCCATAGCCGTACGTTTCGATCAAGAAATTGCTCGCTCGCTGACCGGAAATGCGCACTCGCCGCCGGAAACGCACTTTTCGCGCTTCGATCTCTCCTCCAGCAGGCTGTTCGAACCTCTCGAACAATAGCACGCCGATTTTCTCTTGTTTAAACAGCACGTTTCCAAAAATAAAAATTCGCATTATCCTCAAAATCGAAGCTCAGAAATCGCTTACTTAAATCGTCATTGATTAATACCAACTTTGACAAAAGATACGAATAATGCTTAAAAATTATTCATTTTCTCCAATAATAGAAAAATTTACAAAATTAATGAAATTCATTTAATTCCAAAAAATATTCTTCAGGAATTTATTCATATCAAACTTAACAAAATGTTTAAATTATCTTCGAAAATTATTAACTTCCTTCAGTAACAGAAAAATTTACAAAATTCCTGAAATTTCTTTAATTCCAAAAAACATTTTTCTCGAATTTCTTTTATTTTTATTCATCATTTCGATTTTTCTATGGATGTAGTTCTTATATTCTTATTTCCAGTGAGCAAATTTCTTTTTGCACAGAAAAAATTTACGAAATATCACCTTTCTAAGTTTAAAAAACTTTCAAAAATTGTATACATCGTATAATTACAAATTTGAATATTCTAACAATATAATTCGACTCTTTTCTATCCTGTTTACACCTCACTTTTAGAAATTTCCTTTTGTAAATGAAAAATTACATTATGAAACACCACCTTTCTAAGTTCAAAAAATTTTCAAAAATTGTATACATCGTATAATTACAAATTTGAATATTCTAACGATATAATACGACTTTTTTCTATCCTGTCTACACCCTACTCTTAGAAATTTCCTTTTGTAAATGAAAAAACAATTTATGAAACACCACCTCTCAAGGTTTAAAAAATTTTCAAAAATTTTATACATCTAACGATATAATTCGACTTTTTCCTATCCAGTCTTTGAAATTTCTTTTTGCAAAAGAAGAATTCGCAAAATTCCCTCTCCTATCCTAAAAAAAATTTCTCCAAATTTCTCCAACTTCTAACTAAAAAATTTTCTATTTCCAATCCGAAATTTTTCAGCTCCAAAATTCTTATTTCCTACTCCATTCTTGCACTGTTTTAATCTTCAAATCGAACCCAAGTCTTCGAAATCTAACAAACGAGAGTCGTCCAGGCATTCGCACAGATAAACCATCTTATCTAATCGGCCTAACCTGGAGCTAGTCTCGCAAACTTATCCGATTCGCGATATTTCTCAAACGAAACGGTTTCGCACCCTGTCGCGAATGGTTGTTCGCGAATTTTCCCGGGAACGGGGCTATTTCCTTGAACTCGCGAGGTCTCGCGTGCAACAAGCCTTCAGGCTGGTACTCACCAGTCGCGACTCCTTTCCAAGAAAAACCGTTCCCGACGGAGCCCCGCTCTGTAGAGGGCCTCTTCTCCGTTCCCGGCGGCAGCTTCTGGCGTTTCTGGCTTTTCTCAAGGTACGTGCGTGTGCGTGTACGCGTGTGTTAGCCTCTCCGACCGAGAGATCCTGCCGCGGACGATCCAGGATCGCGTGGCCGCTGTCAGGAAATTCGCACTCTCGCGGAGGAAGCTGATTCACCGCGCGCGCATTCCTCCTGTTATTTCAGGCGAGCCGAGTTATAAATCCTCCTTCTCTTCCTTCCACGCTGCTTCCATCTCCGGCCGCGATCACCCCGGGCCCAAACTACCCGAATAACGCGAACACCTCACTTCTCGGTCCCTGTCCTCGACACGCGGCTCTCCGATAGGTCAAACAAACCACCACCCTGTCCTAACCAACACCTGTTCCAACCCTTGCTTACACTCCGTTCCACTGATCACCAATTGCCAACACTTCCGGTTACTTCAACCTCATAAGTTCACTGATCGTTTAACTTCAGTTCCTGATACTTCACCCTCTGATTCACGTAGATCAAAGTTACTTAGGAGGGTTACCAAACTTTCGAGATGACACTTTTAGAGTCTCCTTTTTGGTATTCTAGGAAATGATGAAGATTTCCTGATTATTTATACTCTGATCCACTAAGACCAAAGTTACTTTCGAAGGTTACCAAACTTTCGAGATGACACTTTTAGAGTTTTGCTTCTGGTATTCGAAGAATTCTTGATCCTTCACCTTCTGGTCCACCAAGATTAAAGTTACTTTCAAGGGTTACCAAGTTTTTGAGATGACACTTTTAGAGTTTTGCTTCTGGTCTTCGAAGAGTTCTTGATCCTTCACCTTCTTGGTCCATCAAGATTATGGTTGCTTTCGAAGGTTACGAAGCTTTCGAGATAACAAATCTAGGGTCTTCCTTCTGGTGTTTGGAGAATTCTTGATCCTTCACCTTCTGGTCCACCAAGATTAAGGTTACTTCCGGAAGTTACCAAACTTTCGAGATAACAAATCTAGGGTCTTCCTTCTGGTGTTCGGAGAATTCTTGATCCTTCACCCTCTGATCCACCAAGATTAAGGTTACTTCCGAAAGTTACTTCCGAAAGTTACCAAACTTTCGAGATAACACCTCTAGAGTCTTCTTTCTAATCTACGAGGCAACGATCTAACTTGAGTTCCCGATCCTTCACCCTCTGATCAATCAAGATCAAAGTTACTTCCGAAAGTTACCAAACTTTCAAGGTAACACCTCTAGGGTCTTCCTTCTGTTATCCGAAGAATTCTTGATCCTTCACCCTCTGATCCACCAAGACTAAGATTACTTCCGAAAGTTAGCAAACTTTCGAGATAACACCTCTAAAGTCTTTTATCTAACCTTCGAGGCAACGATCTAACTTGAGTCCTTGATCCTTCACCTTCTGATCCATCCAAACCAAATTTACTTGCAAAAGTTACCAAGCTTTCAAGATAACACTATTAGAATCTTCCTCCTGATCTTCGAAGATTTCCCGATCCTTCAGCCTCGGTGTCACCCGAACCAAAGTTACTTCCAAAGGTTATCAAGCTTTCAAGCTGACACTTCCAAGGTGTTCCTTCTGGTCCTCAAGAGTCCAGAGGTGTCCAAGAGAGGTTGTTGTATGGTCAGTCCAGGTGTTTCTAAGGGTGGTTGCGAAGCTAGAAACCGGCGGATCGCGGATTGTCGGAAGGTTGGCGAGTGTAGCGAGTCTATCGGACTGTCTGACTGACTGTGGCTGGCGTCGCGGCGACACTGACACGAGTACGCGGTCCGAGGCGAGAGGATGCGCTCGAGGAAAGCTCGGGGCGAAGTGCCAGAAGAGTCGTCGCTTGAAATAACCGCTCGTCCGCGGGCTCTCCCTCCGCCAACCCTCTCGTAGTTCCTCTCCCCACTCCAAAGAGCTGGCTAGCTGCACCGGCTAAACTCTCCACGGCCCCACTATGCTTCCTCTTTCTCTCTGGCCGTTTTGCGTACGCCACGATGCTCCTCTAGCCGCGGCCTCCTCTCGTTGTCGCGGGCCCTCCTCCCTCCGCTGCTGCTGCTCTTTCTTATTCTTCTTATCGGTCTTCTTCTAGTCGCCAGCAGCCAGATCGTGGTACGTGCTCGCGCGCGCACGTGCGTCCCCGTGTTTTCGCGCCATTCCCCGAGCGAGCACCATGTAAGCTCCGGGGATTTATCCACGCGGATGCACGACCTCCAGAGGTCGCGGTTAAAGTTCCTGTTCGGTGTTTTTGGGTATGAGATTTTGTTGCAGGGGAATCATGGAGGTTTTGTTTTACGGTGATCGCGGGTTTCAGGGAAACTACGTTGCGATATCGAGGTTTGGGTTACGTGTTTTTTAGGTACGAGCTTTTGTTTCAAAGTGATCACGGATTTGGGTGAATCTAGGTTACGTTATGGAGGTTTGGAGTAGATTTGGGTTTGGTCTTTTAGATATGAGCTTTTGTTTCAAGGTGATCACGGGATTGGGTGAATCTACGCTGCGATATCGAGGTTTGGGTTAGGTGTTTTTTAGGTACGAGCTTTTGTTTTAGATATCACGGGTTTGGGTGAATCTACGTTACGATATGGCAGTTTGGATTTGGGTTTTTACGTACGAGATTTTGTTTTAGATATCACGGATTTGGGTGAATCTATGCTGTGATACCGTGGTTTGAGTTAAGTTTTTTAAATATGAGCTTTTGATTTATGGTGATCGCGTGTTTGAGGGAAGCTACGTTGCGATATCCGAGGTTTGGATTTGGGTTTTTAGGTACGAGCTTTTGTTTCAAAGTGATCACGGATTTGGGTGAATCTACGCTGCGATATCGAGGTTTGGGTTAGGTGTTTTTTTAGGTACGAGCTTTTGTTTCAATGTGATCACGGATTTGGGTGAATCTACGTTACGATATGGCGGTTTGCATTAGGTTTTTTAGGTACGAGCTTTTGTTTTAGATATCGCGGGTTTGGGGGAAGCTACGTTGCGATATTGAGGTTTGAGTTAGGTGTTTTNGTACGAGCTTTTGTTTTAGATATCGCGGGTTTGGGGGAAGCTACGTTGCGATATTGAGGTTTGAGTTAGGTGTTTTAAATACGAGCTTTTGTTTCATGGTAATCACGGGTTTGGGTGAATCTACGTTGCGATATCGTGGTTTGGTTTAGGTTTTTTAGGTACAAGCTTTTGTTTCAGATATCACGGATCTGGGTGGATCTACGCTGCGATACCGTGGTTTGGGTTAAGTGTTCTTAAGTATGAGGTTTTGTTTTAGGGGGATCATGGAGCTTTTGTTTTGCGGTGATCGCGGGTTTGAGGGAAGCTACGTTGCGATATCCGAGGTTTGGATTTGGGTTTTTAGGTACGAGCTTTTGTTTCATATATCACGGATTTAGGTGAATCTACGCTGCGATATCGCGGTTTGGGTTAGGTTTTTTAGATGCGAGCTTTTGTTCCAGAATAATCACGAGACAGGGTAAATCTATGTTGCGAAATCGTGGTGGAAGGTGCCAGTAGTGTCGAACGAAGATCGCAGTGTGCTGTTTTGGGAAGATTATGGTTTTAACCCCTTGAGGTCGGTGTCCCCGTAACGGAGACGTTTTTAAATCGTCGTAAAAGTCGGTGTCCCCGCTATAGGGACGTTTTTAACACTAGGTTCACAGGACCCATCAATTTGACTAATGGGTTGCGCCAATTATACGATATTGACAGATTTAATTAACATATATTACGTCTGTTAATAAAAATATTGCGATTGTTTTCAGATTTAATTCATCATTTGTTTTTTAAAGAAAATACATGGTTTCCTTTACCCTTAAATCTGATGGGTATCCGTAAATTGTTTCCAAATTAAATTCATCGTTTGTTTTTTTAAATAAAATACATGGTTTCCTTTGCCTTTAACACTAGATTTACGGGACCCGTCAATTTGACGGGTGAGTTACTCCAATTATACTATATTAATAGATTTAAGAAACTTATATTATGTTTGTTAATATCGTAATTGTTTTTAAATTAAACTCATGGTCTTATTTTTTAAGGAAATACGTAGTTTTCTTTAGCCGTAAATCTGACGGATTTCAATAAACATAAGTATTCAAGAACGTCCGTAAACCTAGTGTTAAATCTGACGGGTGTCCGTAAAAATAAATATACCAAAATTGCCCGTAAACTTAGTGTTAAATGTCGATGTTAAAAATCGCAACAATGACAAGACACTATGATCCCCTAAGCCTAGTAATAAACAATATTAAACATAACAAATCAATTTCAACAAATTCTCATTCAAATACTCATTTTAAATTTGGAAAAGTAACTACGAAACGCTAGATTTTCTCCAAATCGCAAAGGATTAATGTTTAAGGGTTGATTTCTATTTGAAAACAATATGAAGATTTTTTGGAGAGGTCAGGATTCCATTTTGTTGCTTTAATAAAGTCGATTTTAATCATCTGTATTAATCATGTGATTGCTTTCGTATTTACAAGGGTGGTTTTCAGGGGTGGATGGATATTGGATTTATTTTTCAATGGATAATGAAATATTGAATTGCATTATCGTACACTGCTATTAATCACACATTGAAGACCATAACAATGAATTTAATTATTAATAACTGTTTTTTACTTAATTTATGGAAAACGTAATTTTCGAAAATATATTTTTATCCATATTTCTTTCCAATTTGATTTGTTTATATATAGATAATGAAAATGGGTCTTAAAATTAAAGTGAAAGATTTTCAAAAAGTGTAATTTTTAATTACACTTTCTGTATATATCGAAATTTTTTAAAAATACGTCTCGAAATTGTGATATATGATAATAAAAATGAGTCTTAAAATTGAGATGGAAAAATAAAAATTTAAATACACGAACGATATTCGAAAATTCTAAATTATTTCAAGAATTTATCCAAGATTGTTCTTTTTCTTCGTCTTAATCGTGAAAACCACTAACTGAACACGGTTTGGCAAATTATATCTGCGGTGAATTTCGCGAAAATTAATTATCAGCGCTTGGTAATTACCCTGCCGCTTTTTCCTCCTCGAACCAGCTCATTAACAAAAATTTATTTCCATTAGATCAGTCAAGAAATAATTCTTCGGAAGTGCCCGCCGGAAATAATAACTTGCGCGAATGTTTTCCTGCAAGGGAAACTAATAAGTGTTTTCCTCCGAGTATACTCCGCGCAGTGTGATACTTACACTCGTCCGCGAGCCAGTAATATTATAGTAATCGCAATCCTCATTTGCCTCCGCGTCTATTCACGTCCACTTTATACTCGGCATCGAAATCAAATATCCTAAAATAAAATTACCACCGAAAAAGAACAAAGAGATAAAATGTATTGAATCATATCCTAAAATAAAATTACCACCAAAAGAAAGGACAAAAAAGTAAAAATATCAAAATACCTCCTAAAATAAAATTAATATAATAAAAAAAGAAGAACAAAAAAGTAAAAATATTGAACCATCTTCTGAAATAAAATTACCACGAAAAAAGAACAAGAAAGTAAAAATATCGAACCATCTATTAAAATAAAATTAACACCAAAGAAAGAGAAGAACAAAAAGGTAAAAATATCGAATCATCTGCTAAAATAAAATTACTACCAAAAAAAGAGAAGAACAAAAAAGTAAGAAGTAGCGAACCGTCTCTTATAATAAAATTACCGCCAAAGAAGAACAAAAAGGTAAGAATATCGAATTATTCTCTAAAATAAAGTTATCACCAAAAAAAATGAGGAACAAAAAGTAAAAATATCGAACCATTTATTAAAATAAAATTAACACCAAAAAAAGAAAAGAACAAAAAGGTAAAAATATCGAATTATCTCCTAAAATAAAATTAACACTAAAAAAATAAATGAACAAAAAGATAAAAATATCGAACCGGTTGTTAAAATAAAATTACCACCAAAAAAAGAGAAGAACAAAAAGGTAAAATTATTGAACTATCTCCTAAAACAAAATTACCACCAAAAAAAGAGAAGAACAAAAAGGTAAAAATATCGCATCATCTCCTAAAATAAAATTACCCCCAAAGAAGAGAAGAACAAAAATGTAAAAATATCAAACCAACTCCTAAAATAAAATCACTTCCAAAAAAAGAGAAGAACAAAAAAGTAAAAATATCGAACCATCTTTAAAACAAAATTTCCACCACAAAAGAACAAAAGAGTAAAAATATCGAATCATCTCCTAAAATAAAATTACCCCCAAAGAAGCGAAGAACAAAAAAGAAACTATCCACGAAACACAAAAAAATTAAAGAAACAAAACAAAACTAAATCACGTAATTCTCGAGTCCCGAACCGAACTTAAAACAGTTATCCTTCGAAATTGAACGAGATGCTATATACCAACAAGCAGGTATAGTATTTTTCATTCTGTGAAGGATCAGGCTAGGTCAGGATTTATCTCGAGCCGTGTATACGTTAGCCGAGAAAACACCGTACAGTACAATTATTATTGCTTTATCCAATATATTGATAATGTCCCGGCGTGTGCAATTTATCAATTATAGTTTATGCCGCATTGACGACTTTCCAGCCGTTATCGCGTTATATATAGCACTGGATATTATCTGAGTGGCCGAGCTTAAGGTAGGTCATGGAAGGTATTAACCAGAGGTATACGGGGCCAGCCGCGGGATCACTATAATTACAGTGGCACGATGAAAGTAAATACTCGCGCGGAGAATGGTATATAGCGGGCAGGTGTTAAAAAATAAGGATCTAAGACCTTAATGGTTTATAGTTCCCAACCGGGGGTTGCCAGCTCGCCGGAAAACTTTGTATGTGCTAGTCACGTGATTACGCTTGTCGGTAACGCGTACGAAGGTTGTATACGTGGAACAAACCTGTGGATACATTAATTATGGCTGAAGATATTGCACCGAGGTACGG
>NIJG01000299.1:155529-200040 GCA_002201625.1 Euglossa dilemma | reverse complement strand
TATCGAGAGCATAACTTCGTGATCAGAGAAGCAAATTATTACTCAATTTTGTCAGTGGCACCTTCATTCCATATATGAATAAGATGGTCGATGGTTACAACGTTCGACAACATCACCACCTTGATTGAGGGTCGCATAGCTAAGGCAATATCTTCACCTATCCTGTGATTCCGTGAGTCAAACCAGTCATTACGGAAGATAATCCACTGAAATATATAGGAAATTGACACGATAATTCACGGTTTGAACATTAAAGTAGAAAGACAAACTGTAGGAGATCATTACCATTTGGTACAGTGTCAATCTTTATAACGAAGGCCTTACCTTCCGGGAAGAGAAGTCGCTGTATCGAGAGTATAATTTAATGTTCAGAGCAACAAATTAGTATACATTTTAGTGATGGGCACATTAACTTCATGTAGGAATTAGAAGATTTAATGTGTATCCGTTCGAGAACATTACCAACCTCCTTGAGAGTCAAACGGCTAGCTCAATAACTTCGCCTATCCTGTGATATCGAGAATCAAACCAGGTATTCCGGGATTATACCCAAGGATCATTATTGCCAATAGACGCCATAATTCAGGCTATGAACATTAAAGTAGAGAGCCAAACTGTCGGAGGACATTTCCAATTCGTGTGTCATTCCTATACCGAATACCTTAACGTAAGGGAAC
This sequence comes from Euglossa dilemma, assembly GCA_002201625.1. Taxonomy (NCBI): domain Eukaryota; kingdom Metazoa; phylum Arthropoda; class Insecta; order Hymenoptera; family Apidae; genus Euglossa; species Euglossa dilemma. The sequence goes on along the minus strand of NIJG01000299.1, from coordinate 199,363 downwards.
CTAACCCTCTATAACGAGTGCCTTGGTTAACGATGGCGAGGGAAAATTTGTAAACGTCACAGCAGACGGAAGCGTTGTTTCCATGTATGAATAGCAAGATCGAGAGTCAGACAGTACGAGAACGAACCACCGTCTTTTAGAGTCGGACGCCTAAGTCAATATCCTCAGCTATGCCTTGATTCCAGATGCCAAACCAGGTATACCGGGGGTAAATGCCATGTACAGTACTGGCAATGGCAACATTAATTCACGGTACGAATATTAAATTACAGAGTCAAACCGTAGTCGAACGCTACCTATTCCGATAGATTTAACTTCTTACAGAGGGCCTTAACTTCCGAGAAGCCAACTCGCACTATGGAGAGTATAACTTCGTGGTCAGAGTAGCAAAATAGTTTACATTTTAGTGAATGGCAGCATAATTTCACGCATGAATTGCAAGATGGAGGATCAGACCGTTCGAGAACGTTGCCACCATTTGTGAGATTCGAACGACTAAGTAATTTGCTTTATCTCTCCTACGATTCTAAGCGTCGAACCAGATATTTCGAGGGTAAATGCGCTGAAGCGTTTTGGCACTAGACAGTCTACTTCAGATTATGGATATTAAAGGACAAGGACAAAAGTCTGTAGAACGATACCTACTTGTATGGAGTCACACTATTTACTGATCTCCATTCCAATCGAGAACGTATCACGCTGTATCTAGACTATAATATCGTGAACAGAGAAACAAACTAGTATTCATTTTGATGACGTCCACCTTAGTTTCAGGTATGAATTCGAAGATCGAGTGCCAAATCGTTGGATATCGTTATCACCTTCCTTTAGATTCGAACGGCTTAGTCAACAACTTCAGCTATAGTTGTGAATCAAAGTGTCAAGCCTGGTATTCCAGGAGTATATCAGCAGAACACTATTGGCAAATGAAACCTTAGGTCAAGGTTCGAAAATTAACGTAGAACCTCAAAACGTTGAACAACATTACCTATAAGTATAGAGTAAAACTTTCTGCAAAATGTCTTAGCTTCAGAGGACCAATTCCGCTGTATCGGGAGTATATCATCGTGTTCAGAGATACACGTTGGAACGCACTTTAGTGAAGGGCACCTTAATTTCATGAATGAATTACAAAGTCGATGGTCAAACCGTTCGAGAACGTTACCACCTTCTTTGAGAATCGAACGGCTAAGTCAACACATACACCCATCCTGTGATTCTGAATGTCAAAGCAGGTATTCCGGGAGTAAATGCCCTGTACATTATTGGAAAGAAGCACATTAATGTAGGGATTGAGTATTAAAGTTGTACGTCGAACCGCTGTAGGATGATACATATTGGTGTAGAGTCAAACTTTTTAGAGAAACCTTACCTCTCGTAAACCTGCCCACCGCTTCAAGAGTGTAATTTCGTGTTCGAAGAAACGCATTACTATTCATTTTAGTGATGGCCACCATAATTTAACGCCGGAATTAGAAGATCGACGGCCAAACCGTTCCAGAGCTTTGCCACATTCTTTGAGACCGGCACAGCTAAGTCAATAGGTTCATATTCCCAGTGATAGCGAAGGACGAACAGAATACTCCGGGAGTCTATCTGCTGTTCAGTATTGGCAATGAGCACCATAATTCACAGTTTGAATAATGAATATAGATCGCCAATCCGTTTGAGAACGTTACCAAGTGCTATAAAATCAAAAGTTTCACAAATAACCTTACCGTCCGAAAAACTATTTCGTCGTATCGAGTGTATATCTTTGTGTTCAGAGAAAGAAATTTGTATTCATTTCAGTGACGGGCACATTTACTTCATGTATGAATTATATCCATCAGGATCCAACTGCTCGGGAACGATGCCAACTTCGGTGAGAGACGAACGGCTAAGTTAATAGCTTCACCTATACAGCGATCCCGAGAGTTAAACTAGGTATTCCTGGAGTAAGTCCGCCGAAGAATATCGGAATTGACACCTTAATTCACAGTTTGAATATTAAAGTAGAGCGTCAATGTGTTTCAGAGTGTTGCCCATTGGCACAAAGTCAATCGCTTTACCGAAGACCATACCCACCGAAAGACTAATCCCCTGGAGCGAGAGTATATCTTCGTGTTCAGTGAAAGAAATTAGTTTCCATTTCTGTGACGGGCACCTCAACTTCATGTATGAATCAGAAGGTCGATGGTCAAACCGTTCCAGAATTTTACCATCTTGTTGGAGAGACGAACGTATAAGTCAATAGCTCCACATATTGCGCTATTAGGAGAGAAAAACCTGGTACTCCGTGAGAAAGTGCGCTGGACAGTATTGGCAATGAGCACCATAATTCACAGTTTGAATAATGAATATAGATTGTCAATCCGTTTGAGAACGTTTCCAAGTGCTATAAATTCAAAAGTTTTACAAAAGACCTTACCGTCCGAAAAACTATTTCGTCGGATCGAGTGTTTATCTTTGTGTTCAGAGAATGAAATTTGTATTCATTTCAGTGACGGGCACATTTACTTCATGTATGAGTTATATCCATCAGGATCCAACTGCTCGGGAACGATGCCAACTTCGGTGAGAGACGAACGGCTAAGTCAATAGGTTCAGCTATCCTGTTATACCGAGAGTCATGCCAGGTATTCAGGGAATAAATCAGCTGTACATTATTGGCAATATACACCTTACTTCACAGTATGAATATTAAAGCAGAGAATGAGGCCGTAGGCGATCATTGCTAATTTATATAAAGTCATTCCTGTTACCGATTACCAAAACATTCCCTTTCTGGCGAGAGTCTTGCTTATCGTGCACTGAAACAAATCAGTAGACATACTAGCAGATGTGCACCACATTTTCATGAATAAATATCGTAATCGAGAGATAAGCCGATCGAGAACGCTGCCGCCTTGTTTGAGGCACGTAAGGCTTTGTCAATAGCTTCACCTCTCCGGTGATTTCCGGAGTCAAACCAGGAACTCCAGGAGTAAATCCGCTGATCAGTATTGGCTATAGTAGCATGAATTCGAGGTATGCCCATTTGAGTAGGGAGACAAACCGCTTCAAAACGTTACTAATTGACATATCGTCGTAATCCTTATCGCATAGCATACCTTCTTGTGACATATCCCGCTGTATCGTGGGTATATCTGCGTGTTCAGAGAATGATATTAGTAGACATTTTAGTGACCGGTACCTTATTTTCCTGTATGAGTTAGAAGATCGCAAATCGTACCGAACGAGAACGTTACCACCTTCTGTGAGAGACCTTCTATGTCAATATCCCCACCTACCCTGCGATTCGGAGAGATAAACCAGGTACTCCGGAAGTAATCGCCCTGAACAGCATTGGAAAAGAACACCTTACGACACGGTATAAACAAGGAAGTAGATAGTCAAACCGTGAAAGAAGAAGCAAAATTCCTATAATGTCATCCTTCTTACCGAATACCTTGCCTTCCTAGAACCTAAACCGCAGTAGCGTGTGTCTTGCTTAACGGTCACGGAAGCAAGTTAGTAGACATTATGGCTGAAGCACATCTTAATTTCAAATAAGCATTAGAAGATGGTGTGTCAAACCGTTCGAGATCGTACCCATCTTCTTCGGGAGCCGAACGGCTAAGTCAAAAGCTTCATCTATACTGTGATTGCAGGAGTGAAACCAAGTGTTCCGGAATTAAATCCCCAGTACAGTATTAGCAATGGACACCTTAATTCTCCGCCTCAATATTAAAGTACTGAGGCGAACCATTGTAGAACACTACCTACTGGTATAGGATCAAACTTTATGCCGAAGACCTTACCTTCCGAGAATCTAACCTGCTGTATCGAGAGCATTACTCAGTGTACAGGGAAGTAAATTAGTATACACATTAGTGGCAGGCACCTGAATTTCATGTATTAATTGGAAGATCTGGCGTAAAACCGTTCGAAAACTTTACCCACCATCTTTGAAAGTCGCAAACCAAAATCTGTAGCTTCACCTATCCTGCGATTCCGAGAGTTAGACCGGGTGTTCCAGGAGTATATACACTCAGCAGTATCGGCAATTGAGACCTCATCTCACGGTATGAATGTTATAAAGCACAGTCAAACCGTTGGAGAACATTACCAATTGTTACAGAGACAAATTTTGGTAATGAAGCAAAGAAGGTAATGCGTTAAACCATTCGAGAACGTTGTCACCTCTTTGACAATCGCACAGCTATGCCAATAGCTTCACCCATCCTGTGATTCCGAGAGATAAACCAGATATTCCTGGAGTCAATTCGATGAACAGTATTGGCAAGAGACACCTCAATTCGCGGCATGAATAATTAAGTAGAGTGTCAAACCGTGGAAAAACGTTACGAAAAGTTATAGAGTCAAACGTTTTTCGGAAGTGATTACCCTACGTAAACCTAAAGCGCTGTATAACCTCGTGTTCAGAGACCGAAATAAGAATTCATTTCAGTGACGGGCACCATTTCGTCATGTATGAATTAGAAGGTCGAGTGTCAAACCGATCGAGGGCATTACAACCTTCTATGGGAGACGAACAGCTAAATCAATAGATCCACAAATAGTGTGATTCCGAAAGTAAAACCAGATATTCCAGGAGTAAATGAGGTGTGCAGTATTGGCAATAGTCAATTGACGGTTTGAATATTAAACCAGGCCGTCAAGTGGTATTATTAAGAGCATTATTAGTAATAATATAATAATATTATTTTTTATTGGTATAAAGTCAAACGTTTTAATGATGGCCGTATCTTCCGAAAACAACCCGCTGTACCGATGGTATAACTTCGTGTTCAGAGAAAGAAGTTAGTAGTCGTTTCAGTGACGGGCATCTTAATTTCCTGTATGAATTCGAAGACCGAGGGTAAAACAGTTGGAGTCCGCTACCACCTTCGTTGAGAATAGGACAGCTGATTCAATAACTTCACCTGTCCTGTGATTCCTAGATCCAAACGAGGTATTCCTGGACTAAATCCGCTGTATGGAATTGGCAATAGACACATTGATTCACGACATGACTATTAAATTAGGGCGTCAAATCGTCGGAGGATATTACCAATTTATATAAAATCATTTTTATACCGAATACGTTACCTTTCGAGCACGTAATCTGCGCTACGAAATGTCTTGCCTAGTGTTCACGGAACCAAATTAGAAGACATTTTAGCAGATCGACACCTTATTTTCATGTATCAATAGCAAGATTCAGGGTCATACTATTCGATAATGTGTACGCAATTTTTGACAGTCGCACAGTTAAGCGAATAACATCACTCATTATGTGATTCCGAGAGTGAAGCCAGGTAATTCGGGAGTAAATCCGCTGATGAGTATTGGCAATAGACATCAAAATTCACGGTAGGAATATTTCAGTAGAAGGACGATCCGTCGGAGCGCATTACCAATTGGTATAGAGTCATCCTATTTACAGGATGCATTACCCAGAACGTAGGCCTCTGTAGCGAGTGCCATGCTTAGTGCCCGCGGAAACAAATTTGGTGAGATTTTAGCAGACGGACGCCTTATCTTCATGTATCAACAGAAAAATCGACAGTCAAACATATTGAGGTGATCCTGCCTTCTTTGATATTCGAACGGCGAAGATTAACAGTTTCACGTATCCTGCTATTCCGTTAGGCAAACCAGCTATGCCGGTTGTCAATCTACCGTGCACTGTTGGTAATGGACACTTTAATTTACGTGTTGAATATTAAAGTAGAGTGTGAAGTCGTTTCAGAACGATACCAGTTGGTACATAGTCAAACGTTTTACCGAAGACCTTACCATCCGTGAACCTACTCCGTTGTCTCAACATTATAAACTGGTGATCTGAGAAACAAATTAGTATTCATTCTTGTGAACTGCACCTTCTCTTCGTGTATGAATTAGAAGATCCAGGGTCAACCCGTTCGAGCTCGTTACCAACTTATTTGAGAATCGAGCGGCTGAGTCAATAGGTTCACCAATAGTTGTGATTCCGAGGGTGAGACCAGGTATTCCGGGAGTCTATCCGCAGTATAGTATTGGCAATATACACCTTAATTCACGGTATGTATATTAAAGTAAAGCGTCCATTCGTTTAGGAAAGCAAGCTAATGGTATAATGTCAAACGTTTACTGAAGACCTTGATTTCCGAACGCATATCCAGCTGAACCGTCAGTATAACACCGTGTTCAGATGAACAAATTGGTATACATTTTAGTGACGGGCACCATATTTTCATGTACGAATAGAAAATTCGAAAATCAATCCGTTTGTGAGCGTCACCACCATCTTTTATATTCAAAGGGCTGAGTCAATAGCTCCACCGCTGTGCTAGTAACCTAGTATCTAATCCGCTGAACAGTATTCGCAACACACACCTTAATTCATGCTTTGAATGTTATAGTAAAGCGTTACTCCATTTGAGGTCGTTACCAATGTGTATAAAGTCAAACGTTTTACTGCAGACCATACCCACCGAATGTCTAATACGCTGTATCGAGAGCATAACATCGTCTTCAGAGGAACAAATTACTATATGTCATAGTGATAGGCACCTTAATTTGTGTATCAATTAGAAGATAGAGGGTCAAGCCGTTCGAGATCGATACCACCATCCTTGGGATGTGAATGACTATGTCAGAAGAATCACGTACCCTGCGATTCCGTGAGACAAATTTGGTACCCGGATGTAAATCCGCTAAAGATTATTGGCAATAAACACCTTCATTCACGGTATGAGTATTAAAGCAGTACTTCAACCCGTGGTAGAACGCTACCCATTGGTATGGAGACAAACCATTCATCGAATGCCCTGCCATCCCTGAAGCTAACCTTGTGATTCCGAGAGTCGTGCTCAGTCCAAGCTTNGGCCGAGGTGAGCAAGCACCTCATTCAGGAAGTAAGGTGTCCTTACGAGGGGTATGACCGGTACGGCCCTGCATTCACTGGTACCTCGGGAACCGGTTCGAGCCCTGGAGCGGGCGGGCCTTGGTCCGTCCTCCCCGCCGGTTGCTTGGGTTGGCCTCGAGGGGGCAGTGGTCAGCCCATATCGCGGGTTAGGGGACCCCGTCTTCGGACGGGTTAGATCCTCCACGGGTGAGCGGCGTGAGAACTGCTCGGGCGCTGACCTGCAGAGGCAGTAGGGATTTAGAAAGTTCCCGGCCAACCCAAGGTTGGCGCGTAGGGCTTGCAGTCTACGAGCTAATTGGTAGGTGTGTGGTAAGGTGCGCCACACATCGCGCTGTTTGGGCGTATCCCAATCCCGCGCCCATGGGGGCCGTGTGGATGAAGCCCTCGTGGCAGGAGCCGCACGTTAAATCACCGACACTAGTTGCCTGGTCAATAGCTTCACCTATCCTATGACTCCGAGAGGCAAGCCAGTTATTCCGGCAGTAAATGCCCTGTGCAGTGTTGGTGAGAGACACCTTACTACACGGTTTGGATATTAATGTAGAGCGTCACACCGTTTGAAAATGCTACTAATTGCTATGAAGTCAAACGATTGACCGATAACCTTACATTCAGAGAACCAAACCCGCTTCGTCGAGAATGTAAGTTCGTGTCCAGAAGAAGAAATTAGTATACATTTCAGTAATGGGCACATTAACTTCCTGCATGTATTAGAAAATCGAGTGTCAAACGGTGCGACAACGTCACCCGCTTCATTGAGATTCGAACGACACAGTCAATAGCTACACGCATCATGTCATGCCGACAGTCATGCCCGGTATTCGTGCAGTATGTACGCTGAACACTGTTGGCAACAGGCACCATAATTCAAGGTCTGAATATCAAACCGGAACGACAAACCGTTGTAGAAACTTACCTATTGGTGTAGAGTCAAACATTTTACCGATAGCCCTACCTTCGGGGAAGCTACCTCGCTGTATCGAGAGTATAACTTCGTGTTTAGACAAGCAAATTAGTGTGCATTTCAGAGTCGGGCACATGAATTTCATGTAGGAATTATTAAGATCGAGTGTCCAACCGTTCGAGAACGTTTCCACCTTCGTTGAGAGTCAAACGGCTGAGTCAATAGCTTCACCTGTCCTGTCATTCTGAGAGTCACACCAGGTATTCCGGTGTGCCCTGCACAGTTTTGGCAATAGAATCTTTAATTCAAGGTATGAATATCAAAGGACAGAGTCAAACCGTTTTGGAAAGCTACGTATTGCTGTATATTCAAACCCTTTACCGAATGCCTTACCGTCCGAGAAACTGACCCACCGTTTCGAGAGTATAGCTACGTGTTTAGGGAAATACATTAGTATACAATTTAGTGACGGCTACTTAAATTCATGTATGAATTATGATATCAATGGTCAAAGCATTCGGGAACGTTATCACCCTCTTTGAGAGTCGAACGGATAAGTCAATAGCATCTCCTATCCTGTGATTCTGTGAGTCAAACCATGTATTCCGGTTGTATTTCCGCTGGACAGTATTAGCAATATGCACATTAATTCGATTCATGAATACTAATGTAGAGAGTCATACTTTTTGTGGACGATACATATTGGTAGATAGTCGAACGTTATACAGAAGTCCTTGTCCTTCGATAGCCTAGCCCCATATGTCAAAAGAATAACGTAGTGTTCTGGGAAACAAATTAGTGTACATTTCAGTGAAGGGCACCTTAATTTCATGCGTGAGTAAGATGATTGAGGGTCATACAATTTGAGAAAGTTGCCACCCTTTTCGTGAGTCGCACAGTTAAGTCAATAGCTTCAGTCATCATGTGATTCTGAGAGACAAATCAGGTACCTGGGAGTAAATCCATTGAAGAGCATTGGCAATTGACACCTTAATTCACGATATGCATATTAATGCAGAGCGTCAAGCCGTTGAAGAACGTTACCTATTGGTATAGAGTCATTGTTCATACCGATGGCCTTACCATCCACGTACCTTATCCGCCGTATCGAAAGTATAATTTCGCTTTCAGGGAAACATATTAGTATACATTTTAATGACGGGCACCTTATNGGAAGCAAATCGACTGAATAGTATTGGCCATAAGCAAATTATATCACGGTCTGAATATTAAAGTGGAGCGTCGATCCGTTTGAGGACGTTACCAATTACTATAACGTTGTACTCTTTACCGGATACCTTAATTTCCGTGAACATAACTCGCTGTATTGTCGGCATACCTTCGTGTTCCGAGAATCAAATTACTATACATTTTAGTGACGGGCCCCTTAGTTTGATGTATGAATTAGTGGATCGAGCGTCAGGCCGTTGGAGAACGTTACCAATTGCTATAGAGTCAAACGCTTCACCGAAATCCTTACCCTCCAAAAACATATCCCGCTGAATGGAGAGAATAGCTGCGTGATCAGAGGAATTAACTGGTATACATTTTAGTGACGGTCACCTTAATTTCATATATAAAACGGAAGATCCAGTATCAAAACGTTTTAGAACGTTACAATCTACCTTGATGTTCGAACAGCAAAGTGTGAAACTTCTATCCTGTCACTGCGAAAGTCAAACCAGGCCTTCCGGCAGTAATTCCACTTTACAGTATTTGCAATCGACACCTCAATTAACGATATGAAAATTATAGTACAAAGACAAAACATTGTACAACGATACCTGTTGGTATAGAGCCAAACTTTTTACTGAAGGCCTTACCTTCCGTGGACCTATCTCCCGGTACCGAGAGTATAACTTCCTGACCAGAAACATAAATTAGTACACATTTTTGCGACGGGCACATTAATATCATGTTGGAAATAGATGATCGAGAGTAAAACCGACCGAGAACTTTACCACACTCTTTGAGAGTCGTACGGCTAAGTCAATAACTTCACATACATATTGATTCCGAAAGTCAATCCAGATATGGCGGGAGTAAATTCGCTGTACAGTAGTGGCAAGAGACACCTTAATTCACGGCTTGATTATAAACGTAAAGCGTCAGTCAGACGGAGAATGTTACGTATTCGCGAAAATGCATTATATAACCGAATACATTACCCTTCAAGATCAAAACCCGCGTTAGCGAATGTCTTGCTTAGTGCTCACGGAAACAATTTTGTACACATTTCAGCAGACGGATACTTTATTTTCCTGTGTGAATGGAACAATCGAGAGTCAAACATTCCGAGAACGATCCCACCTTCTTTGAGAGGCGAACGGCTAAGTCAATTGCTTCACGTATTCTGTTATTCGTATGGTAAAACCAGGTATTCCAGGAATAAGACGGCTGATGAGTATTGGCGACAGACACCTCATTTCGCACTATGAATATTAAAGTAGAGTGTCATACCGTCGCCGAACACTACCCATTCGCATTAAGTCATTCTTTTTACCGAATACCTGACCTTCCGAGAACCTAACATGCTGTAGCGAGTGTCTTGCTTAGTGCGCACGGAAACAAATTAGCAGATATTTTAGAAGACGGACACTTTAATTTTAAGTATTAGTAGAATGATCAAGGGTCAAACCATCTCAAAACGTNGCGAGTATAATTTCGTGTTCAGGGAAACAAATTGGTACTCATTTTAGCCACGGCCACCGTAATTTCATGTATCAATTAGAAGACCATATGTCAAACCGTTCGAGAACGACAGCATTACCACCTTCTTCGAGATTCTAGCTGCCTGGACAATAGCTTCACCTATCCTATGACTCCGAGAGGCAAGCCAGTTATTCCGGCAGTAAATGCCCTGTGCAGTGTTGGTGAGAGACACCTTACTACACGGTTTGGATATTAATGTAGAGCGTCACACCGTTTGAAAATGCTACTAATTGCTATGAAGTCAAACGATTGACCGATAACCTTACATTCAGAGAACCAAACCCGCTTCGTCGAGAATGTAAGTTCGTGTCCAGAAGAAGAAATTAGTATACATTTCAGTAATGGGCACATTAACTTCCTGCATGTATTAGAAAATCGAGTGTCAAACGGTGCGACAACGTCACCCGCTTCATTGAGATTCGAACGACACAGTCAATAGCTACACGCATCATGTCATGCCGACAGTCATGCCCGGTATTCGTGCAGTATGTACGCTGAACACTGTTGGCAACAGGCACCATAATTCAAGGTCTGAATATCAAACCGGAACGACAAACCGTTGTAGAAACTTACCTATTGGTGTAGAGTCAAACATTTTACCGATAGCCCTACCTTCGGGGAAGCTACCTCGCTGTATCGAGAGTATAACTTCGTGTTTAGACAAGCAAATTAGTGTGCATTTCAGAGTCGGGCACATGAATTTCATGTAGGAATTATTAAGATCGAGTGTCCAACCGTTCGAGAACGTTTCCACCTTCGTTGAGAGTCAAACGGCTGAGTCAATAGCTTCACCTGTCCTGTCATTCTGAGAGTCACACCAGGTATTCCGGTGTGCCCTGCACAGTTTTGGCAATAGAATCTTTAATTCAAGGTATGAATATCAAAGGACAGAGTCAAACCGTTTTGGAAAGCTACGTATTGCTGTATATTCAAACCCTTTACCGAATGCCTTACCGTCCGAGAAACTGACCCACCGTTTCGAGAGTATAGCTACGTGTTTAGGGAAATACATTAGTATACAATTTAGTGACGGCTACTTAAATTCATGTATGAATTATGATATCAATGGTCAAAGCATTCGGGAACGTTATCACCCTCTTTGAGAGTCGAACGGATAAGTCAATAGCATCTCCTATCCTGTGATTCTGTGAGTCAAACCATGTATTCCGGTTGTATTTCCGCTGGACAGTATTAGCAATATGCACATTAATTCGATTCATGAATACTAATGTAGAGAGTCATACTTTTTGTGGACGATACATATTGGTAGATAGTCGAACGTTATACAGAAGTCCTTGTCCTTCGATAGCCTAGCCCCATATGTCAAAAGAATAACGTAGTGTTCTGGGAAACAAATTAGTGTACATTTCAGTGAAGGGCACCTTAATTTCATGCGTGAGTAAGATGATTGAGGGTCATACAATTTGAGAAAGTTGCCACCCTTTTCGTGAGTCGCACAGTTAAGTCAATAGCTTCAGTCATCATGTGATTCTGAGAGACAAATCAGGTACCTGGGAGTAAATCCATTGAAGAGCATTGGCAATTGACACCTTAATTCACGATATGCATATTAATGCAGAGCGTCAAGCCGTTGAAGAACGTTACCTATTGGTATAGAGTCATTGTTCATACCGATGGCCTTACCATCCACGTACCTTATCCGCCGTATCGAAAGTATAATTTCGCTTTCAGGGAAACATATTAGTATACATTTTAATGACGGGCACCTTATGTTCATGTATGAATAGCAAAATCATGTATAAGGCAATTCGAGAACATTCACACGTTCTCTGTGATTCAACCGGCTAAGTAAATAACTTCACCGATCCTTTGATTTCGAGAGACAGTCCAGGTATTCCGAAAGTAAATCTACTGCACAGTATTGGCAATATATACCTTAATTCGGGCAGAGAATACTAAAATAGAACGTCGAACCGTTTGAGAACATTACCAATTGCTATAAGGTCAAACGCTTTACCGAATACAATTCCCTGCTAATAACTAACCTTCTGCACTGAGAGTATTGCTTCGTGCATAGGAAAACACAATAGTATACAATTTAGAGACGTCACCGTAAATTCGCTTATGAATTAGAACATCGAGTGTCAAAGCGTTAGAGAACGTTACCATCCGCTTTGAGATTCAAACGGCCATGTCAATAGATTCACACATCCTGTGACCCTGGGAGTCAAACCAGGTTCCCCTGGAGTAAATCCTCTGAACAGAATTGGCAATGGTATTGGTAATGTACAGAGTCAAAACTTTCTAGAAGTATACCAATTGGTATGGAGTCAAACTCAACACAGAGGGCCTTACTTTTCGCGAAAATAACCCGCTACATCTAGACAATATCTACGTGCTTAGAGGAACAAATTAATATCAATTTTAGTTCCGCGCACCTTAATAACATGTATAAATTAGAACATCGAGAATAATACCGATCGAGAACGTTACCTTCTTCTTTTAGGGTCCAACGGCTCAGTCAATGGCTTCACCAGACCTGTGAATCCGAAAGTCAAACCAGATATTCCGGCAGTCAGTGCGCTGTATACTATTGGAAACGGAGTCCTTCACTATCCGCTACTGAACGTTACCTATTGGAATAAAGTCTAACCTTTTACCGAAGACATTACACTTCCGGAACCTAACCCGCTGTATCGAGAGTATAACTTCTCGTTCAGTGAAGCAAATTAGTATACATCCTAGTGTCGCTCTCCTTAACTTCGTGTATAAATTAGAAGATTTGTGGCCAAACCGCACGAAAACGTTGCTGCCGTCTGTGAGAGACGAACGGCTAGGTCTCCAGCTTCACCTATCCTGAGATTCCGAGAGTCTTATCAGGTAATACGGGAATAAATTCGCTGATGCGTACTGGCATTTGACACCGTTATTCACGGTATCAATATTAATTTAGGGTGTAAATCCGTTCGAGAAGATTACGAATTTCAATAAAATCATTCCTGTTACCGAATACATTACCTTCTGGGAATATAACCCGCAGTATCGTGAGTATAACTTCGTGTTCAAAGAATCGTATTTAGACCCAATTTTGTCAGGAGCACCGTAAATTCATGTTCGAATAAGAATGTCGAAGGTTTAACCGATCGCAACGTTAACACCTTCATTGAGGGTCGCAAACCTAAGGCAATATCTTCATCTATCCTGTGATTCCGAGAGTCAAACCAAGTATTTCGGGAGTAAATCCGCGGAACAGTATTGGCAATAGGCACCTAAATTCACGGTTTGAATATAAAAAGAGAGCGTCAATCCGATTGTGAGCGTTACCAGTTTCTATGAAGCAAAATGACTTACCGATGGCCGTAGCATCCGTCAACCTCACCGGCTTCAACGAGAGTGTAACTTTGTGTTCAAAGGATCAAATTAAAAAACACTTTAGTGACGGGGACCATAATTTCATTATGAATAGGGAGATCGGATGTCAACCCGTACGAGAAAGATACAGATCTGTGGGGGACGAACGACTAAGTCAATAGCTTCACATATCCTGTGATTGCGAAAGGTAAACCAGATATTCCGGGAGTAAATGCTCTGTACAGTATTTGCAACGGACACCTCAATTCACGGTTTGAATATTAAAGAAGGACGTCAAGCCGCTGTAGAACGTTACAAATACATGTAGTGTTAAACTTCTTACAGAATGCCTAAACCTCCGAAAGATTGACAAGCTGCATCTTGAGTATACCACCGTGTTTAGTGGTACGATCTAGTACACATCTTAGTGCTGGTCCACTTAATTTCATGAATAAATAAGAATATCGACAGTTAAAACGTTTGAGAACGTTACCCCCTACTTTGAGAGTCGAACGTCTATGTCAATAGCTTCATCTATCCGATGATGCAGAGAGTCAGACAACGTATTCCGAGAGTAAGTCCACTGAACAGTATAGACAATAGACATCTTACATCACGACATGAATATTAAGGTTGAGAGTCCCACCGGCGGGGGACATTACCAATTGGTATATAGCCATTCTTTGAACCTAATGCCTTACCTTCCGAGAAACCAACCCCGTTGCGGCGAATGTGTTCTTTAGTTTTCTCGTGATCAATCCAGTAGACATTGTAGCAGACGGACACCACATGTATGTGAATAAATATCAGCATCGGGATTCAAAGCGTTCAAGAATGTTAGCATATTCTTTGAGATTCGTATGTCTAATTCAGTAACTTCACCTATCCTGCGATTCCGAGAGTCAAGCCTGGTATTTCAGGAGTAAATCCACTAAACAGCAATGACAATAAACACCTCCTTTCACAGTTTGGATGTTAAAGTAGAGAGTCAATACGTTGGAGAATATAACCAATTTGTTATAAAGTCATACTTATTACAGAAAACCTTACCTTCCTTGAACGTAACACCCAGTATCGAGTATCATGCTTTGTGCTCACGGAAACAAATTGGTAGACTTTATTGCAGACGCACAGCATTTTTATGAAAGAATAGCCATGTCTGGAGTCAAACCGTTTGAGAATGATACCAATTGCTATAAAGTCAAACGTCATACTGAAGATCTTGCCTTGCGAAAGCAAATCCTGCTGTACGGAGAGTAGAGCATCCTGCTCAGAAGAACAAACTAGTATATATTTTAGTGACGGGCCCCTCAATTACATCTACGAAATAGAAGATCGAATGATATTCTGTCCCAGAACGTTAGCGCCGTCTTTGGATATCACACAACGCAGTCACGGGCTTGAGCTATCCCGTCATTCCGAGAGTCAAACCACGCATTCGGGGGGTATATCCAATAGAGAGTATTGGCAGTAGAGACCTTAATTCACGGTGTAAAAGTCATAGTACAGAGTCAATCCGCTGTAGAACCATACCCGCTGGTATGGAGGAACTTACACGCTGTGTAAGTGATCAAACAAGCAGATATGTTGACACACGGACACTTTACTTCCATGAATGGATACGAAGGTCGAGTGTCAAACAGTCCGAGAACATTCTCTTAATTGAGAATCGAACAGCATTGTTAGTAGCTTCCCCTATGCTGTGACTCAGAGAGTCAAGCATGGTATAAATGGAGTAAATCCGCTGAAAAATAGTGGCAATGGAAGCATTAATTCGCGGTATGCATATTAGAATAGAGAGTCAAGGGGTTTCGGAACGTTACTAATTGATATAACGTCATACTCCTTATCGCATAGCTTACCTTATTGGGACATATCCCGCTGTATCGTGGGTATATCTTCGTATTCAGCGAAATATATTAGTAGACATTTTAGTGACGGAATCCTTATTTTCATGTATGAATTAGATGATTGAGTGTCAAACCGTTCGAGCTCGTTATCACCTTCTTTGAGATTCGTGCTGCTGAGTCTATTGTTGCACCAATAGTTGTGACTCCGAGAGTCAAACCTGGTAATCCGGGAGTTTATCCGCAGTATAGTATTGGCAGTAGACACCTTAACTCACGGCGTAGATAGCAATATACAGATTCGAACCATCCTAGATCGTTTCCTACTAGGAAAACATTTTACCGGATTCCTTACTCTCCGAGAACCTACCCCGATGCAAGTGTTTGGCTTAGTGTTCAATGAAACAAATTAGTAGACACTTTAGCAGATGGACAATTTAATTGCATGCACCAATAGGAAGGTGGAGGGTCAAATCGTCAGGCAATCGCATGGCTAAGTCAATATCCTCACTCATCATGCGATTCCGTGAGACAAACCAGGTAACCCGCGAGTACATCCGCTGAAGGGTGTTGGCAATAGGCACCTTAATTGACGGTATGAATATTAATCTACAAATCCAAACCGTTGTAGAACGTTACTTATTGCTATAGTGTAAAACCTTTCACAGAAGGCCTTGCCTTCGAGAAAGTAACCTGCTGTATCTTGAGTATAACATCGAGTTCAGAGGAGTTAATTAGTATACATTTTAGTGACGGGGGCCTTATTTTCAGGTGTGTATTACAAGATCGATTACCAAATGAGTCGGGAACGTTGCCGCCTTCTTTGCCGGTCGAAAGGATAAGTCTGAATACATCCACCTATCCTGTTATGCCTCGAGTAGAACCAGATATTCTGGGAGAAGATCCGCTGTACACTATTGGCTTTATACACTCCATTGCACGGAATAAGTATTAAGGTGCACAGTCAAACCGTTGTAGGAAGTTACGAATTGATAAAAAGTCATTCCTTTTAACCAAATCCTTACCCTCCGTGAATCCAACCCGCCGTAGCAAGTGTCTTGCTCTGTGTTCACGGAACCAAATTAATGCTCCTGTTGGCAGGCGGGCACTATAATTTCGTTTCTTAATAGAACCATTAAGGATGAAACCGCCCGAGAACGTTACCACCGTCTACGGCAGCCCAACAGCTAAGTCACTAGCATGACCTACCGCTTGATTCTGAGGAACAGACCAGGTATTCCAGAAGTAAATGCGCTCCACTCCGTTAGCAATGGACACCATAATTAATTGATCATTAAAGGCCGTTTGAGAACGTTACCAATTGGTTGAAGTCAAACGTTTTACCGAATACATTACATTCTGAGATCAGAAGCCGCAGTACTGAGAATATACCTTCCAGTTCAGAGATACAAATTAGTAGAAATTTTAGCAGGCGAACTACTTATTTTGATGTATGAATAGAAAAATCGACAGTCAAACATTTCTAGAACGATCCCACCTTCTGTGACAGACGAACGGCTATGTCAATAGCTTGACCAATCCTGTGTTTCCGATGGTCAAACCAGCTATTCCGGGAGTAAATCCGCTGAACAATATTGGCAATAGAGACCTTACTCCACGGTTTGAATATTAAAATAGAGCGCCACTCCGTTAGATATGGTAGCAGTTTCTGCAAGTCAAGCTCTTCAGCAAAAGCCTTACCGTCCCAGGAGCTAACCCGCCGTATCGATAGTATTACTTCGTGGCTAGAGAAACACGTTAGTATAAATTTTAGTGACGGCACATTAAGGTCATGTATGAACTAGAATATCGACGTTCGAAGCGTTTGAGAACATTACCACACTCTTTGAGTGTCGAACGGCAAGGTCAATGTCCTGAGCCTATCCTGTGATTCCGAGAGTCACACTAGGTATTCCGGGAGTAAATCCGCCGTACAGGATTGGCATAAGACACCCGAATTCACGGTATGAAGTACAGAGTCAAACCGCTGTAGAACGTTACCTATTCTTAGAGTTAAATTCTTACAGACGACCATACATACCGAAATGTTAATCCGCACTATCGAGGGTATGACTTTGTGTACATAGAAGCAAATTAGTACACATTTTAGTGACGGACACCTTAACTCCAGGTATGAATTACAAGGTAGAGTGTCAAATCGTTCTGTAGCGTTACCAGCGTCTGTCAGAGAAGAACGGCGATGACAACAGCTTCACCTAACCAGTGATTCCAAAAGTCTCACCAGGTGTCCCGGGAGCGAATCTGCTGATCAATATCGCCAATAAGCACCTTAAATCATGGATTGGATATTAAAAGAGAGAATCAAACAGATTGAGAGCAGTATAAATTGGTATAAAGTCAAACGTTTTGTAGAAGACCATACCATCCATGACCTTCACCGGCTTCAACGAGCGTATAGCTTCGTGATAAGAGAAAGAAATTAATTTTAAACTCAGTGACGGGCACCACCACTTCACGTATGAATTAGAAGGTCGTGTATCAATCCGCTTGAGATCGTTGCCAATGGGAATAGAGTCATTATTTTCTCCGAATACGATTCCTTCCGCGAACGTGACATGAGTATATGTATTTCTTTTATAGTTCACAGAACAAACTAGTAGATATTTCAGCAGACGGGCACGTTATTTTCATGTATGAATAGCAAAATGGAGAGTCATACCGTTCGAGAACGTTACTACCTTCTTTGAGAGTCGTACAGCTGTGTGAGTAGCTTCACCAATGCTTTCATTCCAAGAGTCGTGTCAGTCCATCCTGGAGTAAATACGCTATACTGCCGAGTCCACAGACTCCTTCATTCGCGTATTGATAATGAAAGCAGAGAGTTAAACCGTGTGTGACCATTACCATTTAATATAAAGTCATTCTTTTTACGGAATACCTGACATTCCGAGAATCAAGCCTGCTGTAAGGCGTGGCTTGCTACGACATCAGAGAAACAAATTAGTATTTATTTTAGTGATGCGCACCTCAATTTCATGTATGGACAGGAAGATCGAGACCCAATCCTTTCGAGAACGTTACCACCTATATTCAGATTAAAACAGCTGAGTCAATGGTTTCATCTATCCTGTGATTGCGAGGGTCAGATCTGGTCATCCGGGAGTCAATCCACATTGCAGTATTACCAGTATGCACGTTAGTTCACAGAATTAATATTAAAGCAAAGTTTCAAACCTGTCGAGAATGGCACCTATTGGTATAGTGTCAAACATTTTACAGAAGGCCTCACCCACAGAGAAACAAACACGCTATATCGAGAGTATAACTTCGTGTTCAAAAAAGCAAATTAGTATACATTTTAGTGACGGGCACCATAACCTCATGTATGAAATATAAAGATTAAGGGTCAAGTCGATCGAGATCGTTACCACCTCGTTTGGGCGTCGATCGGCTTAATTAATAGCTTCAGCTGTCTTGTGATTCCGAGATTGAAATCAGTGAGTCCAGAAGTATATCCATTATACAGTATTAGCAATAGACACCTTAACTCACGGTTTAAATAGCAAAGTCCAGTGTCAATACGTTCCAGTACGTCACCGATATGTATATAGTCAAACATTTTACAGAAATCGTTACCTTCCAAAAACATAACCCGCCGTCGCTAGTGTCTTGCATAGTGTACTTGGAAACAAATCAGTTGAGACTTTAACAGAGGCAAACCTCATTTTGTTATATGGATAGCAAAATCGAAAGTCGGACCGTTCTAGAACGGTTCCAACTTTCTTGAGATTTGCACAGCTACGTCAATAGCATCAGCTATCCTGTGATTCCAAGGGCCGTGCGAGATATTCCTAGATCGAATGTGTTGTACAGAATTGGCAATACACACCTCAATTCACGGTTTGAATATTAATGCCGGCCGTCAAGCCGTTCTATAGCAACACCTATAGGAGTACGGTGAAACTTCTTACAGAATGCTTCACTCTCCGAAATGAATCCCGCTGAATCGTGGGCATATCTTCGGGTTCAGAGATCGGGGGTCAAACCGATCGAGAACGTTACCACCTTCTGTGAGAGACAAAGAGCTGAGTCAGTAGCTTCGCCTATTTGGCGTTTCGGAGCGTCAAACCAGATATTCCTGTAGTAAATCTGCTGAAAGGGAGTCCCAATAAATACAATCATTCACTGTGTGAATATTAAAGCAGAACGACAAACCGATTCAGATCATTGGCCATTGGTATGAATTCCAACACTTTACCGTTGGCCTTACATTTCGGGGAAGCTACCGCGACGTATGGAGGGTATTACTTCCTGTTCAGAGAAAGATATTAGTCTCCATTTCAGTGATGGGCACATTAACTTCAAGTATGAATTAGAGTATTCATGGACAAACCTTCCGAGAACTTTACCACCCTCTTTGAGAGTCGAAATGCTAGATCAAAAGCTCACCAATCCTGTGACTTCGAGAGCCAAATCAGGTAATACGAGTGTAAATCTGCTGATAAGTGTTGGCAATCCTTCTGGGAACAATATCAATTCGTATAAAGTCATTCCATTTATGAATACCTTACCATCTGAGACCCAATCCTGCTGTAGCGAGTGTCCTGCTAAATGTTAAAGGAAACAAATTAGTAGACATTAACGAGGATGGACACCACATGATTCTGTGTAAACACAAGCATCGAGAGTCAAAGCGTTCGAGAACGTTACCACCTTTTCTGAAAGTCGCACATCCAAGTTAATAGCTGCAGCTATCCTGCGATTCCAAGATGCAAATCAGATATTCCAGGAGTAAATGCGCTGAACAGAATTGGTAGTAATCACCTGAACTCACTGTCTGATTATTAAAGTACAGGGACAACCCGCTGGAGAACGATACCTATTGGTACAACGTCATACTCCTTATCGGACGCCTCACCTACCGATAGTAAAACCCGCTGTATAGTGCGTATCATGTCGGGTTCAGGGAAACAAATTAGTACACATTTTAGCCACTGGAACCTTAATTTCAGGTATGGACTACAAACATCGACGTTCGAACCGTTCGAGATCGGAACCGCCATCATTGAGAGTCGAACGGCAACGTCAATATCCTCGCCCATACTTTTATTCTGAGAGTCAAAACAGGTACTCCGGGAGTTAATCCGCTAAAGAGGAATGGCAATTGACACCTTAATTCACGGCATGAATATTACTGAAGTGACTCAAACTTTTGAGGACATTACCAATTGGTATGAAGGCATTATTTTTCCCGAATGCCTTACCCTTCGAGAACCTAGCGCGCTGTATCGGGAGAATAACTTCGTGATCAAAGGATCAAATTATTAATCATTTCAGTGATGGGCATCTTAGTTTCATGTATGAATTGGAATGTCGATGTTCAAACCGTTCGAGAACGAAACTACCTTACTTGAGAGTCGAACGGCAGAATCCGTAGCTTCACATATCCTGCGATTCAAAGAGTCAAACCAGGTATTCCTGGAGTAAATCCCCTGTACAGTATTAGAAATAGACATCTTAATTAACAGTCTCAATATTAAAGTACTGAGGCGAACCATTCTAGAGCACTTCAAACTTGTATAGGATCATCACTTTTACCGAAGGCTTTACTTTCCGCCCACGTATCCCGCTGTATCGAAAGTATACATTCCGGATCATAGAAGCAAATTAGTAAACATTTGGTGACGCGCACCATAATTTCATGTATGAATAATAAGACTGAGTGTCAAGCCGCTGGGGAGCGTTACCATCGTCCCTGGGAGATGAACTGCAACGTGAACTGCTTCACATATCCTGCAATTCCGATAGTCATAACAGGTAATACAGGAGTAATCCGCTGATGCGTATTGGCAATTGATACCTTAATTCACGGTTTGAATATTAAAGCAGAGAGACAAACAGCAAGAGATCATTTCCAATTCGTATAAAGTCAAACCTTTTATATCTGACCTTTCCGTTGTGACGCCAGCCAAAATCCAGCCAAGGCATCACCGTGTGACGCCAGCCAAAATCCGGCCTACGCATCACCGGAAACCGCTCAGAATATAACCGTAGCAAAATTTGCCAAAATTCAGCCACTGCAATACCGGAAACCGGTCAGATATCAACCGTAGCAAAATTAGCCATAACAAGCCAACACATGAAAACAACAACATCCTGAAAACATACGTTAAATATTTAATACTATTCAATATCTGAATTACACTTATATTACGGAATAAGTATTAATATAAGAAACCTAGTTTCTTCTGGAAAGGGTCTCTTCCACCAAGGTTGATGAGCCGTCCCTGTATATTTTAGTTTAATACATGTCGGGTATTTCCCCGGAACTCCGTCCGAAAGAATAACGCGCTGTATCGAGAGTATAACAAGGTGCTCAGTGGTAAGATGGGGTAAACATTTTAGTGCCCGGAATCTTAATTTTGTGTATGAAAAAGAAGCTCTGAGTCAGACCGATCGAGTCCGATGCAACCTTCATTGGAAGTCAAACGGCTATGTGAGTACCTACACCGATCCTGTTACTCCGACAGTCAAACAAGGTATTCTGGGAGACTATCTACAGTGCAGTATTACCAATGGACACTTTGATTCATGGTATGAATGCTAGTGCGACAACACTTTTTACAACGTTATCTATTGGTATATTGTCAAACATTTTACCGAAGACCTTACTTTCCGAGAACCTAACCCGCTGTACCGAGTGTATAACTTCGTGTTCTGAGACCGAAATTGGTATCCATTTCAGTGACGGGCACCTTATCGGCTCTACACAAATTGGTAATATCGACCGATGGTTTGACTGCCTGCTTACATATTCGGACCGTGTACTAAGGTGCCTGTTGCCAATTCTGTTCAGCGAATTTACTCCCGGAATATCTAATTGACTCTCGGTGTACCAGCATACGCGAAGCAATTCATTTAGCCGTTCTTCTCCCAGAGACGGTGGCAACATCCTGGATTGGTTAGACGTCAAATATTCTAATTCATACATGAAGCCATGGTGCCCGTCACTGACATGGATAGCTATTTCATTCTCTGAACACGAACTTATACTCTGGATACAGCGGGTTAGTTTTCCGGAGGGTAAGGTCTACGGTAAAACGTTTGACTTTTTACCAATTGATAACGCTCTCAGACGGTTTGGCGATCTACCTTAATATTCAAACCGAGGATTAAGGTGTCTAGTGCCCACACTCTCCAGCTGATTTACTCCCGGGATATATGGTTTGACTTTCGGAATCACGTGATAGGTGAGGCTGTTGACGTAGCTGTACCAATCACAAAGGAGGTGGTAACGTTCCCGATTGGTTTTGCACTCCATCTTCAAATTCCTGCATGAAATTAAGGTGCACGTCACTAACCTGGATACTAATTTGCTTCCCTGCATACGAAGTTATACTCTCGATACAGCGGGTTAACATCTCGGAATGTATAGACTTCGGTTAAAATTTGACTCTACACCAATAGGTAACGTAGTACAACGGATTGACTGTGTACTTTAATATGAATACCGAGAAATATAGGGTGTACAATACCAATAATGTACAGCGGATTTACTCCCGGAATACCTGGTTTCACTATCGGAATAGCAGGATAGGTGAGGCTATTGACTTAGATGTTCGACATCCATAGAAGGTGGTATCGATATCTAACGGTTTGTCCGTCGATTTTGAAATTAATACATGAAAATGTGGTGCCCACCTGCCAACATATCTACTAGTTTTTTTCCGTAAACATTAAGCATGGCACCCGCTACAGCAGATAAGGTTCTGGGATGGTATGGTATTCGGTAAAAGGAACGGCTTTATAATAATAGGTATCCTTCTGCATCGTTTTGACGCATTACCTTAATATTCAGTCCATGTGTTAAGGTGTCTACTGCCAATACTGTTGAACGTATTTACTCCCGGAGTACCTGGTTTGAGTCTCGGAGTCAGAGGATAGGTGTAATTATTGACTTGGCAGTTCGACACTCGAAGAAGGTAGTAACGTTCTCGAACGGACTGACCCTCGATCTGCTAATTCATACATGAAGTTAAGGCGTCCGTCACGAAATTAAATACCATGTACTGTCTCTCAACACGAAGTTATACTCTCGATACAACGGGATAGCTTCAGGAATGTGGGGACTGCTGTAAAAAGTTTGACTCTATAGCAATAAGTAACGTCCAACAAAGGGTTGGATCGGTATCTTAATATTTATGCCGTGCTACGGGGTGCCTAATGCTCATGCTGAACAACAGATTTACACGCGGAATTCCTGGTCTGCGTCTCGGAATCGCAGGATAGGCGAAGCCATTGACATAGCCGTTCGTTTCTTTCACAAGGTGGAAACGTTCTCGAACGATTTGACACTCAACCTTCTGATGCATACATGAATTTAAGATGACGCCACTAATATGTTTACTATTGTGATTCCCTGATCACGTAGCTACACTCTGGATACGGCGAGTTAGCTTCGGTAAGGCATTCGGTGAAACGGTTGAATTTATAGCAATGAGTAACGTTCTGACACGGTGTGACGCTCTATTTTAATATTCACACCGCGAATTAACTCTTGAATTACCTGGTTTGACTCTCGGAATCACAGGATAGGTGGAATCACTGACTTATCCGTCCGCTTCTCAAAGACGGTGGTAACGTTCTGGAACGGTTTGACCATCGACATTCTGATTAGATAGACATGAAGTTAAGGTACCCATCACATGAAATACTATGTTCTTTCCTTCCACACGAAGATATACTCCCGATTGAGCGGGTTAGTTTTTCGGAGTGTATGGTCTTCGGTAAAGCGTTTGACCGTACAGCAATTGGTAACATTCTCAAACGGTTTGACGCTCTATTTTGGCATTCAAACCGTGAATTATGGTGTTTATTGCCAATGCAGTTCAGCGAAATTACTACCGAATTATCTGACATGATTCTCGGAAATATAGGATTGGTGGAGCAATTGAGCTAGCCGTTCGACTGTCACCGAAGGTGGTAACGTTCTCGAAAGATTTGACACCCTATCTTATAATCCAATGATGAAGATTAAAGTGCCCGTCACAGAAATGAAGATAAATTTCTTCCTCTGAACACGATGTTATACTCGCGAAGAAGCCGGTGAGGTTCGCGGATGGTAAGGTCTTCTGTAAAACGTTTGACTTTATACTGATTGGAAACGCCCTCGAACGATTTGACGCTCTACGTTAATATTCAAACAGCGAGTTAAGTTGTCAACATCCAATATTGTTCAGCAGAGTCACACCCGGACTACCTGGTTTGACTCTGGGCACCGCAGGATGCGTATAACTATTGACTGAGCCATTCGTCTCTTACAGAAGTTGTCGACGTTATCTAGCGGTTTAACACTCGATCTTTTAGCTCATACATGAAGATGAGATGCCCGCCACTGAAATGCATACTAATCACTTTCTCTGAACATGAAATTGTACCCACGATACAACGGGTTATATTCTCGGAAGGTAAGGTATCCGGTAAGGAGTATGACGTTATACCGTATTGGTAATGTTCTCCTGCGCTTTGACTCGATAGCTTAATATTCATACAGTGTGTTAAGGTGTTTATTGCATACACTGTGCAGCGGATTTACTCCCGCATTACCTGAGATGACTCTCGGAATCACAGGATAGGTGAAGCTACTGACTCTGCCGTTCGACTCTCAAAATGGATAGTAGCCTTCTCGAACGGGTGGACACTAGATATTCTAATTGAAACATGAAGTTAAGGTGCGTGCCGCTAAAATGCCAACCTATATGTTCCCATGAGCACTAAGCAGGACGCCCCCTACAGCGGGTTGTACTACTCGGGAGAGTAAGGCTTTCGGTACAACGATTGACTTTATGACAATTGGTAACGTTCACAAACTGCATGACACTCAATTTTAATATTCACATCGTGAAATAAGGTATCTATTGCCACTACTGCTCAGCGGATAGACTCCAGGAATACTTGGCTTGGCTCGAGAAAACACAGGAAGCGTGAAGCTATTGACCTAGCCGTTCGTACCTCGCAGAAGGTGGCTTCGTTCATGAGCGGTTTGACCCTCGATCTACTAATTGATACTTAAGTTACGGTGCCAGTCTCTATAATGTATAGTAGTATGTTCCTCAGAGCACGATGTTATACTATCGATGCAGCGTATTAGAAGTTCCGAGCGCAGGGTCTCCAGTAAAACTTTTGACTTTATACCAATTGGTAACCTACTCAAGTGGAGTGACTCACTACTGTAATAATAAAACTGTGTATTAAGGTGTCAATTACCAATACTCATCAGCGGATTTACTCCCCGAACACCAGGCCTGACACTCGGAATCGCACAATAGAGTAAGCTGATTTAGCTGTCCGACTCCCAAAGAAGGTAGTAACGTTCTCGGACCCCCTGACCATGGACCTTCCTATTAATACATAAAATTAAAGTGTGTGTCTGCTAAAATGTTTACTGATTTGTTTCTCTGAACAAAAACTTATACCCACGATACAGCGGGATATGTTCTCGGAAGGTACGGTATCCGGTAATGAGTATGAGTCTGTGAGAGACGCACGGCCATGCCAATAGCTCTACATATCCTGTGATTCGAAGAGTCATACCATGGATGTCGTGCGTAAATCCGTGGTACAGTATTTGATTTAGAAACACTATTTCGCGGTATAAATAACAGAGATTGGAGTCAATCCTTTGTAGAATGACACCTATTGTAATACAGTCAAACTTTTAACCGATGGCCTTACGATCCCAGAAGCTTACTCGCAATATCGACATTTTATCTCTGTGAATAATGAACCAAATTAGTATACATTTTAGCGACGGTCTCCTTATGAGTAAATCCGCTGAAATGTAGAGACAATAGACTCCACAATTCACGGTTTGGTCATTAACGCAGAGAGCTGTACCGTCGGAGAACATTACCAATTGGTACAGAGTCATTCATTTTACCGAATACATTACCATCCAATAACCCAATCCGCTATAGTGAGTGTTATGCTTACTGCTAGCGGAAAGCAATTAGTAGACATTATAGCAGATGCACGTCTTATTTTCATATTTGAATTAGAGGATCGTTTGCCAAACCGTTCGAGAACGGTTAGTCAACAGCTTCACCTATCCTGAGATTCCAAAAGTCAAACCAAGTATTCCGGTAGTAATTCCGTTGTACAGTATTGACACCATAAACACTATTCCCCGGTATAAATATTAAACTCCTGACTTAATCCGTTGCAGAACGTTACCAATTTGTATAAGGTCATAGGTCTTACCGAAGGCTTTACCATCCGCGAACCTCACCGGCTTCTTCGCGAGTATAACTTCGTGTGTAGAGGAAGAAATTAGTCATCACATCAGAGACGGGCACTTCAATCTTCATGAATGAATTGGAATGTCAAGGTCCAATACGCTAAGGCACGTTGCCACCTTCTCCGAGAAACGAACGTCTAAGTCAATAGTTCCACATATCCTGATATTTCTATAGTCAATCCAGCTACACCGGGAGTCAATCCGATGAAAAGTATTGGCAACAAACACCATATCTCGCGGTATGAAAATTAAAGTACAGGATTTAGCCGTTGCAGAACATTAGCAATAGCTATATAGTCAGCGGTTTTACCACTTACCTTACCTACCTAGAGCCTATCATGCTGCACAGAATGTGTTGCTTTATGTTCACGCATACAAATTAGTTGACATTTTAGCATACGGAAGCAATATATTCATGTATGCATAGTGAAATCGACAGTCAAACCGTTCGAGGACGTTACCACCTTCTGAGAGTGACGAACGGCTAAGCCAGTAGTTTCACCTCTCCTGTGATTCCGAGAGTCAAACACAGCTATTCCGGGAGTAAGTCCGCAGAAAGGTATTGGCTCTAGACACATAAATTCGCGGTATATTCTTGAGTACCAGATTTACTTTTCGGAATCACAGGATATGTGCAGCTATTGACTTAGATGTGGGACTCTCAAAGAAGGTGGTAACGATCTCGAGCCGTTTGACAATCGATTTTCTAATTCATACATTAAGTTAAGGGGGCCGTCAATAAAATCAACACCAATTTGCTTCTCTGAACACGATGATGCGGGTGAATTTCGCGGATTGTAAGGCCTTCGGCAATACATTCGACTTTATACCAATTGGCAATGATCTCAAACGGTTTGGCGCTTTACTTTAATACTCATACCGTGAACTAGGGTGTCTGTTTTCAACACTGTTTAGCGGTTACATTCCCGGAATACCTGGTTTGACTCTTGGAATCACAGGAGAGTTGAAGCAATTGATTTAGCCTTACGAGCCTCGAACAAGGTGGCAGCGTTCTCGATCGATTTATCTCTCGATTACGATATTAATTCATGAAAATGTGACGCTTATCTGCTAGTACGTCTACTAATTTGTTTCCTTGAACATTAAGCAGGACACACGCTACAGCGGGTTAGGCTCTCGGATGGTTAGGTATTCGGCAAAAAGAATGACTCCATATTAATTTTTATTTTTCATCCACGGCTTGACTCTCTTAATTCTTCTTTATTCCACGAATTACGGTGTCCTTTGTCAATGCTGCTCAGCGCAGTTACTCCCTATATATGTGGCTTGACTTTCAGAATCAAAGGATAGGTGAAGCTATTGACGTAGCCGTTCGAATCTCAAGGAGGGTAGTGATGTCCTCGAACGGTTTGACTATCGATATTCCAATTTGTACATGAATGTAATGATCCGCCAATAAAATGTTTACCAATGTGTTTCCCTAAACACAAAGTTATAGACTCGATACGTCGATTTAGCTTCTCGGGCGGTAAGGTCTTCGGTAAATGGGTTGACATTATACCAATAGGCGACGTTCCCAAACGGATTCACGATCTACTTTCATATTGAAATCGTGAATTAAGGTGTTAATTGTCAATACCGCTCAGCGGATTTGCTGCCGGAATACCTAGTTGACACTCGGTATCTCAGGATAGATGAAGCTATTCGCTTAGCCGTTGGTCTCATACAGAATGTGGCATTGTTCTCGAGCAGTTTGACGCTCCATCTTATAATTCATACATGAAATTAAGGTAACGGTCTTTACAATTTTCAGTAATTTGTTCCTCTGAACAGATAATATACTCTCGACACAGCGGATCAGACATTCGCAGGGTATGGTCTTCAGTATGATGTTCGACTTTATACCAATTGGTAACATTCTCAAATGGAGTGTCGATCTACTTCAATATTAAAACCATGAATTAAGGTGTCTAATGCCAGCGCTTTTCTGCGGGTTTACTCCCGGAATACATGGATTTACTCCCGGATTCGCAGGATATGAGAAGCTATCCATTTCGTCGTTCGAATATCATTGAATGTGCTAACGGTCTCGGACTGTTGTACACTCCACCTTGTAATTCATACATAAAATTAGGATGCAATCACTATAATGTGTACCAGTAAGCTTCTCTAGACCCGATGTTATACTCTAGATGGAGTGTGTTATCTCTTCGACGGTTAAGGTCTTCGATAAAACGTTTGACTTTATATCAATTGGTAACACAATCACGCGGTATCACACTCTACTTTAATATTCAAACCGTGAATTAAGGTACTCGTCACTAAAATGTATACTAGTTCGTACATCTGACCGTGATGTTGTACTCTCGATACAACGGGATTGTTTATCAGGGGATGAGGTCTCCGGAAAGACGTTTATCTTTACTGCAATAGGTAACGTTCTCAAACGGTTTTACCCTGCATTTTAATATTCGAACCGTAAATTAAGGCCGCTATGGCCAATACTGTCAAGTACATTTACCTCTAGAATACCTGATTCACTTCTCTGAACCACAGAATATCTGCTGATATTGACATAAACGTGCGACATTCANACCTCTAGAATACCTGATTCACTTCTCTGAACCACAGAATTTCTGCTGATATTGACATAAACCTGCGACATTCAATTGAAGGTGACAACATTCTCCCACGGCTTCACTATCGATTTTGATATTTACTGCAAGAAAATATGCGGTACGACAACAAAAATGTCTCCTAATTTGTTTCCGTGAACAATAAATTAGACACTCGCTATAGCGGATTTACTCCCGGAATACCTGGTTTGTCTCTCGGAAAGACAGAATGGATGTAGCTATTGTCATAGCTGTTGGTCTCTCACAGAAGCTGGTAATATTCCCAAACGGTTTCACAATCGATTCTCGAATTCTTTCATAAAATGTGGTATCATTCTCAAACTGTTTGACAATCAATCTTTAAAATTGATGCATAAAATCAAGGTATCCAAGAATAAAATGCATACGAATTTCCTTCTGCGAACACGAAATTATACTATGGATACAGCGGGTTGCTTGTCGAAGGTAAGGTTATCTGTGAAGAGATTGACACTATACTAATACGTAACGTTCAACGACGGCTTGAGTCTGTACCTTAATATTTGTACCGTACCATATGGGGTATAAGTCCAATAATGTATAGCGGACCTACTCGCGGAAATCCTGGCTTGACTTTAGGTATCATAGGATACGTGACACTACAGACTTATCCGAACGAATCCCAAACAAGACGGTGACGTTCTCGAACGGTTTGACCTGCGATCTTCTAATTCATAGATGAAGATAAAGTGCCCGTCACTGAGAATAAAATTAATTTCATTCTCTGATCACGAAGTTATACCCTCGATGAAGACGTTGAGGTTCGCGGATGGTAAGGCCTTCTGTAAAACTTTTGACTTAATACCGTTTGGAAACGTTCTGAACTGTTGTGACGCTCTTCGTTTCTATTCAAACATTGAATCTAGGCGCTTATTGCCCATACTGTACAGCTGGTTTACTCCAGGAATACGTGCCTTGTTTCTCGGAATCGCAGGATACGTGAAGCTACTGAAATAGCTGTTCGACTACCCAAGGAATGTGGGAACGGTCTCGTGCGGATTGACACCCGATTTTATAATTCATGTATGAAAATGTCACATTCCTCTCCTATAACGTCTACTAATTTGTTTCCGTGAACAGATAGCATGGCTCAGGCTGCAGCGGGTTAGTTTCTAGGAAGGTAATGCTTTCGGTAAAAAGAATGACTCTATGCCAATTGGTAATGTTCTCCGACGGATTGACCTTCTACTTTAATATCCGTACCGTGCATTAATGTGTCCATTGCGAATAATGTCCAGCGGATTTAAGCCTGGAATACCAGGTTTGACTCTCGGAATCGCACGAAAGGTGAAGATATTTTCATACATGTGCGATTCTCAAAGAAGGTGGTAACGTTCTCAATCGGCTTCACGCTCTACTTTAATATTCAAGCCGTCAATTAAGATGTCCATTGCCTACAGTGTACAGCGTCTGGACTCGAGGACTACCAGCTTTGGCGATCGGAATAACAGGGTAGGTGAAGCTACTCACTTAGACGTGCGACGCTCAAGAAAGATGGTAACGTTCTCCAACGGCTTGGCTCTCGATCTTCTAATTCGTACATGAGATCATGGTACTCGTCACAAAAATGTATACTAGTTCCTATATTTGAACACGGTATTTTACTCTCGATACGGCGGGTTAATTTTTCGGAGGATGAGATCTTCTGAGAGGCGCTTAACCTTACTGCAAATGGTAACGTTCTCAAACGGTTTGACGCTGCATTTTAATATTCAAATCGTGAATTAAAGTGTATATACGCAGTACTGTTCAGGGCATTTGCTCCAGGAATGCATGATTTGACTATTGGAATCATACGACAGCTGCAGCTATTGACATAGGTGTGCGAATTTCGAATATGGTGATAGGGTTCTCGAAATGTTTGGCACCCGATGTTCTAATTCTTACATGAAATTAAGAATTAATTTCCGCGTCCCTAATACGTATACCAATTTATTTCGCTGAAAACAATGATATACCCACGATACAGCGGGTTATGCTTCGCGGATGGTAAGGTATACGGTAAAGAGTATGACGTTATGCCGATTGGTAACGTTCACAAAGAGTTTGACGCTCCACTTTCCTATTCAAACCGAGAAATAGGCACATACTATTCACGTGCCTTGTAAAACCGTTGTAGATCGTTAACAATATGTATACTGCCATTCTTCATCAAGAAGGCCTTGTCCTTCGAGAACCTAATCCGCGGTATCGAATATAACTTCGCGTTCAGAGAAACATATTAGTTTACATTTTAGTGACTGGCACCCTTATTTCGTGTATGAATCAGAAGATCGAGGGCTAATGATTTCGACCATGTTAACACCGTCATTGAGAGTCGATCAGTTAAGTCAATACCCTCGCCTATCCTGTGTTCCCAAGAGTCAAACCAGGTAATTCGCGTTTAAGCCTGCTGCACATTATTGGCAATAGATACTTAATTTTACGGTATGGATACTAAAGAACAGAGTCAAAGCGTTGTGGAACGTTACTCATTGCCCAACATTTCGACTTTTTACAGCAGGCCTTATTTTCCGAGAAGCTAACCTCCTGAGAAAATATCTCCGTGTACAGAGAAGCAACTTAGTATACACTTTAGTGACAAGCACCTGAATTTCATGCAGGAATAAGAAGATCGGGTGTTACCCCGTTCGAAAACGTTACCCTCTTCATTGAGAGTCGCATAGCTAAGGCAATAGCTTCACCTATCCTGTGATTCCGAGAGTAAAACCAGTCATTACGGGAGTAAATCCACTGAATGATATAGGCACTAGCCAATATTCTACACGGTATGAGTATATAAGTGGAATGTCAAACTGTCGGAGATCAATGCCAATTCGTATAGAGTCACTCTTTTCACCGAAGACAAGACCTCCCGAGTTCATAATCCGCTGTATTCAGAGTATAACTTCGTGTTTCGGGAAACAAATTAGTATTCATTTTAGTGACGGCACATTAAATTCATGTATGAATTAGAAGATTGCGTGCCAAAACGCTCGAGACCGATGCCACCATCTGTGAGAGTCGAACTGCTACGTCAATAGATTCACCTATCCTATGATTCCGATAGTCATGTCAGGTAATACGGGAGTAAATTCGCTGAAGTGGTTTGGCAATAAATACCATAATTCACGGTATGTATGTTAATGTGGAGCGTCAGACCGTATGAGGACGTTAAAAATTCCGACAAAGTCAAACGTTTTAGCGAAGACCTTACCTTCCGTAAAACTAACCCGCTGTATCGAGAGTATAACTATGTGTTTAGGGGATCAAATTAGTAAACATTTCAATAACGGAGACCATAATTTCATTATGAATTATGATGATCAAGTGTCAGTTCGTTCGAGGACGATACGATCTTCTGTGAGATACGAATGGCTATGTCAACAGGATCACATATCTGGTGATTCGGAGAGTTGAAGCAGGTATCTCTGGAGAAATTACGCTGAACAGTATTGCCAATAAACACCATAATTCATGGGTTGAATGGTAAGGTGGAGCGTCAAACCGATTGGGATCAGTGCAATTGGTATAACGTGAAACACATTACGGATGGCCTTACGTTCGGAGAAGCAAAATGCCCATCCTTGAAATCCTTGACATCACCTATCACGTGATTCCGAGTGTCAAATCAGGTAATACGAGAGTACATCCGCTGAAGAGTATTGGAAATTGATACCTTAATTCGTGCAGTGAACATTAAAATAGAGTGCCACACGGTATGAGAATTGTACTAATTGCTATAAATTCAACCGTATTACCGAATGCCATGCCGTCCAAGAAGCTAACCCGCCGTATTAAGAATATAGCTACGTGTTTATGGAAACACATTAGTATACAGTTTAGTGACCTCGCCTTACCTTCTTGTATGAATTAGAAGGTCGATGGGCGAACCGTTCAAGAACTTTACCACCCTATTTGAGAGTCGCACAGCTAGGTCGTCAGGTTCTCCTATCCTGTGATTCTCAGAGTCAAGCCACGTAATCCGGGAGTAAATCCGCTGAACAGTATTGGCAATAGACACCTAAATTTACGGTACGAATATTACTGTAGAAGGACAATCCGTCGGATAGTATTACCAATTAGTATAGGGTCATTCCTTTCACCGAATACATTACCTGCCTAGAACATAATCCGCTTTAGCGAGTGTCATGCTTCGTGCTCGTGGAAACGAATTATTATACCTTATTGCAGAAGCACACATTATTTTCGCACATGAATTGAAAGTTCCAGTAAGAAACCGTTCGAGAACGATAACACCTTTTTGAGAGTCGAACGGCTATGTTAATAGTTTCACATATCCTACAACTCCGAGATTCAAACCAGTTGTTCCGGGAGTTAATGCCCTGTGCACTTTTGGCAATAGACACTTTCATTCACGGTCTCAATATTAAAATTGAGCCCCGAATCGTTTGACAACGTTACCAATTGTTATAAAGTTAAACGTTTTACTTAAGGACGTACCATCCGCGAACCTCACCCGCTTCATCGAGAGTATAACCATGTGTTCCGAGGATCAAATTATTAAACATTTTAACAACGGAGACCATAATTTCAGTATGAATATGAAGATCGAGGGTCGAACCGTTCGTGAAAGTTATAACCTTCTGAGAGAGGCAAATGGCTAAGTAAGTAGCTTCACCTGTCCTATAGTTCTAAGTGTAAAGCCAGGTATTCTGGGAGTACGTCCGCTGAAGAGTTTTGGCAATATGAACCTTGTTTCACGGTTTGAGTATCAAAATATAGCACGAAACCGTTTGAGAACCGTACCAACTGCTGCACAGTCAAACAGTTTATTGATGACCTCACCGATGTCATGGCGAAATACGTGGCAAGTATTGAAATGAAATCGAATCCAATTTTGTCACGGGGTAATACGTGGCAAGTATTAAAATAAAATAAAAACGGGCGGGTGTTCGTGGAAGCGCCCCCTTTCTAAAAGCAACTATGTTTCTTATATTAATACTTATTTCGTAACATAAGTGTAATACAGATATTGAACAGTTTTAAATATTTATCGTAGGTTTTCGGGATAGGTATGCGAATGCAGAAACGATCCGTTTGTGAAACAATACAGAACTACTTTATTCGCTTATGCTGGGTTTTTATACTAAAATTTTCTGGTTGAGTAGGGGGCTACCAGTCACGTGTTGTCTGGTTTTGGCTGATTTTGCTACGGCTGGATTTGGTCTGGCGTCACCACATCCAAAAGCATAACGCGCTGTATTGACAGTGTAACAAGGTATTCGGAGGAACAAATGAGTATACGTTATAGTGCCAGGCACTTCAATTTCATGAATGAAATAGAAGACCGAGGGTTAAACCGTTCGAGAAGGTTCCCAACTCCTGTGAGTCGAACGGCTGAGTCAATAGCTTCACGTATCCAGCAATTCTGAAAGTCGAACCAGATGTTCCGGGAGTAAATGCGCTGTACAGTGTTGGCAATGGACACCTTAATTCAAGGTTTGTATATTAAAGAAGGGCATCAAACCGTTTGAGATAGTTAACATGTGGCATAAATTCAAACGTTGTACCGAGGGCGTTAACTTCCGCGAAACACACCCGCTTCATCAAGAGTATAGCTTCTTGGTCATAGATAGAAATTAGTATTCCTTTCAGTGGCGGGCACCTTAACTTCATGTTTGAATAAGGACTTCGATGGTCAATCCGATCGAGAACGTTGCCATCTTCTCTGAAATGCGAAGAGCTATGTGTGTAGCTTCACATATCCTGAGATACCGAGATTTAACTACGGATTCCGGAAGTAAATCCGCTGTAGCGTATTGGCAACTGACACCTTTATTCACGGTTTGAATATTAGAGTACTGAGGCGAACCATTGTAGAGCGGTACATACTGTTATAGGATCACAACTTTTTACCGAAGGCCTTACGTTCCGAGAACCTAACCCACTGTAGCGAGTGTCATGCTTGCTGCTCACGAATACCAACTAGTAGACATTATAGCAGAGGCGCACATTATTTTCATACATGAATTAGAAGACCGAGTGCCTGATCCATCGAAAACGTTACCACCCTCTATGAGATATGAACGGCTAAGTCAATAACTGGTCATATCGTGTGATTCCGAAAGTTAAACCAGATATTCCGGAAGCAGATGCGCTGAACAGTTTTGTCATCATACATCTTAATTCACAGTTTGAATATTAATGCGCAAACTCAAACCGATGTAGAAAGTCAGCTATTGGTATTGACACAAAATCTCTACCGTCAGCGCTTGCTTCGGAGATGCTAACCCGCAGTTTCGAGAGTATAACTCCGTGTCCAGATAACGAAATTGGTATTCATAATCAGTGACGAGCACCTTAACTTCATGTATGAGTTGGAAGATCGATTGCCAAACAGATCGAGACCGGTTCCACGTTCTATGACATTCGAACGTATAGGTCAACTGCTTCACCTATCCTGTGATTCCAAATATGAAACCTGGTATTCCGGGAGTAAATCTGCTGAACAAAATTGTCAGTTGACACCTTTATTCTCGGTATGAATACTAATCTAGGGAGTCAATCCATTGCCGGACTTTAACCAATGGTGCAGAGTCAAACTTGTTACCGAAGGTCATACCTTCCATGAACTAAACCTGCTGTAGCGAGTGTCATGCTTTGTGCTCACGGAAGCAAATTAGTAGGCATTATAGCAGATGCACACCTTATTTTCATATATTAATCAAAAGATCGAATGACAAACTGTTCGAGATCGTCATCACCTCCTTTGAAAGTCGCAGACCTAAGTCAATAGCTGCTGCGCACCCTGTGATTCCGATGGAAATATCAGGTACTACAGGGGTAAACAGTCTGACCAACTTCGGCAATATACCACTTCAATTCACGGTATGAATAATTAAGCAGAGAGACTAGCCGTCGCTGGAAGTTACGTTCAATTTTGAAGTCAAAATCTTTAACGAACACATTACTTTTCGAGACCCTATCCCGCTGAAGCGATTGTGTTGCTTAACGTTAACGGAAACAAATAAGAATACTTTGTTGTGATTGGCACCTTGATTTTATGTATGGATGAGCATATCAAGAGGCAAACCGTTCCTGGACGTTTCCACCTTCTTTGAAAAATGCACACCTATGTCAATAGCTTCGCCTATACTTGTGATTCCGAGAGTCACACCAGGAATATCAGGAGCAAATCCGCTGTATTCTGTTGGCAATGGACGCCATAACTCGCAGTTTGAATACTAAAGTAGAGCGTGAAACAGATCGAGAACGTTACCAGCTGGTATAAAGTCCTTCTTTATACCGAATACATTCCTTCCTAGAACGTAAACCTCTGTAGGCAGCGGTATGCTTAGTGCTTACGGAATCTAATTAGTAGATATTATAGCAGAAGCACACCTTATTTTCATATATGAACTAAAAGACCGAGTATCAAACCGTTCGAGAACGATACCACCTTTTTAGGAGTGGAACGGCTATGTCAGTAGCATCTCGTATCCTATGACTCCGAGAGTCAAACCAGTTATTTCGGGAATAAATGCCCTGTGCACTGTTGGTAATGGACACCTTAATTCATGGTTTGAATACTAAAGTAGAGGGTCAATCAGCTTAATATAGCAAGAAAATGGTAAAAAGGCAAACGCTTTTCTGAAGATATTACCTTCCGAAAGCATATCCCGCTTTACCGAGACTATAACATCGTATCCATCGAAACAAATTAGTGTACATTTTTGTGATGGTCACCACATTTCCATGCATGAATAGAAAATTCGAGAGTCAAACCGCTAGAGAACATTACCACCCTCTTTGACAGTCGAACGGCTATGTCAATAGCTTCACATATCGTATGACTCCGTGAGGCACACCTGGTATATCAGGAGAATATTCGCTGTATTCTATTGGCAATGGGCTCCATAACTCGCAGTTAGAATGCTAATGTAGAGCGAGAAACCGTTTGAGAGCGTTACCAATTGGTATAGAGTCAAACGTTTTAACGAAGGCCTTCCCTGCTGCGAACTTCATCGGCTTCATCGAGGGTATAACTTCGTGTCCAGAGAAAGAAATTAGTATATATTTCAGTGTTGGGCACGTTAATTTCACGCATGAATTAGATGATCAAGTATCAAACGGTTCTGCACCGTTTCCTACTTCTATCATATGCGAACAGATACGTCAATAGCTTTACATATACTGTCCTTCCGAGTGTCATAGCGGGTATACCTGGATTATATCCGCAGAAGAGTTTCGGCAGCAGACACCTGAATTGACGGTTTGAATATTAAAGAAGAGCATCAAACGGTCTGAGAGCGTTACCAATTGGCATAAAGTAAAACGTTTTGTCGAAGACCTTACCTTCCGCGGACCGCTCCCGCTGCATCGAGAGTGTGACTTCGTGCTCACTGGAAGAAATTAGTATTCGTATCAGTGACGGGCATCTTAGGTTCATGTATGACTTACACGGTCGAGGGTCAAACCGTTTGAGAACGCTACGACCTTCTGTGAGAATCGAACGGTTAAGTCAATAGCTTCACCAATCCTGCGATTCCGAGAGTCAAACCAGGTATTCCGGGAGAAAGTCCGCTGAACATTATGGGGAATAGACAACTTTATTCACGGCATGAATATTAGAGCGGAGCGTCCAACTGTTTTAGAAGGTTACCAATTCCTATAAAGTCGAACGTTTTGCCGAAGACCTAACATTCCGAAAAACCAACTCATCGTATCGAGATTAAAGCACCGTTTTCAGATGTACCAACTAGTGTACATTATAGTGATGAACACCGTAATTTCATGCACTAATTAGAACATGGAGGAGCAAACCGTTCGAGAACCTTACCACCTTCTGTGAGAAACAATTGGGTACGTCAATAGCTTCTTCTGTCCTGTAATTCGGAGAGTCAAACCACGCATTACTGCAGTAAATCCGCTGAACTGCATTGGCCATGGACACCTTCATTCACGGCTAAGAAATTAAAGTAGAGCGTCAAACTGTTTGAGAATGTTGCAAATTCCATAAAAGTCAAACTTTTTACCGAAGGCTTCACCGTCCGAAAAACTAACCCGCTGTATCGAGAGTATAATATCGTTTTCTGTGACATGAATTAGTATACGTTTTAGGGACGAGCACATTAATTTGATGCATGAATTAGAATA
Source organism: Euglossa dilemma (assembly GCA_002201625.1). Lineage (NCBI taxonomy): Eukaryota > Metazoa > Arthropoda > Insecta > Hymenoptera > Apidae > Euglossa > Euglossa dilemma. Next base: position 160,743 of record NIJG01000299.1, on the reverse strand, counting down.
TCGAGGGTCAAACCATTCGAGAGCGTTACCACCATCTGTAGTTGATGTACGGCTATGTCAATTGCTTCACTTATCCTTGGATTCCGTAAGACAAGACAGATATTGCGGGAGTAAATGCCCTGTGTACTATTGGCAATAGACGCCATAATTTAGGGATAGAATATTAAAGGAGAGCGTCAATCCTAAGAAAGAGAGTAAGAAAGCAAGCGAATGTCATAAAGTCAAACGTTTCACTGAAGTCCTTACCCTCCGAAATCATATCCCGCTGTTCGGAGAGTATAACACTGTGTTCAGAGGAACAAATTAGTATCCATTTTAGTGATGGGCACAATATTTTCTTGCATGAATAGAAAATTCGAGAGTCAAACCGCTCGAGAGCGCTACCAGCATCTTTGAGATACAAATGGCTAAATCAATAGGTTCATCATTCCTGGGATTCGGAGAGACACACTAGATTCACCAGGTGTCGATCCGCTGTACTGCATTGTCAATGGACAGCTTAATTCACGGTATGAATATTAAAGTAGGGCGTCAAACCGTTGTAGATCGTTACCTATTGGCATGGTATTAATCTTTTCACCGGATACCTTACATTCCGAGAACCAACTCCTTAATACTGAGAATATAACCTCGTATCCAGACAAACAAATAAGCATTCACATTAGTGACGTGCACCTTAATTTCATGTACGAATTAGAAGATAAGGGGACACATCGTTCCAGAAAGATACCACCTTCTTCGAGAGATCCACAACTAACTCACAAGCTCCATCCCTCCTGCGATACCGAGAGTCAATCACACCTATTCTGGGAGTAAGTCCGATGAAAGGAATTGACACTGGACACATTAATTCGCGGTTTGAATATTAAAATTAATCGTCAAACCATTTTAGATCGTTACCAATTGTTATAAAATCAAACGTTTTACCGAGGATCGTACCTTTCGCGAATCTCATTTGTTTCATCGATAGTAAAACTATGTTTTCAGAGGATCGAGTTAGTAAACATTTGAGTGACGGGGACCATGATTTCATTTTGAATATGAAGATCGAGTGTCAGACCGTTCGAGAAAGTTACAAACTTCTATGAGATTCGAACAGCTAGGTCAACAGCTTCACCTATCTAGTGATTCCGAGAGTCAAACAAGGTACACCTGCACTAAATCCGCCGAAGAGTATTGCGCATAAACGCCTTAGTTCACGGTTTAAAAAATAAAGTATGCCGTCAATCCGTTTTAGAATGTTATCAGTTTTGTATAAAATCAATCGATTTTCTGAAGGCATTACGCACCGAAAGCCTAACGCTCTGTATCGAGAGTACAACATGGTATTCATTGACATTTCAGTGACTGGCACATTAACTTCATGTATGTATAGGAAGATCGAGGATGAAACCGATCGAGATCGTTGCCACCTTCCGTGAGAGACAAACGGCTAAGTCAATAGCTTCACCTATCCCGCGGTACCGAGTGTGAAACTACACCTTAATTGACGGTGTGGATGTTAATCTACAGATCCAAATCGATGTACAACGTTACTTATTGCTATAAAGTCAAAATTTTACAGGAGGCCTTGCCTTCGAGAAAATAACCCGCTGTATATAGAGTATTGCAGCGCGTTCAGGTGAACCAATTGTCATACATTTGAGTGACGGTCACCTTAATTTCATGCATGAATCAAAAGGTCGGGGGACAAACCAGTCGAGAACGATTCCACCTCCTTCTAGTTTCAAGCGGATAAGTCAATAGCTCCACATGTCCTGTCATTCCGAGAGTCTAACCAGTTATTCTTCGAGTATGTCCGCAGAAGAGATTTGGCAAAAGACACCTTAATCCACGGTTTGAATATTAAACTAGAGCGTTAGACCTTTGTAGAGCGTTACCTAATCATATAGAGTCAAACACTATACCGAAGGCCTTCCCTTGCGAGAAGCAAATCCACTATAGGGTGAGTATAGCTTCGACTTGAGACAAGACTGTTAGTACTCATTTCAGTGACTGGCACCTTATCTTCGTATATGAATTAGGAGATCGATGGTCAAAACGTTCGAGAACGTTACCACGTTCTTTGAGAGTCGCACGGCTAGGGCAATAGTTTCACCAATCCTATGATTCCGCCATTCCAACCGGGTATTACGAGTGCAAGATCGCTGTAATGCATTGGCCCTATGCAGCCTATTTCACGGTACAGATATTAAAGTACATAGTCAAATCGTAGGACGTTACATATTGCTATAGAGTCAAACTTCTTACCGAAGGCCTTACTTTCCGAGAAGCTAACACACGGTATCGAGGGTATGACTTCGGGTTCGAAGAAGCAAACTAGAATCCGTTTTCGTGACGGGCACATTAATTTCATTTACGAATTAGAAGATAGAGGTTCTATCTCCTCTAGAACGTTACCACCTTCTTTGAGTGTCGAGCGGCTGAGACAGTAGCTTCTCCCATCCTGTAATTCCGAACGTCAAACCATATATTCCGGGAGTATATGCCCTGAATAGTATTGGCAATCGACTCCTTAGTTCACGGTTTGAGTATTAAAGTATAGCGAAAACCGTATGAGATCGGTTCCAATTGCCATAATGTCAAACGTTTTACCGAAGGCCTTACATTCCGAGAAACTAACCCGCATCGGCGAGTGTGATGCTCAGTGTAAACGTAAACAAGTTAGTATACACTGATTGACGAGCGCCTTAATTTCGTTTCTGCATTGGAAGATCGCGTGCCAAACGGTTCGAGAACATTTCCACCTTCATTTAGAGTCGAAAGCCAGAATCAACAGTTTCATCTAACATATGATTCAGAGAGTATAGCCTAATATTCCAGGAGTAAGTGCGCTAATCAGTATTGGCAATAGACACCAGAATTCACGGTACGAATAATGTAGCAGAGCGTCAAACCGTTTGTGTACTTTACCAATTGGTACAACGTCATACTGTGTACTGGGTACCTCATCTTCCGAAAAAATAACCTGCTGCATCGTGGGTATAACTTCGTGTGCAGAGAAGCGAGCTAGTATACATTTTAGTGACGAGCATCTTCATTTCATGCATAAATTATGAAATCGAGTGACAAACCGCTCGAGAACGTTACCAACTACCTTGTGAGTAAAACGGCTTAGTCGATAACATCGCCTACCATGTGATTCCGACAGACAAACCAGGTAATCCGGGAGTAAGTCCGCTGCAGTTTATTGGCTACTGACAGCTTAATACACGGTATGAATATTAATGTTGAGAGTCAAACCGTCGAGGAATATTACCAATTCGTATAAAGTCATTCCTTCTACCGCATACCTTACCTTCCGACATCCTAATCCGCTGTAGCAAGTGTCCGGCTTAATGTTTACGAAAGCAAATTACTTGACATCTAAGCGGACGGACGCCACATGTTTGGTATAAATATCGGCATCGAGAGTCATAGCATTCGAGAACGTTACTACCTCCTTTGAGACTCGAACGGCTGAGTCAACAGCTTCTCCCATCCTTTAATTCCGAACGTCAAACCATATATTCCGGGAGTATATGCGCTGAATAGTATTGGCAGTACACACCTTAACTTTCGACATGAATATTACAGTTGAGAGTCAATCCGTCGGGGAACAATACGAATTGTTATATCGTAATTCTATTAACTAATACCTTACCTTCCTGGAACCTAACCGGCTGGAGAGATTGTCTTGCTTAGTGCTCACGGAACAAATTACTAGAGATTTTAGCAGACGGACACCGTATATTTATGTGTCAGCAGTAGGTTGAGGGTCAATCCGTTGGGAGTATGTTACCATCCTATTCGAGAGTCGAACGTCTAAGTCTAGAGCTTAAACTCTCCTGTGATTCCTAGAATCGAACCAGGTATACCGGGAATAAATCTGCTGAACAGAATTGGCAATAGACACCCTTATTCAGGGTACGAATATGAAACTAGGGTGTCAATCCGTTTGAGAACGTTACCAATTGGTATGAAGTCAAATATTATACAGTAAACCGTACGCACCGAAATCCTAAAGCGATGAATCGAGAGTATAACATGCCATTCAGGGGAAGAAATTAGCATATAGTACTAGTGAGAGTCATCTTCATTTCGTGTATGAATTAGATGATCGAGGGACAAACCGTTCGAGAACGTTACTACCTTCTATTCAAGGATTCCACGAGCCATACGAGATATTGCGGTAGTAAATCCACTGACCCGCCTTGCAATATACATCTTACTGCACGGTATGAATATTGAAGTAGAGAGTCGAATCGTTGGAGAACTTTACCATTTCGAACAATGTCATTCTTATTACAGAATACCTAACCTTTGGAGAACCTAACCCGCTCTAGCAATTGCCTTGCTTATTGCTCACGGAAACAAATTAGTAGAAATTTTAGTAGACCGACACGTTATTTTCATGTACGAGTAGCAAAATTGAGAGTCAAACCGTTCGAGCATGTTATCACCATCTTTGAATGTCGCGCATCTAAGTCAATAGCTGCACCTATCCTATGATTCCGAGAATCAAACCAGTTATTCCGGGAGTAAATGCCCTATGCACTGTGAATATTATACTAGAGCGTAAATGCGTTTATGAAAGCAAGCAAATGGTGTAAAGTCAAACGCTTTACTGAAGACCTTGCCCTCTGAAATCATAAGCGGCTCTGCCGAGAGTGTAACAACCTGTGCAAAGACGCAAATATGTATTCATTTTTGGGACTGGAACCTTAATTTCATGTATGAATTAGAAGATCGAGGGTTAAATCCTTTGAGTGCATTACCACCTTCGTTGGGGAACGAAGGGCTAAGCCAGTAGCTTCACTTCTTTTATGATTCCGAGTTTCAAATGTGGCAATCCGTGAATAAATCCGCTTAACAGTATTGACAATTGACATTCCAATTCACGGTATGAATCTCAATGTGGAGCATCAAATCATTTGAAATTGTTACGTTTTGGTATAGACCAAACATACTACCGACGGTCTCACCTTCCAAGATCATAACCCGCTGTATCGAGGGTATAACATCGTGTTGAGAGGAAGAAATTAGTATACATTTTAGTGACAGGCACCTTAATTTCGTGTATGATTTTGATGATCGAGTCTCATACATGTCGTGACTGTTACCACCTTCTGTGCGAGACGAACGGCTAATTGAATAGCTTCACCTATCCTGAGATTCTGAGAGTCAAACTATGTATTCCGGAATTAAGTGCGCCGTACAGTATTGGCTATAGTC
>NIJG01000299.1:105388-153693 GCA_002201625.1 Euglossa dilemma | reverse complement strand
GCGGTTTCCGATGATGCGTAGGCTGGATTTTGGCCGGCGTCACACGGTGATGCGTTGGCTGGATTTTGGCTGGCGGCACAACGGAACGGTCACCTATAAAACGTTTGAATTTGTACCCATTGGAAATGATCTCTAGCGGTTTGACAGCCCGGTTTGATGTTCATACCGTCAATTGAAGTGCCTACTGCCAATTCCCTGCACCGCATTTACTCCCGAAATATCTGGTTCATCTTTCGGAATCACACGATATGTGCGTCTTTTGACTGAGCCGTTCGAATATTCTATATGATACTCCATTTCATACGTGAAATTAAGGTGATCGACACTGAAACGTATATTAAAGTGTTCTACTGAACACGACGGTATACTCTCAACACGGCGTGATAGCTTCTCGGAAGGTAAGGCTTTCAGTGAAAGGTTTGCCTCTATACCAGTCAGTAGCGTTCTACGACGGGTTGACGGTCAGCTTTAACTATCAAACCATCAACAAAGATGTACATTGGCAATACCGTACAGTAGATTTACGCCAGGAATACCTGCTTTGACCCTTGGAATCGCAGGACAGGTGAAGCTATGGACTTAGCTGTTCGACTCTTAAAGGAGAAGCGACCGTTCTCGAACGGTTTGACCGTAGGTATCCTAATTCATACATGAAATTAAGATGCCGGTCAATACGATGCATACGACATTGCTTCTCAGAACACGAAGTTATGTAGTCAATTTTGCAGGTTAGTTTCTCGGAAGGTTAGGTATTCGGTATGAAAAATGGCTTTATACAAATCGATAATATTTTCCAACGGCTTGTCGCCTTGCTTAAGGATTACCTGGTTTGACTCTCGGAATCACAGGATAGGTGAAGCTATTGACTAAGCGATTCAACTCCCAAATAAGGTGGTAACGTCCTCAAACATTATGACCAAGGAACTTGTTATTCATATGAGAAATTAATACGCCCGTCACAGAATTGTAAACCAATTTGATCCTCTTGACACTACCTTATACTCTCCATAGAGCCGGTTATCCTTCCTGAGGGAATGGAATTCACTAGAACGTATGCTTTATACTAACAGGTGTCGCTCTTTGACGGTTATACGCCCTACTTTAACATTCAAACCGTGAATTTAGGTGTCCAATGCCAATCCTGTTCAGCGGACATACTCCCGAAATACCTGATAAGATCCTTGGAATCAAAGGTTTGGTGAAGCTATTGACTTATCCTTTCGAATCACAAAGAAGGCGGCAACTTTCTCGAATGGTTTGATACTCGCTATTCATATTCATACATAAATATAAGGTGTCCGTCTGATAAAGTGTCCACTAATCTGTTTCCGTCCACAGCAAGCAAGACACTCCCTACAGCGAGTTAACGTTATAACCTCCAACGGTTTGACTCATCCTACCGTTCTCCTACGGTATGTCCCACGATCTTTTTATTAGATATGAAAATAATCTCCCTGTCATTAAAATGTTTACTAATATGATCCTGTGAACACGAAGTTATACCCTCGATGAAGCGGGTGATGTTCGCGGAAGGTACGGTCTTCGGTAAAACGTTTGAGCTTATAACAATTGGTTACGTTCACAAACGGTTTGATGATCAATTTTAATATTCAAACCGTGACTCAAGGTGTCTATTGCCAAAGGTGTTCAACTGATTTACTCCCGTAATACATGGTTTGACTCTCGGAATATTACGATATGTGAAACTATGATCTTTGCCGCCCGGTTCTGAAATAAGATGGTGTCGTTCTCGAATGGATTGACTATGGAATTTCTTATTCACACATGCAATTATGTTGCCCGTCTGCTAAAGTGAATACCAATTTGTTTCCGTTTACACTAAGCAACACACTCACTGCAGCGGGTTCGGATCCCGGAAGGTATGGTAATTAGGAGAATGTTTGACTTTATTCCAACCGGTATCGTTCTCAAACGGTTTCACCCTCTTCTTTAATATTGAAAACGTGAACGAAGCTGGCCATAGCCAATAGTGTACATTTTGTTGACTCTCAGAGTGCCCTGTTTGATTATCGGAATAACAGGATAGGTGTAGTAATAGACTAAGCAGTACGACTCTCAAAAGGGTTGCTAACGTTCTCTAACTGTTTTACTCTGGGTTTGTCAATCCATGCGTGAAACTGTGGTGTCCGTCTGCTGAAAATTCTACTAACATGTATCTTCGAACACGAAGAAATACTTTCGATAAAACGGGATAGGTTGTCGGAGGGTATGGTCTTCAAAGCTTTTGACATTATTCCAATATGTATCGTCCTACAAAGGTTAGACTCTGTACTGTAATATTCAAACCGTGAAATAGGGTGAATATGATTCTCAAAGAAGATGGTAACGTACACGCACGGTTTGACCCTGTATCTTCTAATTCGTGCATGAAATGAAGGTGCTCGTCACAGATATGTATACTAGTTCGTACCTATGAACACGGTGTTTAACTCCCGATACCGCAGAATAGGTCCTCGGAAGCTAAGATAATCTGCAATACGTTTCACTCTAAACTAATGGGTAACGTTGTACAACGGTTTGAGATTCTACTTTAATATTCGAACCGTGAACTGAGGAGTCCTATGCTAATACTGTTCAGCGGATTTACACCGGGAATACCAGGTTTGACTCTCCTAATTTCATAATCGGTGAACCTATTGACTTAGCCGTTCGATTCCGAAAGAAGGTTGTAACGTTTTCGAAGGGTTTGGCCCTCGATTTTCGTATTCATACATGAAATTAATGTGCCCGTCTCTAAAATGGATTTCAGTTTACATCTTGGAACCCGAATGTATAATCTCTATAATCAGCGGGCTAGTTTTTCGGAAGGTACGGCCTTCGGTGAAATGTTTTTCTCTATACCAATTGCTAGCCTTCTACAACGGCTTGACGCTCTACCGAAATATCCATACCGCGAATTAAGGAGTCTATTGCTATTAGACATCAGAGTAATTACTCCCGGAATACCTGGTATGGCACTCGGAGTCATAGGTTAGGTTTAGCTATTGCAATAGCCGTGCGATTCGCAATGAGGGTGGTAACGTATTCATACAGTGTGACCATCGAGCTCCGAATTCATTCATGAAATTAAGGTGCCCGTTGCTAAAATTTCGAGTAATTTGTTCCACTGAACACGATTGGCGCTCTACTTTAATATTCATGCCCAGATATAAGGTATCTATTGCCAATAATGTCCAGCGGATTCACTCCCGTAGTACCTCCTTCTGTGACACCTGGAATGTCAGGATAGATGTAGCTACAGACTTAGCCGTTCGCCTCTCACGGAAAGTGGCAACGTTCTCGAACGGATTGATCATCGATTTTCTAATTCGAACATGAAGTTTAGGCGCCCGTCACTGAAATGGATACCCACATTTTTCTGTGAACAGGATCTTATACTCTCGGTGAAGCCGTTGAGGTTGGCGGAAGGTAAGGCCTTCGGTAAAACGTTTGACTTTATATTTATCGGTAACGCTCTCAAAAGGTTTGACGCTCTACTCTATTTTTTAAACCACGAACTGAGGAGTCTACTGCCAATATTGTACAGCGCATTTACTCCCGGAATACCTCGTTTGACTTTCTGAATAGCAGGACGTATGTAGCAATTGGCTAAGCTGCTGGACTCTCGAAGAGTGTGGTAGCGTTCTCGAATGGTTTGATCCTCGATGTACTTATTCATACATGCAACTAAGGTGCCCGTCAATAAAATATACACTTATTTGTTTCTCTGATCGCCTAGTTATACTCTCGATACTGCGGATTTGGATCGCGGAAGGTATGGCCCTCTGTGTAAAGTTTGTCACCCTACCGATAGGGAACCTTCGACAACGGTTTGACTCTGTACATTGGCAATACTATATCCAATACTGTTCAGCGGATGAACGCCCGGAATACCTGGTTTGACTTTTGGAATCACAGGATAGGTGGAGCTACTGACTTCGCTTTGCGACGCTCAAAGAAGATGGTAAAGTTCTCGAACGGCTTGTTTCTCGATTTTGCAATTCATACATGAAAATAATGTGTCCGTCTGCTAAAATGTCTACTAATATGTTTCCGTTAACGATAAGCACGACACGCGCTACAGCAGGTTATGTTCTCGGATCCTAAGGAATTCGGCAAAGGGAATAACTTTCCAGGAATTGGTAACGTTCGCCAACGGTTTAGCGCTCTATTTTAATATTCAAACCGTGCCTTAATGTGTCTATTGCCAATAATGTTCAGCAGATTAATCTAGGAAGACGTGGTTTGAGTATCGGAACCACAGGATAGGTGAAACCATTGTCATAGTCGTTCGTCTCTCACGGAATGTGGCATCGTTCTCGTGCGGGTTGGCACTCAATGTTCTACTTCATACATGACATTAAGATGCCGGTCATTGAAATGAATACCAATTTCCTTTTCTGAACACGAACTTATTCCGTCGGTGATGACGGTAAGGTTCGATCAAGGTAAGGTCTTCTGTAAGACGTTTGAGTTTAAACCAATTTGGAACGATCTCGAACGGATTGTCGCGTTAATTCAATATTCGAACTGTAACATGTATGAAACAAGAACTCGGGCGTCAATCCGATCGAGAACGTTGCCACCCGCTATGAGGATTGGGCGCCTATGTCTATTGCTTCACCTATCCTGCAATTCCGAGAGACAAACCATGCACACTGTGTTTAAATACGCTAAGCAGTTTTGACAATAGAAAACCTATTTTACTGAATTGATGAACAACAGGGTCAAACCGCTGTAGCACGTTACCTGTTCGTAGGAAACATGGAGTCATACTTTCTACAGAAGGCCTTGCTATCCGAGAAGCTAATCCGTCCTATCGAGGGTATAACTTCGTGTTCAGAGTAGCAAATTAGTTTACATTTAAGTGACGGGCACCTTAATTTCATGTGTCATTTCTCAAAATCGACGGCGACTGACTAAGTCAATAGCTCTACCTATCATGTAATTCCGAAAGTCAAACCAGGTATTCCAGGAAAATATCGGTTTACCGTATTGGCATTAGATACCCTAATTCACGGCATAAGTATTCAAGTACCGAGTCAGACAGTTGTAGACCGTTACGTATTATTATAGTGTCAAACTTTAGCCGAAGGTCTTACCGTCCATGAAACTTACCCGCTGTAAGGAATGCCTTGCTTAGTGATCACGGAGAGAAACTGGTAGGCATGTCAGCAGGCGGGCATCTTATTTTCATGTAAGAGTAGCAAAGTCGAGAGTCCAACCTTTCGACAGCGCTACCACGTTTTTTGAGAGTGAAAGGGCCAACCCAATAGCTCCACCTATCCTATGATCCGGAGAGACTATCCAGGTACCCCGGGAGTAAAGCCACTGAACAGTATTGGCAATGGACACCTTAATTCACGGTTTGGTTACTGAAGTACGGAGTCAACCGGTTGCATAACGTTACCCAGTGGTATAGAGTAAAACTTTTCACATGGGCTACACCATCCGAGATCGTCACTCGCTGTTTCGGAAGGACAATTTCGTGACTGAGAACCAAATTGGTATGAGTATCAGTGCCGGACACTTTAGCTCCATGTGTTAATTATGAGGGTCAAACCTTTCGAGAACGTGACCACCTTCTCGGAGAGTCGCACGGCTATGTAAATAACTGATCATATCTTGCGATTCCAAAAGTCAAACCAGATATTCCTGGAGTCAATTTGCAGTACAGTATTGGCAGTAGACACTTCAATTCACGGTTTGAATACTAAAGCAGGCGGTCATGCCGTAGTGGAACATTACCAAATGTTTTAATGTCTTACTCTTTATAGAACAACTTACCTTCCATAAACCTACCCGGCTGCATTGAGAGTATAATTTTGTGATCAGTGTAGTGTAAAACTATTTACAGAATGCCTTACCTTCCGAGAACGAACACGCCCTATATCGAGAGTATTACTTCGTGTTCAGTGAAACACATTATTATGAATTTTAATGACGGGCACCTCAATTACATGTATGAAGTAGAACATCGACTGTCAAACCGATCGAGAACGATACCACCTTCTGTGAGAGACGAACGGCTGAGTCAATAGTGTCGCCTATCCTGTGATTCCGAAAGCCAAGCCTCATATTCTGGGAGTAAATCCGCTGTACGGTATTGGGAATGTACAGATTAATTTTCAGCATGAATATTGAAGTAGTGAGTCAAACCGTCGGAAAACATTACCAATTGGTATACAGTCATTCTTTCTGCCGGAGGCCTTATCATCCGAGAACCTAATCCTCCGTATCGAAAGTACAACTTCGGGTACAGAAAAACGGATTAGTTAACACGATAGGGACGGGCGCACTTATTTCATGCATGAATAAGAAGATCGAGGGCTAAAGCGTTCGATAACGTTACCACCATCTTTGTGAGTCGACCTTTTCATTGAATACCAACACATCTCCTGTGATTTCGATAGTCAAACGAGGTACTCCTGGACTGAATGCCCCGTACAGTATTGGCAGTAGACACCATAGTTTAAGGTATGAATATTATGGCGTACCGATAAACCGTTATAGAACGTCACCTATTCTTATAGAGTCATACTTCCTACAGAAGGCATGACCGCCCGAGGAGCAGACCCGCTGTACCGACATTATAACTTCGTCTTGAGAGAAGCAAATTATTATATATTTTACTGAAGGTCACTTTAATTCCACATATAAGGTAAGGTCTTCTGTAAGACGTTTGAGTTTAAACCAATTTGTAACGATCTCGAACGGATTGTCGCGTTAATTCTATATTCAAACCGTAACATGTATGAAACAAGAACTCGAGCGGCAAACCGTTCGCGAACGTTACCATCCTACATGAGAGTCGACCGACAAAGCCATTATCTTCACCTATCCTGTGCTTCCCAGAGTCAAACCAGGTATTCCGAGATTCAGTCCGCTGTACAGTATCAGCAATGGGCACCTTAGTTCTCGGTTTAAATATTAATGTACAGAGTCAAACATTTATAGAACGTAACATATTGGTATAGTGTCGAAAATTTTACCGAAAATCTCACCCTCCCGGAACGTAACCCGCCGTATCGAGAGTATAACTTCGTGTTCAGAGATACCAATTAGTGTACATTGTAGTGACGGGCACCATAATTACATGTATTCATGAGAAAATGGAGAAACAAACCGTTCCAGAACGTTAACACGTTCTTTGTGATAACGCACATATAACACAATAGTTTCACCTATCCTGTGCTTCAGAGAGTCACACTAGGTATATCATAAGCATTTACGCTAAAGAGTATTGGTAATAGGCATCTAAATTTACTGTTTGAATATTAAAATAGAGCGTCAGACCGTTTGAGAACGTTACCAATTGCTATGAAGTCAAACATTTTACCGAAGACCTTACCTTACGCGAACCTCACCGGCTTCATCGGGAGAATAACTCCGTGTTCAGAGAAAGAAATTAGTTCTTATTTCAGTGACGGATACCATAACTGCAGGCATGAATTAGAAGATCGAGTGTCAAATCGCTCGAGAACTTTACCACCGTCTATGAGAGACGAACTGCAGAGACAATAGTTGCACCTATCCTGCGGTTCCGAGTGTCACACTAGGTGTATCAGGAACCAACCTGCTATTCAGTACTGGAATTATACACCTCTATTCACGGTATGAATATTATAATAGAGTGTCACGCCGTTTGACAACGTTACCAATTGGTATAAATTCAAAAATTTTACCGGAGACCTTGCTTTCCGCGAACTTCACCTGCTTCATCGGGAGTATAACTTCGTGTACAGAAAAACCAATTAGTACTCATTTTAGTGACGGGCACCTTAATTCCATGTATCAATTAGATGATCTTCTTTCAAACCGTTCTGGAACGATACCACATTCTTTGAAACTCGAACGGCTTAGTGAATAGCTTCACCTACACTTGTGATTCCGAGAGTCAAGCACGGCATTCCAGTGGCAAATCCGCTGAACAGTATTGGAAATAGACTCGTAAATTCACGGTATGGATGTTAATGTAGAGAGCCAAACCGTTGGGGAACAATACCAAATTGAGTAAAGTCCATCTTTTAACGGATACCTTGTCTTCCAAGTACCTAACCCGCTGTAGCGAGAGACACGCTTAGTGCACACGCAAAGAAATTAGCAGAAATTTTAGCAGCTGGGTACCTTACTTTCATGCATGAATAGAACATTCTGGAATCTAACCTCTCGAGAAAGTTGCTACCTACTGTGAGAGACGAACGGCCAAGTTAATTGCTTCACCTATCCTCAGATTCCGAGAGTCAATCCAGTTGCTCCGGGAGTAAATCCGCTGTACAGCATTGACAATACGTATCTTAATTCACGGTTTGAATATGAAAGTATTGCGCCAAACCGTTTCAGAGCGTCATCAATTGTCATAAAGTCAAACGTTTCACCGATGGCTTTACCATCAGCGAAACTCACCGGCTTCATCGAGGGTATAACTTCGTGTTCATAGTAGGAAATTTGTATTCAATTCAGTGTAGTAGAACTATAACTTCATTTATGAAATAGAAGATCGAGGGTCAAACCGCTGGAGAACGTTTCCACCTTCTGCGAGAAACGATTGCCTACGTCAGTAGCTTCACCCATCCTGTTAATCCGAGAGTCAAACCAGGTATTCCGTGAGTATATCCTCTGAACGGTATTGGCAATACAAACGTTATTTCACGGTACGAAATTACAATAGAGAGTCAAGCCATGGGGGAACATTACCAATTGGTATAAAGTCTTTAAATTTACGCAACACCTTTCCTTCTGAGAACACACCTCGCAGTAGCGATTGTCTTGCATTGTTTTCACAGGAACAACTGAGTAGACATTTTAGCAGGTGGACACCGTATTTTCATGTATGAATAGAAGGATCGAATGTCAAGCCTTGCAAGAACGATACCACCATCTTCGAACGTCGGGCTGATAAATCAATGCCTACACCCATCCTGTGATTCTTAAGGACAATGCAGGTATTCCGGGTGTAAATGCACTGTACAGTGATGGCAATACTTACTTCAATTCACGGAATCAATACGAATGTACAGAGTCAAGCTGCTGTAGAACGTTATATGTTGGTATAGAGTCTAACACTTTACCGATAGCATTACCTTCGATGCAGTTAACCCGCAGTATCAGGAGTATAACTTCGTGTTCAGGGACACACATTAGTATCCATTATAGTGATGGGCACCAAAGTTTCATGTATGAATTTCAAAACCGAAGGTCCAACCGTTCCAGAACGTTGCCACGTTATTTGAGGGACGCACAGCTACGTCATTAGTATCACATATCCTGTTATTCCGTGAGTCAAACCAGATATTCCGGGAGTAAATACGAGGAACAGTATTGTCAATTTACACCCTAATTCACGGTACGAGGATTAAAGTACAGAGTCAAACCCTTGTAGAACGTTACTTATTGGTATCGAATCAAACCTGTTACCAAAAGCCTTAACTGCGGTGAATCTAACCCGCTGTATCGAGAGTATAGCATCGTGTTCAGTGGAACAAATTACTGCAAACTTTAGCGACGGCCATCTCAATTTCAATTATGAATTCGATGACACAGTGTCAAACCCTTAGAGAACGATAACTCCTTCAATGGGAGTCGAACGGCTAAGTAAACTGCATCATCTATCCGGCGATTCCAAGAGACGAACCATGTATTCCGGCAGTGATTCCGCTGAAAAGTATTGGCAATAGACACTCTATTACACGGTATAAACATTAAAGCACAGCGTTAAACCGTTGAGACTGTTACGTCTTGGTATAGAGCCAAACTTTCAACCAACGGACTCACCATTCGAGAACCTAACCCGCTGTATCGAGAGTACAACTTCGTGCTCAGATAAGCAAATGAGTGTGCATTATAGTGACGGACACCCTAATTTCATGCATGAATTCCAAAATCCAGGGTTGAACAGTTCGAGAACGTTGCTACCCACTTTTCGAGTCGAACGGATTAGTCAACATCTCCACCTTATCTGCGATTCCAAGTGTCAAACTGGGTATTCCGAAAGCAAATACGCTGAACAGTATTGGCAATTGACACCTTAATTCAAGGTATGAATATTAAAGAAGGGAGTCAGCCCGTCGATGAACCTGACCAATATTTATAAAGTCAATCATTTTACCTAATACCATACCTTCCGAGAACCCAATCCGCTCAAGCGACTGTCATGCTTCGTGCTCACACAAACCAATTAGTAGACGTTTTAGTAGATGGGCACCTTATTTTCATGCATGAATTGCATATTCGAGAATCAAGATGTTCGAGAACGTTACCACCTCCTATGAGTGTCAAGCGGCTAATTCAATAGCTTCACCCATGCTGTGATTCCGATTGACAAAGCAGGTATTCCGGCAGATAATCCACTGTACAGTATTGGTAATGGACACTGTAATTGACGGATTGAATATTACGGTAGAGGGTATATCTGTTTGATGACATTACCAATTGGTATAAAGTTAAACGTCTTATGGAAGACCTTACCCTCCGAATGCCTATCGCACTGTATCGAGAGTATAACATGGTGTTCAGTGGTAGAAATAGCTATTCAATTTGGCAGCCGGACACGTTCTTTCTATGTATGAATAGCAAAATCGAGAGTCAAACCGTTCGAGAACGTTATCACCTTCCTTGAGGGTCGCAATGCTATGTCACAAGCTTCACCTATCCCGTGATTCCGGGTGGCAAACCACGTATTCCGGGAGTAAATACGCGGTACAGTATTGGAATTAGCCACTCTAGCTCACGGTATAAATATTAATGTACAGACTCGATCCGTAGTAAAACGTTACGTACTTGTATGGAGTTACACTTTTTGCAGTCTACCTAACCTTCCGAGAACCAGTATCAAGGGTTTCGTTTCGTGATCAGAAATCTAGATTGGTATACATTTCAGTGACGAGCACCATAATTTCATGTAGGAATTAGAAGAGCGGGATTCAAAACGATCAGAACTTTTACCAGCTTCTACGAGAGTCGAACGTCTAAGCCAGTAACTTCACTTATCCTGAGATTCCGAGAGTATAACCAAGCATTCCGGCTGCCAATCATGTTTACACTATTGGCAGTCGACACCATATTTCAGGGTGTCAATAATACGGTAGAGCGTCAAACCGTTCGAGAACGTTTCTAATTGGTCTAAAGTATAACGTTTTACCGAAGGCATTACCATCCGAACAGCGTATCCTGCTGTAGGGAGTGCCTTGCATAGTGTTGTCGGAAACAAATTAGTTGACATTTCAGCAGACGGACTGCTTATTTTAACGAATGAATAGCGAAATCGGGAGTCAAACAGTTCGAGAACGTTACCCCACTCTTTGAGATTCGGAGGGCTAAGTTAATAGCTTTACCTGTCCTGTGACTCCGAGAGTCAAACAAGGAACTCCAGTAGTAATTCCGCTGTACAGTATTAGCAATAGACACCCTATTCCACGGTATAAGTATTAAACTATAGAGAGTAACCGCTGGAGAAAATTACCAATTTGTGGAATGTCAAACTGTTCACCGGATACCTTACCTTCCGGGAACCTAACCCGCTCGCTATATCGAGGGTATGACTTCGTGTTCACATACACAAATTAGTATGCATTTTAGAGACGGACACCTTGATTTCAACTATGAAATAGACAGTCTAGGTACAAACCATTCGAGTACATTGACATCTCCTGTGTCAGACGCACGGCCAAGTGATAAGCTTCACCCATCCTGAGATTCCGATATTCAAACCAGATATTCCTGGAGTAAATCCGCTGAAGTGTATGGCCAATTGACACCTTATTTCACGTTATGAATGTTAAAGTAGTGATTCGAATTGCGGGAGAACTTTACCAATTGGTACATAGTCATTCCATTTGCTGAGCACATTACCTTCATAGAACCTAACCCGCTGTAGCGAGTGTCATGCTTAATGCGCGCGGAAACGAATTAGTAGACACTATAGCAGAGGCACGCCATATTATCATATATGAATCAGAAAGTCGGGTGTCAAACTGTTCAAGAACGTTCCCATCATTTTTGGGTCAAGCATTTATGTCAATGGCTTCACCTATCCTGTGATTCCGATTGTCATGTCAGTAATTCCGGGAGTGAATCCGTTATACAGTATTGGCAATGGTCAAATTAACTCTCGGTATGAATATTAAAGTAGTAGCTCAATCCTTCGGAGAAGAGTACGGATTGGATCACAGCCATTCGTTTTGCCGAATACATCACATTCCTAGGACCTTTCCCGCTGCAGCGAGTGTCATGCTTAGTGCTCACGGAAACATATGTGCAGACATTATAGCAGAAGCACTCTTTATTTTCATACATGAATTAGAGGACCTTGTGCCAAATCGTTCGAGAACGTTACCACCTTCCTTGAGACGCGAACGACTGAGTCAGTAGCTTCACCTATCATGTGATTCAGAGAGTCAATCCTGGTATTGTGCAATTAAATAGACTGTACAGTGCTGGCAAGAGACACCATAATTATCGTTTGACTTTAAAGTAGAGATTCAATAATTTTGAAATCGGCAACAATTGGTACAAAGTGAAACGCCATACTGATGAACTCACCCACTGAAAGCCTAATCCGTTGTATCAGAAGTATAACATCGTGTTCAAAGGAACAAATTAATTTGCATTTTAGTGACGGGCACCTTAATTTATTAGAATTATAATTTAATTAGAACGTCGAGTGTAAAACCGTTCGAGAATGAAACCACCTTAGATGCGAATCGAACGGCTTAGATATTAGCTGCACCTGCCTTATGATTTCGAGAGGCAACCCATGTATTCCGGATGTAAATCCGCAGAACAGTGTTGGCATTGGGGACCTTAATTCGCGGTTTTAATACTGAAGTAGAGCGTCACTGCATTTGAGAATGTTACCACATTGTATGAGGTTATGCGATTTACTGAAGACCATACCCTGCGATTGTCTATTCCGCTGAGTCGATAGTATAACACGTGTTCAGAGGAAGAAATTAATATACATTATAAAGACAGTCACCTTAATTTCATGCATGAGTCAGAAGATCTAGTGTGTAACCGCTCGAGAACGTTACCAACAACTTCGAGAGTCGATATGCTAAGACAATAGCTCCAACTATACTGTAATTCCGATCGTCAAACCAGGTAATCCGAAAGAGAATTCGCTGAACAGTATTGGCAATACACACCATAAGTAACGATTTAAATACTACAGTAGAGCGTCAAACCGTTTGGAAACGTCACCTATTGGTATAAAGTCAACCCCTTTACCGAAGACCTTACCGCCCGAGAAGCCAGCTCGCCGTATCGAGAGTATAACTTCGTGTTCAGGGAAACACATTAATATACATTTTATTGACGGTTCATTATATTCACGTATGGATTAGAAGATCGAGGGTCAAGCCTTTCGAGAACGTTACCACGTGATGTGAGACTCGAAGTGTCAAGTCAGTAGCTTCAGTAATCCTATGCTTGCGAGAGTCAAACCAGTTAATTCAGGGAGTACATACACTGATGAATATTTGCAATAGATTTCTTAATTCACGGTATAACTATTTATGTTCTGAGTTAAATCGCCGGAGAATGTTATCGATTAAAACAAAGTAATTCTTTTTACACAATACCTTACCATCCGAGATCCTATCCCGCTCAAGCGAGTGTCTAGCTCTGGGTTCACAGAAACAAATGAGTAGACATTTCAACACACGGACACGTCTGGTTCATGTATGGATTGCAAAGTCGACAGTCAAACTGTCCGATAACGTTAGCACCTTTCTTGAAAGTCGTACTCATAAGTCAATAGCTTCACCAACCGTGTTATTCCGAGAGTCATACCTCGAATTCCGAGAGACTATCCGCAGTATAGTATTGGCAGTAGACGCCTTAACTTACGGTATAAATAGTAATATACAGATTCGAGCTATCGTAGAATGTTACCTACTGGAATTGGCTAAAACGTTTTACCGGATTTCTTACACTCCGAGAACATATACCGCGGCAGAAAGTGTCATGGTTAGTGTTGAAGGAAACAAATTAGTAGTGACTTTAGCAGATGAACAATTTAATCGCATGAATCAATAGGAAGATAGAGGGTCAAATCGTCCGAAAATGTTACCACCTCTTTTGACAGTCGCATGGCTAAGACAGTAGCTGCACCTTTCCTGTGATTTCGATAGAAAAACCATGTATTCCGGAAGGAAATCTGATGAAGAGTATTGGAAATAGACACCTTACTTCGCGGTATGCGAATTAAAGTAGTGAGACAAACCGTAAAGAAATTTACGAATTGGTATGACGACAAACTTCTGTATCCAAAGCATAAATTCTGGGTCAGAGAAGCAAATTAGAAAACATTTTAGTGACGCGCACCTTAATTTCATGTATGAATAATAAGACTGAGTGTCAAACCAATGGGGAACGTTTCCACGATCTTTGAGAGTCGAACGGCTGAGTCAGCAGCTTCACCTATCCTGTCATTCCGAGAGTCAAACCAGGTATTCCGAGTGTATGCCCGCTGAAAAGTGTTGGCAATAGACATTACCAAATGGAATAAGTCATCCTTATTATCGGAAACCTTACTTTAGGAGAACCTAACCCGCTGTAGAGCGTACCTAACTTATTGTTCATGGAGAGAAATTGGTATATAGTTCAAAAGTCGTACAGAACATATTCATGTATAAATATCTAAATCGAGGGACAAAATGTTCGAGAATGTTACCACCTTCTTTAAGGGTCGAACGGCCAAGTCAATAGATTGACCTATGCTGCGATCGCGCGAGCCAAAGCAGGTATTCTGGGAGTAAATCCGCTGAACGGCATTGGCAATAGACTTCTTAATTCACTGTTTGAATATTAAAGCGCAGCGACAAACCGCTAGAGATCATTTCCAATTGGTGTAAAGTCATAGTTTTATATGTGACCATTCCGTTGTGACGCCAGCCAAAATCCAGCCAACGCATCACCGTGTGACGCCAGCCATAATCCAGCCTACGTATAACCGGGAACCGCCCATAAAATAACCGCTTCAAAATTTGCCAAAATTCAGCCATAGCATTACCGGAAACCTCTCAGGTATCAACTGTAGCAAAATCAGCCATAACAAGCCAACATATGACCAGAAACCGCCTACTCAACCAGAAAATTATAATATAAAGACCGAGCACATGCGAATAAATAAGTTCTACTTCGTACCTTAAACAGAATACTTCTACATTCGTATAACTGTCATGAAAACGTACGTTAAATATTTCAAATTATTCAATATCTGTATTACACCTATTTTACGGAATAAGTATAAATATAAGGTACCTAGTTTCTACTGGAAAGAGTCTTTCACCAAGGTTGAAGAGCCGCCCGTTTATATTTTAGTTCAATACTTGGCACGTATTTCCCCGTGACAAAATTGACGACCCTGCTGGGATAGGATACGACAGACACCAGCAAATGCACCCGAGGAGCAACGGAAATACATTCTCCACGGAGCAAGAAGCAGACCGGACCGAGGTCGCACCTGCAGGGAACTTGCAGTGAACTGAGGTAAAAGCTTCCAAACATGTCTGAAGACCAAATACCCGAAAGCGCATAAGATAAAATACTCGCAACCCAAGAGGCAATGCTTAAACAACTGGGAAGGATGCTAGGATCAATAAGCAGCTTAGAGGCACGGCAAGAGGCTACCGCTAAGCGAACTATATCTCACAATTCCGCGATATCAAACCTAACAGAAGCAATAGTGAAGTTAAATATAAAATTCCAAGCCCAACAGCAGGAATTACTGGGACTCGCATGCACTATGGGAATCAACGCACGAGAAAGCATACTACGCACCGAACCAAGTCCCTCTGACGACGAAACAACAGCTACCGGCATAACTGGGCATGGAACAAGTAAACCATTCCCATCCGCCCTACCAGCAGAACAGCATCCAACGAGAAATACAGTGCACGAACCAGTACTGATGAGCTCGACCAAAGCTTTACGAAGCGTGGAAAATTTGAACGGAGAGGACGATATCGGGACAGAAGAGATCATCAAAACGGTAAGATTCGCAAGAAAAAGGACATTCGATCAACCGATGCATCTAGAAATGATAACTGCAGAAGATATAGTCGGTCAAGCAAACAGAGCCATCAGGTTTTGTCAGGTAAATACCTACGAAGGTTTATATGAAGCATTACGATCACTACTTTCGACACCAACCACCATAAGCGGAAGCCGGGGTAGGATGCAACGGACGAAGCAAGGACAACCCGAAATCGTAGTCTTTTGCAAATCGCGTTCGCCAGAGTCTAAGGAAACTGCAGTACGCCATTCAAGCTAAGCATAGAATCCCGACTGCTAGGAACATAGCATTGGATGAAGAGAGACATGAGCCTATAGGATTCTTCATATGCAACTTGCGTGTGGAAGAAGCTGAGTTAGTAGTTCCTATGGAACCCGGATCAATCAGTGAAGCCCAACAGGAAGCAAGTAACGTAGAAGCATATTTTAAAGAGTCAAAACGAAACCAGAATATATCCAAACATCCCCCATCATCAAGACCCATGATGAGTCCAAACCTTGACTACAGAGGGAATACGAGACTCAAAACATACACGGAGACTCATAAACATACAACGAACCCGATACGCTGCGAACACGGCCAATGAATAGGATATCAGAAATCACATTTTCATGGAGTCCGGCCAGGAAAAACTCCGCCAAGAATAAACGACCAGAGATTAGAAAATTGCACTACACCCCAGGCGAGCTACGTTGCATTGAGCAAGATTCCTGGGATGCCGCCGACGAGGAAGATTCCTCATTGATACCGCAGCGGAAGCCGATCTCATCTAAAGAGGATTCGTCCGAGACCAGATAAAGTTAAAACAAGATAAAATAATTCAATTAGGTTGCACGAAATACAAAATCTCTAGCTACACACCGGTAAAAGATGGACAATTAACGCACGAATTATTAATAGTATAGGACAACTTCCTGTTGACAGGAGACGGAATAGTAGGATGACCCATTCTAGAGGAATATCAATACACAATCAGTAACAAGCAGCTCCAACTTAATAACGATGTTTTTGAATTGCAGGCGACTCCTACCACCAAGAGAGTCCTCAGCAGACGATCAGTTCCCACGTAGTTAAGCTCGACCATGATCCTGTTCGTGTTTGCGTCTTTAATAATGGTGAGCATGATATTCAAATTAAGAATCACAGTCAAATAGACTCTGATAATCCCAAAATCACAAAAGCATTGACCATGCTTAGACTCCATGACAAAGAAGAATGATTAAGAGAATCTATTATGAAAATTGTATGCAATTACTATAACATCATTTCAACTGACATTGAACCATTACTCTGTACCACATTAACCCAATACGACATATTCGACAAATCAGACAGACTGTCAATATTGAATCATACAGAACTCCGGAATGCCACAAAAATGAGTTCCAAAGCTAAATTAATGAAATATTAGACAAAGGTGAAATGGAAGATTCAGACTCACCTTATAATGCACCAGTCTGTGTAGTGCTCAGAGAAATGGATGCGTCTGGCAAACAAAAATGGAGAATTGTGATTGACTTTCGGATGTCAAATGAAATGACCAATCGGGATGCATATCCACTTTCGCAAGCCGACGACATATTCGCCCACTTAGGAAATGCTTATTTCTTCAGTGCATTGGTACCCTCGTCAAGCTGCCATCATATACCTATGAACCCTAACCACAAAAATTGCACTGCTTTCAGCACGACGGACGGACATTGTTACTACAAAAGAATGCCTTTCTGTCTAAANAAGAATAATGGACAGCGCATTACAAGGACTGATTGGCTAGTATTATTTGTATATTTAGATGATATAGTAATACTTAGAAACACAACAGAGGAGCACAATCGCAACCTAGCAATAGCATTTAACAGACTGAAGGAAGATGGACTTATGATACAGTCTGACAAATGCGAATTCCTGAAACACGATCTCGCGTACCTAAGACACAACGTCACTAAAGATGAAATCAAACCAAATCCAAAAAAGATGGAATTTATAAAAAGTTTCCCTAATCCGACAAACATAACGAATGTAAAATCATTTCTTGGATTAGTTGCATACAATCGTAAATTCAATAAAAACTTCGCAAACTTCGCGAAACCCCAAACGATTTTATCCCAAAAGGAAACTCCCTTTCAATGGAAAGAAAAACAACAATCACCATTTAACACTTTGGAAAACAAACTATGCAAGAAGCCTATGCTGCAATGCCCGGGTTTTAACAAGACATTTGTACTGACTACGGATGTCAGCAACGAAAGGATAGGAGCTGTACTCTCATAGGATGCACGTACCTGCAGTTTCATCTCACCTACCCTGAATTCCGCAGATAGAAATTATACTACCACGGAAAAAGGGCTATTAGCTATAGTTTAGGCGATCAAAAGGTTAGGCCAATAGTTACTTGAAAGACACTTCAGAATACAAACGGATCATCAGGCATTTAAGTGGTTACATAAGATAAAGGATTCTTCACCCAGACTAATGTGATGGAGATTGAGGCTAGACGAATATGACTATGAAATGGAATATAAGAAACGAAAAGATAACGTCGTAGCAGACGGATTATCACGATTTTTCCCGGCGCGAATAGAGAAAGACGAAAGGGTAAACATCATCATGCAAACAATAAACCCAGAACAAATAGAGGTTTCCCTACCAGACGAACTAGAAAGCCCATCAACCATGACTAACATAGATGATGTAGATGACCTGCTCGAAGCATATGAATGTTGGAAAACTTCACCGAGCAAGAATACGCCACACAAACGGGAAGCTGGCAAACCACATTGGACCCAAGTATCTTACGACCTCCTAGGACAATTAGGAAAAAGATTGGTTACGCAAATTACATGCACTCGCGACTTTGCGTCAAAAACCAGGAGAACATAAAATTCGGCAATCAAGACATCATCAAGGTACTGGACATTATCAATATACAACTAATGCTAAGATTCTCAATGAACGCATCAAGCAATTCCTAAAGGAATCCCAATACCTACATCAACATACAGGTAAAAACCGCACGAATGAACTAATCAAAATCAAATATTATTGGAAAATCTCAGAAAAAGGTGTAACCGAAAACATATGAAGCTGCAAAACCTGTCAGACGAACAAACTAACAATGGTAAGACCAAGAGAAGTGGCAATCATAACCGATACAGCAGAAAACCCAAACGGCAAAGTAGGACTCGACATTACCAAGGTCCAAATCAGAAAACCAGTTTATACTCTCAATAGAGGACTGTTTAGCAAAATACCTAATGCTGATACCTTTAAGGAACCAACAAGCTTCAACAATAATCAACTCCCACCTAGATCAATACGTATACATATTTTCCTCCCCAAAACATATACAAACCGACCAAGGACAGAACTTCGTATCTAAATTGATGACAGAATTTGAAAACATGTTTAGCAAAATGCATACAAAAACCACCAGCCTTCATCCGCAGTCAAATGGTAGCCTCGAAAGATCTCATGCAAATATAAAGGACGTTCTGAGAACTAATATTGGTCAACAACAAAATGATAGGGACGAAAAACAAAATGTGTTAGCCTAGCTTACAACACGACGATTCATGCTCTTTTTGAATTAACGTTTGGAAGACGAGCCAATCTACCTTCCGCTATAGTAATTGCCCCTAATTTATCTTCAGACAATTTGGAAGAACTATGGAAACGAAGATATCTAGAACACTTAGAACACGCGAAAGGAATAACTGAAAAAATAAATGGACTTATAAAGCTTCAGATGGTAGTAAAATCAATCTTAAAAGGTTTATACAAGAAAGGATGCTTAGTACTTTTGCATAATGAAGGTAAAGCTAATATACTCGATCAGGAATGGGTAGGACCGTACGAGATATTTGAAGTTAGAATCCCAAATTATGTTATTTTCATATATGATATACTAGTTACAATACACGGGAATAGAATCAAACCATATTATTCCTGATCCAACTAACCAAAGGGAAAGACATAATAATTCGAGAGGTAGAAACAGCCAAATTGTAACGCAAGAAATTGAAACCGCGTACACATATCATACACAAATAAAAATTACACTAATAATTAGCGTAATAGAATTATCTGACACTATGGAACAGATATATACCATCATTCGCAGCCTAAAATAATACTGCAAGCAGCAACAAACAGACTGTGAAGCTACAGACTATCAAACTATAAAGGAAAAGGTTAATAATCTCCAACGACGATTAGACAAACTACGAATACTGCTACACCTCAGACCAGAAAGTTGACCTATCAACGCCATAGTTAGTATATCTAAACCATTATATGCAACACTGGACGAAACTGACCTGAAACTTGTGAATGAAATTCAAGACAAACTCTATGACATACAGAATACAATCTCTCAAATAATACAGAACCAAACAGCATTAATCAGCAGCTTCATACATAATGAAGCATCACAACACGTATTAGATAGAATTACTCAAGGGGATACAAGGATAGGTCAAATAGAAAATGAGGAACACTTAATCGATGCATTATTAATTATAGAAATAATATTGTCCGTCCCAGCTAACAGAATCGATGACTTTTACCTCATGTAACATTAGGCAAAAAGGTTATAATAGAGACAATATTCATACCTATAGATACATTTACAGAAACAATGGAGATATTAACAACTTCCCATCATTAATTCATAGAACCAACCATACCGAACTTTCATCGATAATCGACATATGCGAATTAGTTCTAGCAAGTGAAGAAGACACTTCGATATACCAAATTAGAACTCCAATATTAGAGAAAGGACAATGGAAGCTTGTAAAATACTTCGCTCTAGCCATAAATCTGCTGAGATATTCATGTACTCAATTATGATCCACGAATGTGCGCTAATACGAACATCCGCACACATAACAATAGATAGCGAACAATTCCGAGCACCATGTAAACCAACTAGTATAGGATTAGTTTGTCGAAATATTCAACCGGAACGGTACGGCAAAAGAGAAAATTTGTGGAAATCAAATTGCAGTACGGCTATATTCAAGATAGATCGCCTAACGTTTATACTCATGAAAATTAATAACAAATTCATTACAATTCCCGAGAATAGTATAACAAATTCGGCGATATGTACACCACATGAATCGCTTCACCTAGAGAAACCTAGCATAGTTTCAGTTAAATACTCATGTACACTTTCATATGAAGAAAACACAATGTAAATAGGAGAAGTATAGATAGAAGCAATCATAAAAATAAGCAACTGCACTATCCCATATCATTCAGACACAGAAAAAATTGGACTTATATCAAATAAAATACCCATAATACCCGAAATCACTCCAAATTTTAACAACTACAAATACAATCTTGACCAATTAGACCAACAAATCAACAAAATGCAAACCCAACATAGACTCACCACACGAACCAATGAATCATACTGTAAACTTACCCATATAGGAAGGATATCATTAGTGTTCGTTACTGGCTACACTTTGTATAAAACAGGATTTCTATAGCGCAACATACCTGCGAAATTATGTACAAAGATATGTTGTAATAATAACCAAATCACGATACATACAATTACTAACGCAGTAATACAAGTACCAACACAAATACTACGAGGACCAAGGGTAAACTTCGAAGACCTAGAAGAAAAAGACGGATCAGTCCTTCAGATCAAACCCTAGATCATACGCTTCGCAGGAGTGAAGAACAATCTAAAAGGGGGGTGCAACGCCAGCTTAAATCCAGCCAACGCATCACCGTTTGACGCCAGCCACAATACAGCCTACGCATCACCGGAAACCGCCCAGACAACGACCGTAGCAAAATTATCCAAAATTCAACCACCACATTACCGGACGCCGCTCAAATATCAACCGTAGCAAAATCAGCCAAAACCAGTCAACACATGACGAGAAACCGCCTACTCAATCAGAAAATGATTATATAAAATCCGAGCAAAACCGAATATATCAGTTCCACAGTACCTCTAACAGAACGCTTCTACATTCGTATGCATATCCTGAAAACCTACGTTAAATATTTAGTACCATTCAATATCTGATTTACACTTATATTACGGAATAAGTATTAATATAAGAAACCTAGTTTCTTCTGGAAAGGGTCTCTTCCACCAAGGTTGATGAGCCATCCCTGTATATTTTAGTTTAATACATGTCGGGTATTTCCCCGCAACTCCGTCCGAAAGAATAACGCGCTGTATCGAGAGTATAACAAGGTGCTCAGTGGTAAGATGGGGTAAACATTTTAGTGCCCGGAATCTTAATTTTGTGTATGAAAAAGAAGCTCTGAGTCAGACCGATCGAGTCCGATGCAACCTTCATTGGAAGTCAAACGGCTATGTGAGTACCTACACCGATCCTGTTACTCCGACAGTCAAACAAGGTATTCTGGGAGACTATCTACAGTGCAGTATTACCAATGGACACTTTGATTCATGGTATGAATGCTAGTGCGACAACGCTTTTTACAACGTTACATATTGGTATATTGTCAAACATTTTACTGAAGGCCTTACCTTCGGAGAACCCAACCCGCTATATCGGGTGTACAACTTCGTATTCTGAGAACGAAATTTGTATCCATTTCAGTGACGGGCACCCTAACTGCTCTACACAAATTGGTAATGTTTACCGATGGTTTGACGTTCTACTTTCATATTCGAACTATGTATTAAGGTGTCCGTTGGCAATTCTGTTCAGCAGATTTACTCCCGGAATATCTAGTTGTCTCTCGGTATACCAGCATAGGTGAAGTTTTTCACTTAGCCGTTCTTCTGTCACAAACGGTGGCAACATCCTGGAGCTGCTTGCCGTTATATCTTCTATTTCACACACGAAGCCCGTCACTGAAATGGATAGCTATTTCATTCGCAGAACACGAACTCATACTCTGGATACAGCGGGTTAGTTTTTCGGAGGGTAAAGTCTACGGTAATACTTTTGACTTTTTACCAATTGATACCACTGTCGGACGGTTTGACGATCTACTTTAATATTCAAACCGAGAATTAATGTGTATAGTGCCAATACTCTCCAGCATATTTACTTCCAGAATACGTGGCTTGACTTTCGGAATCACGGGATAAGTGAAGCTATTTACTTAGACGTTCGTCTTTTACAGAAGGTGGTTACATACCCGAACGGTTTGACTCATGTCCTCCTTATTCATGAATGAAATTAAGGTGCTCGTCACTAACTTGTATACCAGTTCGTATCTCTGAACGCGGTGTTATACTCTCGATGCAGCGGGTTAGGTTCTGGGAGGGTAAGGTCTTCGGAAGAACATTTGTCATTATACCAATAGGTAACGTTCGACAAGGGTTAGACTCTGTGCTTTATTATTCAAACCGTGAATTACGGTGTCCATTGCCAATGGTGTACAGCAGAATGACTCGCTCAATCCTGGTTTGACTCGCGGAATCGCAGGATAGGTGATGTTTTTGAAACATCAGTTTGAATACCATAGAAAGTATTATCGTCCTCGAACCGCTTGAACGTCGATCTTCTAATTCATAATTGAAGTTAAGATGCCCGTCACTGAAAGGAATATTAATTTCTGTCTCTGATCTCGAACTTACACTCTCTATGGAGTCGGTGATGTTCGCGGAAGGTGAGGTACCCGGTGCAACGTTCGACTTTACTGCAATTGGCAACGATAAACAATGGTTTGACTATCTGCATTAATATTCAAATCTTGAATTACGGCATTTATTGCCAATACTGTCCAGCGGATTTTCTCCAGGAATACGTGGCTCAATTTTCGGATACACAGAATATGTGAAGCGATTGACTCAGCCGTTCGACTCACAAAGATGGTGGGAAAGTTCTAAAACTGTTTGACCATCGAACTTTTAATTCACTCATGAAATTAACGGTGCAGTAACTAAAATATAAATTAATTTGCTACCTCGTACCCGAAGTTATATTCCCGACATAGAGGGTTAAGTTCGCGGAAGGGAGGTCATTCGTTAAAAAGAATGACTTGCTACAAATTGGTAATGTCCTCCGATGGCTTGACTCTCTACTTTAATATTGAGTCCGCGGATGAAGATGCCAGTAACAAAACTGTTCAGCGGATTTGATACCGGAATACCCGGTTTGATTTTTGTAATCAGATGATAGATGTAACTTGTGATACAGGAGTTCGACATTCGAAAAGGGTGATCACGTTCTCGAGCGATTTGAACATCGTTCATTATAATTCATGCATGAAATTAAGGTACCCGACACTAAAAGGCATACTAATTTACTTCTCCGAACATGAAGATATACTCTCAATATAGCGGGTTATCTTCACGAAGGTAAGTCCTTGTGTGAAAAGATTGACTCTATAGCAATAGGTAACGTTCTACAACGGTCTGGATCAGTACTTTACTATTTATACCGTGAAATAGGGTGTATAAGGCCAATGCTCATCAGCGGATCTACTCCCAGAATACGTAGTTTGACTCGCGGCATCACGGGATAGGTGAAATTATTGACATATGCTTTCGACTCTAAAGTACGTTGATAACGATATCGAACGGTTTAACTCTCGATCTTCTAATTCGTACATGAAACTAAGGTGTCTGACTGCTAAAGTGTCTACTAATTTGTTTCTCTGAGCACGATGTTATACCCATGATAGAGCGGGATATGTTCCCGAAGGGTTAGGTATCCCATATGGAATATGACTTTATACCAATTGGTAACGATCCCAAACTGTTTGCCGCTCTGCTTCAATATACAAACTGCGACATAAGGTGACCATTGCCATTACTGTAC
Organism: Euglossa dilemma; assembly: GCA_002201625.1. NCBI lineage: Eukaryota > Metazoa > Arthropoda > Insecta > Hymenoptera > Apidae > Euglossa > Euglossa dilemma. Next base: position 128,898 of record NIJG01000299.1, on the reverse strand, counting down.
AACGGAATTACTCCTGGTATACGTGGTTTGACTCACGGAATCACAACATAGGCGAAGCCAGTTTCTTAAGTATGCGATTCTCAGAGAAAGTGGTAACGTTCTGGATCTCTTTGCCTCTCGATCTTCTCATTCATATAAGAAAATAAGGTGTGTATCTGCAATAATGTCTACTAATTTGTTTCCGTGAGCACTAAGCAAGACAATCACTCCAGCGGGTTAGGTTCCAGGAAGGTAAGGTATGAGCTAATAGAATTACGTAATACCAATTCGTTATGTTCCCCGACGGTTTGACTCTCATATGTAATATTCTTGTCGAGAGTTAAGGTGTGTACTGCAAATTCTGATCAGTCGATTTGATCCCGGAAAACTTGGTTTGACTCTCGGTATCACAGGATAGGTGACGCTATTGCCTCAGCTGTTCGACACTCGAGGACGATGGTAACGTTCTTGAACGGTTTAACTCTAGACCTTGTAACTCAAACATGAAATTAAAGTGCCAGTCACTAAATTCTATACTTATTTGCTTCTCTGATCACGAGGTTGTAGTCTTGATTCAGCGGGTTTGCTTCTCGCAGGATAGGTATTAAGTAAGGAGAAATAGTTTACTCGACATTTTACTTGATAATGTACACCGTCGGATTGACGGCCTGCTTTAATATTCAAAGCGTGAATTAAGGTGTCTATTACCAATAGAGCTCGGCCGATTGACTCCCGGAATACCAGGTCTGACCATCGAAAGCACAGGATAGTTTTAGTGATTGAATAAGGAGTTCGACTTTCGAAGAGTGTGGTCCCGTTTTTCGGACAGATTGTCCGAAATGTGTCCTTCTGCTAAGATCTCTACTAGTCTTCTTCCGCGATCACTAAGGATGACACTCGCTGCAGCCGGTAATATTCATGGGAGGTAAGGTAATCGCTGAAAAGAACGACTTTATACCAATTGTTGACGTTCTCATACGGTTTGAATCTCTACTTTAATATTCATTCTGTGAATTAAGGTGTGTGGGGCCAAAACTCTTCGCGGACTTATTCTCGGAATACTTGGCTTGGCACTCAGAATCGCAGTACACGTGAAGCTGTTCGCATAGCCGTTCGTCTCTCACAGAAGGTTGGAACGTTATCGAAAAGTCTGTCCATGAATCTTGGAATTATGGTGCCCGTCACTAATTCGTACTTCAGAGCACGGTGTTACACTCCCGATACAGTCTTTCGGGATTATAGGACGTGTGAAGGTATTGACTTAGCTGTAAAACGATCTAGGAAGGTGGTAATGTTCTCGAATGATTGGACCCTCGATGTTGGCATTTATACACAAAAGTGTGGAGTCCGTACGCTAAAATGTCTACCAACTTGTTTCCGTGAACAATGCTCTAGACACTCGCTATAGCGTGTCAGATTCTCAGAAGGAAGGGTGTTCGGTAAATAGAATGACCTTTACACGAATTGGTAATATTCTGCAACAGTTTGACTCTCAACTTTAATATTCCAACAGTGAATTAAGGTGACTATTATCAATACTCTTCAGCGGACTTTCACTTCGAATACCTGGTTGGACTCTCGGAATCACAGGATAGATCAAGCTACTGACTTAGCCGTTCCTCTCTCACAGAAGGTGGTATCGTTCTCGAACGTTTTGCCTCCCGATCTTCTCATTCATGTCTGAAATTAGGGTGCCCATCATCAAAATGTGTAATTATTTGCTTCCCTGAGCACGAAGTAATACCCTCGATATAGGGGACTAGCTTCTCCAAAGGTAAGATCTTCTGTAAAATGTGTAACTATATACCAATTGGTAACGTTCTCAAACGAATAATCGCTTTACTTTAATATTCAAGCCGCGAGTTAAGTTGTCCATACCCAACACTGTTCAGAGCATTTACTCCCGGAATACCTAGTTTGGCTCATAGAATCGCAGGATAGGTAAAGCTACTGACGCAGCCTTTCGAATCTCATAGAATGTGGTAAAGGTGTCGAACGATTTGACACTCGAGCCTCGTTTTCATACAAGAAGTAGAGGTTCCCGTCACTAATATTTATACTAATTTGTTTCTCTGGGCACGAAGTTATACTCTCGATACCGCGGGTCTGGTCCACGGTAGGTAAGGTCTTCGGTCAAATGTTTGACACTATACCAATACGTAACATTCTACAACGGTTTTACGCTGTATGTTAATATGTATATCGTGAGCCAGGGTATCTATTGCTAATGCTGTACAGCGGATTTACTCACGGAATACCTGGTTTGGCCCTCAGTATCACAGGACAGGTGTAGCTGTGGATTCAGCAGTTCGACACTCGAATGAGATGCTAACGTACCTGCAACGGATTGACCCTCTATCTTCCTATTGACACATGAATATAAGGTGTCCGCATGCTAAGTCTCTTCTAATTTGTTTCCGTAAGCATGAAGCAAGTCACTCACTGCAGCGGGTTAGGTTCAAGGAAGGTAAGGTATTAGTTAGAAGAACTACGTTATTCCATCTTGTAATGTTCTCCGAAGGATTATTTCTTTACATTGATATTTATGCCTTGAAATATCATGTGTACTGTTATTACTGCAATGTGAATTGACTCCCGGAAGACCTGGTCTGACCCTCGCAATCACAGGATAACCGATGCCATTGACTCATCTGTGTGACTCTGAATATAGGTGGTAACGTTCAGGAACGGTTTGACTCTCGATTTTGCAATTCATACATGACGTTAAGGTGCTCGTGACTAAAGTGCATACTATCTTGCTTCTCGGAACAAGAAGTTATACTTTCGATACAGCGGGTTATCTTCTCGACAGGTATGGTGTTCGGTACAAAGTTTAACTCTATACGAATGAGTATCTTTCTACAATGACCTGACTCCCTACTTTAATATTCAAAGCGTGAATTAAGGTGTCTATTGTAAAAATTAGTTTCAGCGCATTCACTCTCTGAATACCTGGTTTGACTTGCGTAATCATAGGATAGATGAAGCAACTGACTTCACCGTTCGACACTCAAGGAAGATGGTAACGTTCTGGATACTTTTGATCCTGGATAGTCTAGATCATACAAGAAATTAAGGTGGTCGTGACCGAAATGCACAGTAATTACCTTCTGTGGACACAACAATGCTATGCTCTTCACTCATGGGGTTAACTTCACGGCAGGTAAGGCTCCGGTAAAAAGTTATACAATATACCAGTACCCAACGTTCTATATTGGTTTAACACTGTACCTTAATACATTTAGCCGGAAATAGGGTATGTAATGCCAATGATGTACGGCGGATTTTCTCCAGGATTACTTGGCTTGGCTCTAGGGGTCTCAGTATGGCTGAAGCTATTGACTTAGCCGTTCGATACCCATCGAAGGTTGTAACGTTCTCGAACGACATGTCCCTCTATCTTCTAATTGATACATGAAATTCTGATGCCCATTACTAACATGTATACTAATGTCATTCTCTGAGCACGAAGTTATACCATCAATACAAATGGATAGGTTTCTCGAAAGGTACGGCGGTCGGAAAACAGTTTGCCTTTATAAAAATTGTTTACGTTATACATGGTTAGACTCTGTACTTTAATATTTATGCCATGAATTAAGGTGCCCCTTGCCAATACTCTTCAGCGGACTTACTGCCAGAGTACCTGATCTGAGTCTCAGAGTGACAGGATATGTGGAGCTATTGACTAAGCTGTGCGGCTCTCAAGAATGGCGGTAACGTTCTCGATCGGTTTGAGTCACAATTTTGCTGTACCTACACGAATATAAAGTGCCTATCTGCTGAAATGTCGACAAAATTTCTTTCCGTGAACAACAAACATGGCTCTCCCTACAGCGGTTTACGTTTCTCGGATGGAAAGGATTTACTCTATACGAATAGGTAACGTTCTACAATGACTTGACGCGCTGCTTTAATATTCAAACCGAGAATTAATGTGTCAATTGCCAATACAGTTCGTTGGATATACTCCAGCAATACGACGTTTGGCTCTCGGAATCGCAGGATGTATGAGGCTATTGACATAGCCGTTCGAATGTCAAAGATGGTAGCAATGTTCTCGCCGGCTTTGACTCTCGATGTTGATATTTATACAAAATTATGTGGTGTCAGACCCCTAAATTGTTTACTAATTTGTTTCCGTGAACATTTAGCAGGAGACTCGCCACAGCGGGTTCAGTTCTCGGATGGTATGGTATTCAGTAACAGGAATGACTTTATGCTCATTGGTAATGTGCTCCGTCGGTTTGGCTATCTACATTAATATTCATACCGTGAATTAAGGTATCAGTTGCCATAAACGCCGGCGGATTTACTGTCGGAATACCTGGTTTGACTCTTGGGCTCGCAGCATGGGTGAACCTATTGACTTACCTGTTCGACTCTCAAAGAATGTGGTAACTTTCTGCAACGGTTTCATTCTCAATCTTCCAAGTCATACATGAAATAATGGTGGCCATCGCTAAAACATACATTATTGAGTTTCTCCGAACGCGGGTTATTAGTCACCATACAGCGGGTTAGGTTTTCGGAAGATAAGGCTACTGTTAAAAGTTTTACTCTATACCAACAGGTAACGATTTTCAACGATCTGACTGTGTACTATTATATTCACACCGTGAATTAAGCTGTGTATATCCAGTGCTGTTCAGCGGATTTTCTCCTGGAATGCACGGCTTGACTCTCGGAATCACAGGATGGGTGATGCCATTGATTCAGCAGTTTGACACTCTCAGTAGGTGGTGACATTCTCAAACGGTTTGACACCTGATTTTCTAATACATACATAAAATTAAGGCGCCCGTCACTAAAGTGCACAATAACTTGTTTTTCTGAACACGAAGTTATACTCTCCATAAAGCGGATTAGCTTCTCAGAAGGGAAGCCTTTCTGTAATAAAGTTGGACCTTGCAGGAGTAGGTATCGTTCTACAACGGTTTGTCTCTGTACTTTATCATTTATACCCTGAAACAGGGGGTCTAGTGCCAATACTGTTCAATGAATATACGACCGGAATGCCGGGTTTGGCTCTCGATGTCACAGGACAGATGAAGCTATCGACATAGGGGTTCGATTCTCAACGACGGTTGCAACGTTCTCGATCGTTTTAGCCCTCGATCTTCTAATTCATACATCAAACTAAGGTGCCAAAGGTGCCTTAAGTCACAAAAACGTATCCTAAGATGATCCTCTGAACACCATGTTATACTCTGGATACAGCGCGATAAGCTCTAGGCGGGAACGGTCTTCAGTAATACGCTTGTATTTATAGAAATTCGTAGCGTTATCAAACCGCTTGACGCTATGCATTACTGTTCAAACCGCGAATTAAGGTGTCAATTGTCGATTCTATTCAGCGGAGTTACTTCAGTAATAACTGGTCTTACTTTCGGAATCGCACGATATGTGAAGCTATTAGGTTAGCCTTACGTCCCTAACAGAAGGTTCTAACGTTCTACAACGGTATTACCCTCGTTCTCCTAATTCATACATGAAGTTAAGTTGCACGTCACTGATATGGATACTAATTTTGTTCTCTGAACACGAAGTTATACTCACAAAACGTCAGATTATCCTCTCCGAAGGAAAGGCTGTCTGTAAAGTGCTTGACTCTATATCAATATATAATGTTTTGCAACGGCTTGATGGCCTGCTTATATATTCAAACTGTGATTTGAGTTGTTGGCTGCCAATACTGTTCAGTTAATTTATCCCGGGAGTACCTGGTTTGGCTTTCGGAATCACTGGATATGAGAAGCTATTGACTTGGCAGATCGAATAACAAAGAAGGTGGTAACGTTCTCAGACGGTTTGACCATCGATCTTTCTATTAATACATGAAATTAAAGTGTGCGACTGATAAAATGCCTACTGATTCTTTTCTCTGAACACAAACTTATACCCACGATATAGCGGTTTATATTCTCGGAAGGTACGGTATGCGGTAATGAGTATGAGTCTGTGAGAGACGCACGGCTAAGTCAACACCTTCACCTATCCAGTCATTCGGAGAGTCAAACCAAGTATTCCAGGAGTACATCCGCTGGAGAGTCTTGCCAACAGACGCCACCATTCACGGTTTAAATATTAAAGCAGAGAGTCAATCCGTGAACATAACCAATTGCTATAACGTCATACACTATGCCGCATACCCTACCTTCAAGAACATAATCCGCTGTATCAACAGCAGAACTTCGTGTCCCGCGAAACAAATTAGTGGACATTTTAATGGAATATTGATTGTTAAACCGTATTCAAACGTGACCAACGACTTTGGAATTCGTACAGCTATGACAGGAGACTCACCTATCCTGTGATTCAGAGTTTCAAACCAGGTCTTCCGGGAGCAAATTCGCTGAAGAGCATTGGTAATAGCGACCTTAATTCTAGGTATGAACACTATAGTAGAGAGTCGAACCGATGGGGAACAATACCAAACCTTATAGAGTAAACTGTTACGGACGGCACTAAATTCCTGGAACCAAACCCGCTGTATGAAGAGTATATCTTCGTGTTCGGAGAAAGGAATGAGTATACTTTTCAGCGACGAACAACTTAATTACTTGCGTGAATTAGAGGATAGAGCTTTAACCCCGTCCATAGCGTTACCACCTTCTGTGTGATACGCACGCCTATGTCCATAGCATCACCAATCCTGTGATTGCGAGTGTCAAACCAGGTATTCCGGGAGTAAGTCGCTGTACATTATTGGCATTACAAACGGTACATCCAGCTATAAATATGAAAGTACAGAGTCACAAAGTGGTACAACAATTCCTCTTGGCATAGTGTCTATCGGTTCTACGAAGGCCGGTCCGTCCGAGAAGCTAATCCGCTGTACCGAGGTTATTACTTGGTGTTCAGAGGATCAAATTAGAAAATATTTTAGCGAATGAGACGTTAATTTCATTATGAATAAGAAGATCGGGTCTCAAACCGTTTGTGATAGGTACCACCTTCTGTGAGGGACGAACGGCTATGTCAATAGCTTCACATATCCTGTGATTCCGAAAGTTAAACCAGATTTACAGGGAGTCAATGCGATGTACAGTATTGGCAATAAACACCTCAATTGACGGATTGATTATTAAAGCATGTCGTCAAGCCATTGTAGAACATTAACTATTCGTGTAGGGTTAAACTTCTTACGGATTGCCTCATCCAAGGAAAATCTGACAAGCTGTATCGGGAGTGTAACAGCGTCTTCTGAGGTGCGAATTAGTATACATTTTGGAGACAGGCCATATAATACCATGCATGAATTATAAGATCGAGGGCCAAACCGCTCGAGAACGTTACCACCTTCTGTGAGAGCCAAACAGTTAATTCAAAGCTTCACATATCCTCTGATTCCGAGAGTCAAAGCTGGTATTCCGTGAATACATCCGCTAAACAGTGTTGTCAACAGACACCTTAATTCACGGTACGAGTATCAAAGCAGAGCGGCAAATCGGTTGAGAGCGTTTGGATTGGATAAATTGGATTTATGTCAAACGTTCTACCGAAAACCTTACCCTCCGCTGAAATAACCCGCTGTATAGGGAGTGTAACATACTGATCAGAAGGCGGAATTGCTATTCATTTAAATGTACATGCATCTTAATCTCATGTATGAATTGGAAGATCGAGTGTCAATCCATCCGAGAACTTAACCACATTCCTTGGGAGTCGAACGGCAATGTCAATGGTGTCACTTATCCTGTGGTTCCGAGAGTCACACCAGGTTTTTCGAATGTAAATCCGTTAAACAGTATTGGCAATTAGACGCCTAAATTGACGATTTGAATATTAGAATAGAGCGTCTAACCGTTAGAAAACGTTTCAAATTGGTATGAAGTATTTCTTTTTACCACAAACCTTACCTCCAAAGAACCCAACTCGCTGTATCAACAGTATAATTTCGTGTTCAGGGATACAAATTAGTGTACACTATAGTGAGGGGCACCTTAACTTCAGGTATGAAAGAGTAGAACGAGAGGCAACCATTCCAGAATGTTGGCACCGTCATTGAGGATCGCACGACTAAGACAATGGCTTCACCTATCCAGTGATTCCGATAGCCGCACCGGGAATATCAGGAGTATAATAAGTTAGAAGACCAAGTGTCAAACCGTTCGGCAACGTTACTACCTTTCTTGAGATTTGAACAGCTAACACAGTACCGTCACCTATCCTCCGATTACGAGAGTTAAACCCCAGGTATACTGGGAGTAAATCCGCCACACAGTATTGGCATTAGGCACCCTACTTCACGGTATAGATATCGTTGCACTGATTCAAACCGTTGTAGAACGATACGTATTGCTATAGAGTTGAACTTTTTACACGAGGCCTTACCTTCCGAGAAGCTAACCCGCTGTATCGGGAGTGTATCTTCATGTTTAGGGAAGCTAATTGGCATACATTTCGGAGACCGGCACCATCATTTCATGCATGAATTAGAAGACCGAGATTCAAAGCGTTTCGGGATCGTTGCAACCTTCTTTGATTGTCGAACGACTACATCAATAGCTTTACCTATCCTGCGGTTTCGAGAGTCGAAGCAGGTCTTTCGGGAGTAAATTCTTTGATCAGTATTGGTAATGGAAGCCTTAATTTATAGTATGAATGTTAATGTACAGTGTGAGACCGTTGTAGAACGCTACTTATTCGTATCGATTCAAACCTACACTGAAAGCCTTACCATCCGACTAGACTAATCTGCTATAGGGATTGTCGTGCCTAGTGTCCTCGGAACCTCATTAGTAGATATTTTAGTCACTAAATGTACATTAATCCGTTTCTCTGAACACGAAGTTATACCCTGCATGCAGCAGGTTACTTTCCCGGAAGGAATGGTGTCCGGTAAAGAGTATGACTCTATACCAATTCATAACGTTCTCAAACGGTTCGACACACTCGCTTTGATGCACACACAATACTTTAATATTCCTACTGTGAAATAGGGTGTCCAGAGCTCGTACTGTACATCGGATTTACTCCTCAAATATCTGGTATGACTCACGGAATCACAGGACTGCTGAAGGGATTGCCTTGGATGTGCGATACTCATATCAGATGGTAACGTTCTGGAACGGTTCCCCTCTCGATCGTCTAATTCATACATGAAGTTAAGGTGTCCGGCAGTACAATCAACACTAATTTGTATATCTGAACACGGAGTTATACTCTTGATACAGCTGGTTATTCTCTCGGGTGGTATGGTCTTCGGTAATACGTTTGACATTACACCTACAGGAAACGTCCAACAAAGGTTAGGCTCTGCACTTCAATATCCAAACCTTGAACTGAAGCATCTAATTGCCAATACCCTTCAGCGGATTTCCTCCCGGAATATCTGGTTTGACTCTTGGTATGACAGGATAGGTGAAGCCATTGACATAACTGGGCGACTGTCACGAAAGGTGGTAACGCTCTCCAGCGGGTTAACTACCGATCTTCTTATGCGTACATGAAAATAGGGTGTCCGTCTGCTAATATATCTACTAATTTGTTTCTGTGAGCACTAAGCAAGACACTGGCTGCAGCGGGCTTGGTTTTCGGAGGGTAATGTCTTCGCCAATACGACTGACCTTATACCAATTAGTAATGGTCTCCGAAGGTTTGTCTCTCTACTTTAATATTCAAAGAATGAACTAAGGAATCTATTGCGAATTCTGCTCATCAGATTTGATCCTAGAATACCAGGTTTTGCACTTGGAAAATCAGCATATGTAAGGCTACCTACTTAGCCTTTCGAATCCCAAAGAAGGTGGTCGCGTTCCCAAATTGTTAGACAATCGTTTTTCTGATTCATACAAGAAAAGAACATGTCCGCCTGCTAAAACATCCACTAATTTGCTTCCGTGAGCACTGAGCAAGACGATCGCTGCAGCAGGTTATGTTCTGGGAAGGAAAGGTGTTCGGCAAAAATTTGACACAATAACAGTCGGTAAGAGTCTACAAAGGTTCGATGCCCTACTTCATTTCTCAGACTGTGAATTATCGTGTCCATTGGTAATATTGCACTGTCGATAGACTCCCGGAGTACATGGTTTAACCCTCGGAATCACAGCATAGGTGTTGTTAATGATTTAGCTGTGCGAATCTCAAAGGAGGTGGTGACGTTCTGCAACGGTTTGACACTCATTCTTCTAATTCGTACACGAAATTAAGGTGCCCGTAAATAAAATACATACCAACGTGCTTCTCTGAACACGGTGTTATTGTCTCGATACTGTGTGTTAGCTTCTCGGAAAGCAAGGACGTTGGTACAAAGTTATACTGTATATCAACTGGGTACGTTCTACAACGGTTTGCCTGTGAACAATATTATTTATACCGTGAAATATGGAGTCTAATGCCAAATACTGCGTAGCCGATTTACTCGATGTACCTGGTTCGACTCTGGGAAACACAGGATAGGTGCAGCTATTGACTGAGGCATTAGTCTCTCAAAGAGGCTGTTACCGTTCTCGAACGGTTTGACCCTCGATCTATGTATTAATACATGAAATTATGGTTCGTGTCACTAGAGTTAATACTGATTTGCTTCTTTGGTCACGCAGTTACACTCACGATACAGCAGGTTAGGCTTCTATGAATGTAAGGCCTTCGATAAAAAGTATGACCCTACACGAATAGTTTACGTTCAACAATGGTTTGCCACCATATTCAAATATTATAATATTCAAACCGTGAATTAACGTCTCTCATGACAATACCTATCAGCCGATTTAATCCCGGAATACCAGATTAGGCTCTCGTGATCAATGGACAAGTGAAGCTATTGACTTAGCCGTTCGATTCTCAAAGAAGTGTATATCGTTCTCTGACGGTTTGACCCACGATCTACTAAGTGATACATGAATTTAATGTGCCCGAAACTAAAATGTATACTAATTTGCTTCTCTGGACACGAAGATATAATTTCGATACAGCGGGTTTGCTTCTCGGAAAATAAGGCCTGCTGTAAAAAGTCGGATTAAAGAGCAATTGGTAACGTTCTACATCGCTTTGTCTATGTACTTAAATATTCATACCGTGAAATTGCGGACCTAGTGCCAATTTCAGTTTCAGTGCCAATAGCACGTTTAGACGCGGTTTACCTGCTTTGACTCTTGGAATCGGAAAATACGTGAAGCTATTGACCCATTAGTGCGACTCTAAAGAAAGTTGGTGACTAATGTGATTCTCTAAACACGAAGTTATATTCGCGATACATTAGGATAGTTTTTCGGAGTATAAGGTCTTCGGTAAAACGTTTGACTTTATAGGAATTGGTAACGTTCTCAAACGGGGCGATGCTCTATTTTAATATTCAATCCGCGAATTAATGTATTTATTGCCAATACTGTACAGCGTATTTACGCCGGTATTACCTGGCATCAATCTCGAAATATCAGGATATATGAAGCTATTGACTCAGCCTTTCGACTCTCAATGAAGGTGGAAGCGTTCTCGAACGGTTTGACTTCCGACGTTTATATTCATGCACAGAAATGTGGTGTCCGACTGCTATAATGTCTACCAATTTTTTTCCCTGAATAGTAAGCGTGACACTCGCTACATCTGGTTAGGTTCTCGGAAGGTAAGATATACGGTAAGAAGAATGTCTTTATAAGAATTTTTACTTTTCATCCACGGTTTGACTCGCTACATTATCATTTATGCCGTGAATTAAGGTGTCCCTTGCCAATGCTGTTCCGAGCGTTTACTCGCTGAATACCATGCACAGCCCTCGGAATCACAGAATAGGTGAAGCTATTTACTTAACCGTTTGACACACAAAGAGGGAGGCAACTTCTTCGAACGGTTCGAACCTCGATCTTCTTACTCGTAATTAAATTATGGTCCCCGTATCTAAGTTGTTTATTGACTTGTCTCATTGACATTGAAGTTATACCCTCGATAAAGCATGTTAGATTCTCGGAAGGTTCGACCTTCTATGAAATTGTAGACTCTTTACTTATGGGTAACAATGCATAATTTCGTGATCATGTACTTTAATATTAACACCCGGAAGTAGGGTTTTTAATGCCCATAGTCTACAGAGGATACACGCCCAGAACACCTGGTTTGACTCTCGGAAGCACAGGATAGGTGAAGCTACAGGCTTAACCGTTCGACTCCCAAAGAAGGTGGTAATGTTCTCTAACGAAGTGTCCCCCGGTTTTGTAATTCATACATTAAACTATTGTGTTCATCACTAAAATGTGTACAAATGAGTTTCTCTGAACACGAAGTTACACTCTCGATCAAGCGTGTTAGCTTCTTGGAAGGTACAGCCTTTGATGAAAAGTTAGACTGTATACTTATGGGTAACGATGCACAACTGCGTGACCCTGTACTTTAATATTTATAACCGGAAGTAGGGTTTCTAATGCCGATATTCAACAGCGGATTTACTCCCAGAATACCTGGTTTGACTCTCAGTATCGTAGGATTGGTGACGCTGGTGACTATTCTTTGCGACTTTCAAGAAGGTTTGTAACGTTCACCAACGGCTTGTATCTCGATCATCTAATTCGTACATGAAAATAAAGTGGTCGTTACTAAAGAGTGTCCTGATCTGTGTCTCTGAACGCGAAATTATACTCGCGCTACAGCGGGTTATATTTTGGGAGGGAGATTGCTTTTATACCAATAGGTAACGTTCTCAAACAGTTTGACGCCCTACCTTAAATTCACACCGTGAAATAAGGTGTCTGTAGCCAATGCGTTACCGCGGATATGTTCTATGAACACGTAGTTGGGCCCTCGGAATCACAGGATAGGTGTAGTTATTGAATTAGCCGAGCGATTCTCAAGAAAGGTGGAAACGTTCTCCAACGGAATGGCTCTCGATCCTAAAATTCATGCCTGAAGCTAAAGTGCAAGCCACAAAAATGTGTTCTACTTTCCCTGAACCCGAAATTATACTCTAGATGAAGAGGGAGAGGTTCGCGGAAGATAATGCATTCGTTAAAGCGTTTTACTTTATAGAAATTGGACTCGATCTTAATCGGCTTCACGCTCTATTTTAATATTCAANTTTAACTTTATAGAAATTGGACTCGGTCTTAATTTGCTTCACGCTCTATTTTAATATTCAAGACTAGAATTAATGTGTCCATTACCAATACCGATCAGCGGATTTACTCCCGGAGTACCTGCTTTGTCAATCGGAATCACGGGATGGGAGACGCTGTAGTCATAGCCGTTCGACACTCGAAGATGGTGGTAATGTTCTCGCACTGTTTCACACTCGACCTTCCAATTCATAAATGAAATTAAGGCGCCTGTCCCTGAAATAAATACTAATGTATCTCTCTGAACACGTAGTTATACCATCGATATAGCGGGTTAGGACTCCGGCGTAAAGTGTGACTCTGAACCAATACGTAACCTTATACAACGGTTTGTCTCTGCATATTGCCAATATTATTGTCAATACTCTTCAGCGTAATTACTCGAGGAATACCTGGTTTGACTCTCGGAATCAGAGGATAGGAGTAGCAATCAACTTAGCCCTTCGACTCTCAAATAAGGTGGTAACGTTCTCGGAAGGTATGACTCTTCATTTTGCTATTCATGAATGAAAATAAAGTGTCCGTCTGCTAAAATGACAACTAACATGTTTCTGTGAACACTAAGCGAAATACTCCATACGGCATGTTAGTTTCTCGGAACGAACGGTATTTCGTTCAAGATTTACTTCAGGAATACCTTGTATGACTCTCGCAAACACAGGATATCTGAAGCAATTCACTTAGCCGTTGGAATTTCGCAGAATGTGGTAAAGGTCTCGAAAGTTTGACCATTGATCTTCTAATTCATACATGAAATTGATGTTCTCGTCTCTAAAGCGTATACAAAATCGTCCCACTGAACACGGTGTTCTAGTCTCGACACAGCGGATTATTTTCTTCGGAGGGTAATGCCATCGGTCAAACGTTTGACCTTACAGGAATTAGTAACGTTATCATACGGTATGACGCTCCACTTTAGTATTCATACGGTAAATGAACGTGTCTACTGCCAACACAGATCAACGGATTTAATCCCGTATTGTCTGATATGACTCTCTGAATCACAGGATAGGTGAAGCTTTTGATCCTGTCGTTCGATTCTCAAAGATGTCGTTATCAATATCGAACGGTTTGAGCCTCGGCCTTTATAGTTCATACATGAAATTAATGTGCCCGTTACTAAAATGAATAATGATGAGTTTCTCTCAACACGAAGTTATACTCTCTATACAGCGGCTTGGCTTCTCGGAAGTTACGGCCTTCTGTTAAAAGTTTGACTGCAAAACAATTAGCAACGTTCTTCCATGGTTTAACTCCCTAGTTTAATGATCAAACCGTGAATTAATGTATCTATTGCCGATACGGTTCAGCGCATTTACTCTCGGAATATTTGTTTTGACTCTCGGAATCACAGGATAGGTGTAGCAACTGAATTCGCCGTTCGACTATCAAGGAATTTAGTAACGCTCTCGAACTTCTTGAATCTCCATTTTGCTATTCATGCATGAAAATCACGTGTCCATCTTCTAAAATTTCTACTCATTTGTTCCTCCGAAAATTCAGCAAGACAATCGCTACTGCGGGGTGGGTTTTCGGAAGAAAATGTATCGAGTAGAATTAATGACTCTATATCAATTGTTATTGTTCTCCTACGGCCTGACTTTCTACATTAACGTCATATGGAGAATTAGCGTATGTACTGACAATAATGTTCTGCGGATTTATTCCTGGGATACCTGTTTCGACACTCCTTATAACCGGATAGGTGAAGCTATTGACGTATCTGTGCCTCTCTCAAACAAGGCTGTTAGTTTCTCGAACGTTTTGTCCTTTGATCTGCCAATTCGTCCATGAAATTTGGTGTCCGTCACTGAACTGCTAAACAATGTGTTTCTCCGAGCATAGTGTTATACTCCCTATACAGGGAGTTAGGTTCGCGGAGGGTAAGGTCTACGTAAAACTGTGTCCTTTATACCAATTGGAGTCGTTCTCGAACGGTTCTACTATGTACTTTAATCTTCATACTGTGAACTGAGGTGTATATTGCCAAATCTGTACTGCAGACATACTCCCGGAATACTTGGATTCACCGCCAAAATCACAGGTTAGGTGAAGCTATTGATTTATCCGTTCGACTCTCAAAGAGGGTGGTAATGTTACCAAACGGTTTAACAGCCGATGTTCTGTTTCATTCATAAAACAGTCTTGCCCGTAACTTTAATGTATACTAATTTTCTTCCCTGAACTCGAAGTTATACTCTCGATACAGTGGTTTACGTTCTGGGCGGGTAAGGCCTTCGGGATTACGATTGATTTATTACAAATTTGTACAGACCTAAAACTTAATGACGCCCTACTACAATAATCCAAGCGTGAATTAAGGGGACCCTAATTCCCTTCATAGTATTTATTTCCAGGTACCAGATTTTCTTCTTGGAATCACAGGAAAGGTGAAGCTATTGACTTAGCTGTGGGACTCTCATAATAGGGGGTAACATTCTCAAACCGTATGACCCTCGATCATCTTAGTCATGCATGAAATTAAGGTTCCCTTCTATAAAATGTGTCCTAACGTGCTTCTCTGAACAGGAAGATATTAGCTCGATACAGCGGGTTAGCTTCTCGGATGGTAATCCCATCCGTAAAAAGTTTGACTCTATACCAACAGGTGACGTTATACATCAGTATGGCGGTCTGTTTTTATATCTATACCGTGGCTTAAGGTGGCTATTGCCAATAATGTACAGCGGATTTACTCTCGGAAGACGTGGTTTGACTCTAGGAATCGCAGGATACGTGAAGCTGTTGACGTAGTTGTGTGACCCCAGAAGGTGGTGGTTACATTCATGAACGGTATGACAGTCGATCTTATAAGTTGTACATGAAATTATGGTGCCCACCCTTAATATGTATTCTAATGTTGTTCTCTGAATACCGTGTTATACTCTCGATGCAGCGGATTAAATTTTCGTAAGGCTAGGCCTTGGATGCAAAGTATGACACCATAGTAATAGGTATCGTTATACAAAGGATTGAGACTGTTCTCTAATATTTGTACCGTAAAATGGCGTATCTTAACCCCATACTGATCAGCAGATTTCTCCGGGAAAACCTGTTTGACTCTCGGAATCACAGGATACGAGAGCTGTCGACTTAGCCTTTCGTCTCTCTCAGAAGATTCTGACGTTCTCGAGCGGTTCGATACTCGATCTTCTAATTCATACATGAATTTAAGGTGTCGTCACTTAATTGTATACTACAGTGTTTCCCTAATCACGAAGATATACTCCTCGATGCAGCGGGTTAATTTTTCGGAGGGTATGGTCTTCGGTAAAGCGTTTGACTTTATAACAATTGGTACAGTTGTCATAGGGATTGTTGCTCTATTTTAAAATTCAACCCGTGAATTAAGGTGTGAATTAAGGTGTCTGTTGCCAAAACTGTTCCACGCACTCACTCCCGGAGTACCTGGTCTGCCTCTCCGAATAACCGGATGGGAGTAGCTATTGACTTAGCCGTTCGTCTCTCACAGAAAGTGGTAACGCTCCCGAACGGTTTGAGCCTCGATCTTCTAATTCATACATGAAATTAAGGATCCCGTCATAGAAGTGTCTACTAATTCGTTTCTCTGAAAACGAAGCTATATTCTCGATACGGCGGGTTACTTTTCCGAAGGGCAAATTCTTCGGTAAAGGATTTGACTTTATAGCAATTGGTACCGTTCTCAAACGGCTTGACGCACTATTTCAATAATCATACAGTGAATTAAGATATCTCATACCAATACTGTGCAGCTTATTTACTGAATATTTGGTTTGGCTGTCGGTATCGCGGGATATGTGAAGCTACTGTCTTAGCTTTGCGACGCTCAAGGGAGGTAGTAATGTTCTCGAACGCTTTGACTATTGATGTTATTATTTATGCACAAAAATGATGTGTCCTTCTCTAAAGTGTCTACTACTTTGATTCAGTGAACAATAAGGGAGACATTCGCTACAGCGTGCTAGGTTATGTATAGGAAAGATATTCGGTAAAAGAATGACTTAATTCGAATTGGTAACGTTCGGCTACGGTTTGAGTCTCTACTTTAATAATCATACAGCGAATTAATGTGTCTATTGCAAATACTATTGAGCGGATTCACTCCAGAAATACCTGGTTTATCTCTAGGAATCACAGGATAGGTGATGCTATTGACTTCGCCGTTCGATACTGAGAGAATGTTGGATCGTTCTCGAACGGTTTGACTCTAGATTATTCTACTCATAGATGAGAATAAGGATTCTGTCAGCTAAAATGCCCACTAAATTGTTCCCCTCAAAGCTAAGCAAGACAATCGTTACAGCGGGTTGGGTTCTCGAACAGAAAGATGTTGGGTAATATTAATGACTTTGTTGAAATTGGTAATGTTTTCCTATGGCTTGACCCTCTATTTTAACGTCATATCGCGAATTGATGTTTCCATTGCCATTACTATTCAGCGGAATTACTCCTTAAATACCAGGCTTGACTCTCGGAGTCACAACTAGTGGTGAACTAATAGACTCAGCCGCTCGAACTTCAACGATGATGATAACGATCTCGAACGGATTGACGCGCGATCTTCTAATCTGTACATTAAATTAAGGTGCTGTGACTAAAATATCTACTAATTTGTTTCCCTGAACACGCAGTTATACCCACGATACAGCGGGTAATTTTCTCGGAAGGCAAGGTATCCGGTAATGAGTATGACGATTAACCAATTGGTAACGATCCCCAGCGGCCTGACTCCGTACTTTAATATTCATACAGGGAGTAGAGGTGTTTATTGCCAATACTGTTCAGCGCATATGCTCCTGGAATACCTGCTTTGCTTCTCGGAATCACAGTATAGCTGCTGCTATTGACTTAGATGTATGACTTTCCAAGAAGGTGGTAAGGTTCTCGAACGGTAGACTCTCCATTTTAATATTCATACCGTTAAATAAGATGTCTATTTGCAAAGCGGTTTAGCAGATTTACTACCGAATATCTCGTGTGAATCTTGGAATCTCGGAATAGGTGAAGCTATGGACTTACCCGCTCGTCCCTCAAATAAGGTGATAAAGTTCTCGAACGGTTTGACCCTCGATCTTCGATTTCATGCACGAAATTAAGACGCCCCTCGCTAAAATGTATACTAATTCCTTCCACTGAACACTACGATATACTCTCGATGCGCCGCGTTAGGCTTTCGGGGGTTAAGGTTTTCAGCAAAGCATTTGACATCATACAAATTGGTAAAGCTCTCAAATGGTTGGACGCTCTACTTTAATATTCAAACCGGGAATTAAGTTGTCTACCGCCAATAGTGCACGGGGCGTTTTCTTCCGGAATAACTGGTTTGATTCTCGGAGTCATAGGATAGGTGAAGCTATTGCCTTAGCCGTACGAGTCTCAAACAAGGTCTGAACTTTCTCGAACCGTTTCTCTCCCGATTCCGACATTTATTCGTGAAAACGTGGTGCTTCTCTGCTAGTATGTCTAGTAATTTGCTTCCGTGAACGATAAGCATGACGATCGCTACAGAGGGTTATGTTCTCGGGAAGTAAGGTACCCGGTTATAGGAATGATTTTCTACGGATTGGTAATGTTCGCCGACGGTTTCACTCTCCACTTTAATGTTCATACTTTGAAGTAAGGTGACTATTGCCAATACTGGTGAGCTGATTTACTCACGGAATACTTGGTTTGAATTTCGGAATCACAGGAGAGGTTGTGCTACTGACGTAGCTGTTGGACTAGCCAAGCAGGTGGTACCGTTCTCGAACGGTTAGACTCTCGAGTTTGCTATACATACATGAATATAAGGTGCCCGCCCCGTAACATGTCTACCAATTTAACTCCGCGACCACTGAGCAAGGCACTCTCTTCAGCGGGTTAGGTTCTCGGACAGTAAGGCCTTCAGTAAAAAGTCTGTATCTATACCTGTGGTCAGCGTCCTGCAGTGGATTGACTCCCTACATTGATATTCATACCGTTAATAAAGTTGATCTTCTAACTCATACATGAAGTAAAGGTGCCCGTCCTGAAATGAATTCTAACTTCCTTCTCTGTTCACGGAGTTATACTCACGAAAGTGTGGGTTACCTTCGAAAATCTATCCCCCTGTATCGAGAGTATATCACCGTGTTCAGAGGTACAAACTAGTATACATTCTAGTGACGAGCTGCATAATTTTGTGTATGAATTAGAACATCGAGGGTATAACCGTTCGAGAACGTTACAACCTTCTGCGAGAGACGAACGGCTACGTCAATAGCTCCGCCCATCCAGTGATTCGGAGATTCAAACCAGGTATTCCTGGAGCAAATACGGTGTACAGTATTGGCAGTAGACACCTCAATTCACGGTTTCAATATTAATGCACGGAATCTAACCCTTCTATAATATTACCCATTGGTATATTGTCAAAAGTTTTACCGATGACCTTACCCTCCGAGAACCTGACCTGCTGAACATTGTTGATAATATACATCTCATTTCACGATTTCAATGTTAAAGTAGAGCGTCCAACCGTTTAAGAGCGATGCCAATTTGTATGAAGTCCAACGTTTTACCGAGGCCCTTACCTTCCGTGCACATGACACACTGCATCGAGAGTATCACTTTGTGCTCAGAGAAGGAAATTAGTATTCATTTCAGAGACAGCACCTTATCTTCGTGTATTAATTAGAAGGTGGAGGGTCAAACCGTTCGAGAACGTTACTACATTCTGTGAGAGACGATCGGCAAAGTCAGTAGCGTCACATACCCTATGATAGTTGCAGTCAAACCAGATACTCCCGGAGAAAATCCGCTGAGTATTATTGACAATAGAAACCTTAATTTGCGGATTGGATATTAAAGCAGAACATCGAACCGTTGTAGGGCTTAACCTCTTAATATTGTCTGAAACCTTTTACCGTAGACCTTACCTTCCGTGAAGCTATCACGCTGCATCGAGAGTAATACTTTGTGTTTAGAGACGCAACCTAGTGTTCATTTTAGTGACGGGCATATTAATGTCATGTATGTAATAGAAGATCGAGTGTCAGACAATTCGGCAACGTTACGACCTACTTTCAGAATCGAACGTTGGAGAAAGTAGCTTCACGTATCCTATGTTTCTGAGAGCCAAACCAGGTATTCTGGGAGTAAATGAGCTGAACAGTATTGGCAATGGACACCTTAACGCACGGCTTGAATATTAAAGTAGTGCATGAGACCGTTTGAGAACGATACCTATTTGTATAAATTCATTCCTTTAACCGAACGCCTTACACTCCGAGAACCTAACCGGCTGTATTGAGAGTATAACTTCGAGCTGAAGGTAGCAAATTGGTAATTCCAAATATGAATTAGGGCGTCGAGTATCAAACGATTCGGGAACGTGACCACTTTATTTGACTGTAGAGCGGCTAAATCAATAATTTCACCTATACTGTGATTCCGTGAGACAAACCCGGTATTACGGGACAGAATCCGCTGTACCGTATCAGAACTGATAACCATACATCCCGGTGTAAATACTAAAGGCGCGAGTCAAACCTATGTAGAACGTTACTCATTTATATTGAATCAAACTTTATAGAGATGTTCTTACGCACAAAGGAGCTAACCCTCTGTATCGAGAGTATAACTTCGTTTTCAGATAAAAAATTATTATGCATTTTAGTGACAGGAACGTATATTACATGTATGAATTAGTAAATCGAGGGTCAAACCGTTCGAGAACGGTACCACCTTCTCTCAGAGTGGCGCAGATAATTCAATAGCGCATCTATTCCAAGATTGCAAGAGGCAAATGAGTAAATGCGCTGAAGAGTTTCGCAATGGACACCTTTATTTACGGTATGAATTTTAAAGTAGATCGTCAAACCGCTGTAGACCGTTACCTAGTCGTAGAAAGTCAAATTTTGTACAAAAAGCCTTACCTTCCGAGAATTTAACCCGCTGTATCGAGAATACAATTGCGTGATCAGAGGGGCAAATTAGTATACATTTCAGTGACCGGCACATGAATTTCATATATGTATTTCATGTATGGTCAAACCGTTCGAGAACGATAGCGCCCTCTTTGAGTGTCCAACGGCTAGGTCGATAACTTCACCTATCTTGTGATTCCGAAAGTCAAAACCGGTATTCGTAGAGTAAGTCCCCTGTACAGAATTGGCAATACACAACATAGTTAATGTTTTGAATATTAAAGTAGATATTCAAACCGTCGGATAACGTTTCGTATTGGTATAGTATCAAACTTTTACGATGGCCTTACCATCCGAGAAACCAAGCATGCTGTAGTGAGTGTCTTGCTTAGTATTCACGGAAACAAATTAGTAGACATTTCAGCAGACGGGCATCTTACTTTCATGTTAGAATAGCAAAATCGAGAGTCAAATCATTGGATAGCGTTACCACGTTTTTTGATAGTGATAGGGCCAAGCCAATAGCTTCAACTATCCTATAATTGCGAGAGACATTCCAGGTACTACGGGAGTAAATCCAGTGAACAGTATTGGCATTATACACCTTAATTCACGGTCTGAATGCTAAAGTAGAGCGCCAAACTGTTCGAGAGCAATACCAATTAGTATAAATTCAATCGATTTACTGAAGACCTTACCCGCCGAAGAACTATCGCGCAATACCGAGAGCATAACATGGTGCTCAGAGGAACAAGATTGTATACATTTTCGAGACGGGCACCTTAATTTCATTTACCAACTATAAGATCGAGTGTCAAACCGTCCGAGAACGTAACCACTTTCTTTGAGAATGGCACACCTACGTCAATAGCTTTACCTTCCTTGATATTCCGAGAGTCAAACCAGGAATTCTGGTAGTAAATCCGCTGAAACTATTGTCAACAGACGCCTCAGTTCACGATACGAATATTATATTAAAACCACAGACCGTTGTACAACATTACCTATTTGTATAAAATAAAACTCATTACAGAATGTCTTAGCTTCCGAGCATATATCGCGCTGTATCGATAGTATAACTTCGTGATCAGAGAAGCAAATTAGTGTATATATTAGTGACGGGCATATCAATTTCATGAATGAATTAGAAGATCTTGAGTCAAGCATAGCGAAACGATACCACCTTCTTCGAGAATAGAACGGCTATGTCAATACCTACACTTATCCTGAGATACCGAGAGCCAAAGTTTGCCTTCCAGAAGTAAATCCGCTGTAGAGTATTGGCAATAGACACTCTATTCAACGGTATAAACATTAAACTATACAGAAATACCGTTGCACAACTTCACCCTTTGGTATAGAGACAAACTTCTTGTGTAAGGCCTTACCGTCCGTGAACCTAACCCGCTGAATCGTCAGTATAACTTCCTGCCCAGAGAATCAAATTAGTATACATTTTCGCGACGGTCACCTAAATTTCATGTATGAATTGGAAGGTAAAATGTCAAAACTATAGTGCAGCATCGCACAGTTTGAGAACGTTACCAATTGATATATAGTTAACGTTCTACACAAGACCCTACACTCCGAAAACCTATCCCGCTGTATCGAGGGTGTGTCATCGTGCTCAGAGGTTTAAATTAGTAACAATTTAAGCGGACTGACAGCACATGATTGTGTATAAATATCAACATCGAGAGTCAATGCGTTCGAGCATGTTGCCAGCTTATTTGAGATTCGTACGGCTATGCCAATAGCTTCACATATCCTGATATTCCGAATATCAAACTAGATTTTCCGGGAGTAAATTCGCAGTACGGTGTCGGCATTAAGATCCCTACGTCGCTGTATAAATATTAAAGTACAGAGTCACACATTTGTACAAATTTACCTATTGGTATTAATTCAAACTTTTCACCGACGGCCCTAGCTCTCGAGGTGCTAATCCGCTGTAGCGAGAGTATAAGATCGTGTTCAGTGGAATGAAGTAGTACAAATTTGAGTAACGGGCACCTTATATTCGTGAATGAATTGGAACCGTTGGAGAACGTTACCACCATCTTTGAGAATCGAACGGCTGTACCGATAGCTTCACCTATCCATCGATTCTGGGAGTCAAACCAGGTATCCCGGTACTACATCCGCTGTACAGTATTAACATCACACACACGACTTCATGGATTAAATATTAAAGTTCAGACTGAAACCTATGTAGAACGTTACGTATTGATATACTGTCAAACATTAACGCGATGGTCTAACATTTCAAGAAGCTATCTCGCTGTATCGAGCTTAAACTATCGTGTTCAGGGAAGCATATTAGTATCCATGATAGTGCTCATTAATTTCATGTATAAATTAGAAGATCGAGTGTCAAACGGTTCGGGGACGATACCAACTTCTTTGAGTGTCGAACGGTATAGTCAATAGCATGACCTGTCAAGTGATTTCGACAGACATGCCAGGTACTCCGGGAATAAATCCACTCAGCAGTATTTGCAACAGACACCTCAATTTACAGCATGAATATTAAGGTTGAGAGTCGAACCGACGGCGAGCATTAGTAATTTATATAAAGTCTGTCTTTTTACAGATATCCTTACCCCCCCCCCCC
>NIJG01000299.1:75793-91695 GCA_002201625.1 Euglossa dilemma | reverse complement strand
TAGCCGATTTACTCCTGGAATAATTCGTTTGACTCTCGGAATCACAGGATATGTGGTGATATTGCCCTAGCTCTGCGACACTCAAAGACGGTGGTATCGTCCTCGATTGGTTTGGCCCTCGATTTTGTTATTTGTAGATGAAATTAAGGAATCCATGACTAGAGTGTATACCAATTTGCTTACATAGACAGGAAGTTGTAACCTCTATGCAGCGCACTTGATTGTGGGAAGGTATGGCCTTCGGTAAATGTTTGTCTCTATACCAATGTGAAGCCTTCTGCAATGGGTGCACGGTCTTGTTTAACATTCATATCGTGCATTAAGGAGTATTATATCGATACTATACAGAGAATTTACTCTGGTTTGACACTCTCTGAATCGCGGGATAGGTGAAGATATTGAGTTAGACGTTCTACAATCAAAGTAGTTGGTAACACTCACTACCGATTTGACTCTCAGTGCTTATATGTATACTGGAAAATTTGGTGTCGGTCTGCTAAAATGCCTATTAATATGTTTCCGAGAACATTATGCAAGGCACTCGCTACAGCGCGTTGTGTTCGCGGAGTATAAGGTATTCGATAAAAAGGATGATATTATACGAATTGGTAATGTCCTCCGTAGGTTTGAGTCCTTACTTTAATATTCATATCGTGAATTAAGGTGTCTATTGCCAACACTCTTCAGCGGATTTTCTCCTGGGTACCTGACTTGGCTCTCGGAACCACAGGAGAGGCGAAGCCATTCACTTAACTATGCGACTCTCAAAAGAGGTGGTAATTTTCTGACACCGTATGACAATCGATGTTCTTATTTATAGTTGAAATTAAGATGCCCGTGACTAAAATGTATACCAATTTGTTCCTCTGAACAGGATAAAATACACTACATACAGCGGGATAGACTTTTTGGAAGGTAAGACTGTCGGTAAAAGGATTGTCTTTATACAAATTGTTAACGTTCTTCAACGGTATGGTACTGTACTTTAATATCATACTTTGAATTAATGTGTTTATTGCCAAAACCGTCCAGTTAATTTACTTCAGGTATACCTGGTTTGCCTCTCGGAATCACAGGATACGCGGGGCTATCTACTTAGCCATTAGACAGTAAAGGAAAGCAGCAACGTCCTCGAACAATTGGACCGTCGATTTTCTAATTCATACATGCAATTTACGTGGCTGAGACTAAAATGTATAACAATTTGTTTATCTGAACACCAAGATGAACTCTCGAAACAGCGGGTTAGGTTCTCGGAAGGTAAGGCCTTTGGTTAAATGTTTGACTAGGTAACAATGGGTAACGTCCTACAACGGTTTGACTATGTACTTTAATATTCAAACCGTCAACCAAGGTGTCTATTGCCAATACTGTTCAGGCGATTTACTCTCGGATTACCTGACTTGACTATAAGTATGACAGATGAGGTGAGGCTATTGACTTAGCCGTTCGTCTCTCACAGAAGATTGGAACGCTCACGAAAACTCTGACCATCGACCTTCTAATTCATGCATGAAATTAATGTGCTCGTCACTAAAATGTATACTAATTTGTACCTCTGAACACGAAGTAATAGCCAGGATACAGCGGGTTATGTTCCCGGAAGGTAAGCTATGCGATAAAGAGAATGACGTTATATCAATTAGTAACGTTCTGAAACCCATTGACTCTCTACACTAATATGCATACCCCGGATTAATGCTTCTATTGCCAATATTGTTCAGAGAATTTTCTCCCTTTATACCGTGTTTGACTCTCCGAATCACAGGATAGGGGAAGCTATTAACAAAGCGGTTCGATTCTCAATAAAGGTCGTAGCACTTTCGAACGGATTGACACACGAACTCTCATTTCATACATGAAGGTAAAGTGAAATGAAATTAAAATGCCAACCTATATGTTTCCATCAGCTCTAAGCACGACAATTCCTACTGTGGGTTGGACTACTCGGAGGTAAGGCTTTCGGAAAAACGTCCGATTTTATAACAATTTGTAACGATCACAACCGGTTTCACGCTATATTTTAATATTCAAACCGTGACTTGATGTGTCTATTGCCAATACTGTCCAGCGGATTTTCGCCCGGAAAACCAGGATTTACTACCGGAATAGCAGGATAGGGGATGCTCTTGACTTAGTTGCTCGTCTGTTCCAGAAAGTGGCCACGATCTCGAGCGGTTTGGCCCCCAATCTTCTACTTCAAACATGAAGATGAGGTGCCCGTCACTAAAATGAATACTAACTTCTTCCGCTGCACACGAAAATATACTCTCGATACAGCGGGTTGGACTACTCGGATGTAAGGCTTTCGGTAATACGTTTGACATTATACCATCTGGAAACTTTCTCAACCGTGTTCACCCTCTACTTTAATATTGAAACCGCGAATTAAGGCGTCCATTGCTAATAGTGAACAGCAGATAGACTCCTGATCTACCTATTGCGACTCTCTGAACCACATGCTTGGTAATGCTATTGACTGAGCCGTTTGAATCTCAACGACGGTGGTAACTTTCTCGATCGGTTTGACATTTGACTTTCTAATTCATACATGATATTATAGTGCGCGATACTAAATTGTATATTAATTTGTTCCTCTAAACACGTATTTATACTCTCGATGCAGCAAGTTAGCTTCTCGGTCGGAGCGGACTGCGGGGAGGAGAGTGACAATATACCAATAGGAAACTTTGTACAACTGTGTGACTCTGTACATTAACATTTTCACGTGGAAGTAGCGTTATTAATGCCAATGCTGTACAGCGGATTTAATACTGCAATACCTGGTTTGACTCTCTGAATCAATGGATAGATGAACCTATTGGCATAGTCGTTTATCTCTTACAGAAGGTGGTAACGTCCTTGAACGGTTTGACCTTCGATCTTCTAATTCATGCATGGAATTATGGTTGTCGTCACTAAAATGCCTACTAATTTGCTTCGCTGAACATGAAGATTCTCTCACGATTCAGCTGGTTAGTTTCGCGGAGGGTAAGGCACTGTGTAAGAAGTTTAACCCTACACGAATATCTAATGTTCTACAACGGCTTGACGGCGTCCTATAATATTCAAACCGCGAATTAAGGTGTCTATTGCAAACAAGTATCAGCGAATTTAATTCGGGAATGTCAGGATTGACTACCGGAGTAACAAGATATGTGAATCTATTTACTCACCCGCTTGTCGCTCACAGAAGGTTGGTACGTTCTCGAATGGTTTGACAGTCATTAGTCTAATTCATATATCACGTTAATATGCCGTCGCTAAAATGAACACTAATTCGCCCACTGATCACGATGAGGTACTATCGATGAAGCGGGTGAGGCTCTCGAAAGGTAATGTCTTAGGTAGAACGATTGGTATCATAGCAGTTGATAACGCCCAAAAACGGTTTGACGATCTATTTTAACATTCAAATTTGTACCAAAGTGTCTATGGCCAATACTGTTCAGCGTATTTACTCCCAGAATTCCAGGTTTGACTCTCGGAATGACAGGATAGGTGTAGCTATTGACTTAGCTGTTCGTCCCTCATAGAAGGTGGTAACGTTCTCGAACGGTTTGGCACTCGATATTTTAATTCATACATGAAGATACGGTGAATCTCATCGAAATGAACACTGATTTCATTCTCGAAACACGAAGTTGTACACTCGACATGGTGGGTTAGCTTCTCGGACGGTAAGGTATTCGGTGAACGTTCGACTTTCTAGCAATTAGTAACGTTCTCACACAGTATGGCACTCTATTTTAATATACACTCCGCGAATTATGGATTCTACAGCCAATACAGTACGGCGCATTTACTTCAAGTGTACCTGGTTTGTCTATCGGAACAACAGGATAGGTGAAGCTATTGATATGGGTGTTCGAATATCATAAAAGGTGGTAACGGTCTGGAACAGTTTAACCCTGGATCTTCTAAGTCATGCATGAAACTATGATGCTGGGCAGTAAATGTATACTTGTTCATACATCTGAACACAGTGTTATACTCTCGACACAGCTGGTCAGTTTTTCGGAGGGTAAGGCATTCTGTAAGAAGTTTAGCCGTATACGAATAGGTAATGTTCTACAACGGCTTGAGGGCCTGCGTTAATATTCATGCCTTGAATCTGGGTGTCTATTGCCAATACTGATCAGCGAATTTACTCCCGGAATACCTGGTTTGACTCTCGTATTCATAGGATAGGTGAAGCTACTGACTTAGCCGTTCGTGTCTCGCATAAGTTGGTAACATTCTCGAACGGTTCAGTCATTGATCTCCACATTCATAATGAAATTAAAGTCACAGTCACTAAAATGTTTACTAATGTGTGTCCTTAAACACGTAGCTATACTCTCGATACGTCGGGTTAGCTTATCAGACGGTAAGTCAATGCGTGAAACGCTTCACTTTATAGCAATTGATAACTTTCTCTCACGGTGTGAAGCTCTGTACTAATATCCACTCCGTGAATTATGGTATCTATTACCAATCCTCTTCAACGGATTTACTCTCGGATTACCTGGTTCGACTCTCGGAATCTCAGGATAGGTGGACCTATTGAGTTATCCGGTCGACTCTCAAATAAGGTGGTAACGTTATCGAACGGTTTGACCCGCGATCTTCTAATTCATACATGAAGTTATCGTGCCTATCTCTGAAATGATTACTAATTTCATTCTCTGTAAACGAAGATATGCTCTAGATACGACGAGTTATTTTTTCGGAGAGCATGGTCTTCGGTAATGCGTTTGACTTTGTAGCAATTTGTAAGGTTCCCAATCGGTTGGACTCCCTATTTTAATATTCAAACAATGAATTAAGGTGTCTATTACCAACAGTGTTCAGCAGATGTACTCCCGGAATACCTGACATGACTCTCGCAATCGCAGGATGGGTGAAGCTATTATCATAGCCGCTGGACTCTAACAGAGGGCGGCAACTTTCTCGAACGGCTTAACCTTCAGTCTTCTAATTTATACATCAAGTTAAGGTGCCTGTCATTGAAATGAATGCCAATTTCTTTCTCCGAACATGAACTTATATTCTTCATACAGCGGGTTAGTCTATCGGAGGCTAAGGCCTTCTGTAAGACTTTTGACATTATAGCAATTGGTAACGATCTCAAACGGATTGACGCTCTACTTTAATATTCAAATCGAGAAATATGGAGTCTATGGCTAACACTGTTCATCGGATTCACTCACTATTATCTTAGCGTCTCAACCCCCAAAGTGGGTGGTATCATTCCCTAACTGTTTGACTCTCGATTTAGTTACTTATACACGAAAATGTGCTCTACGGCAGTAAAAGTAAGGCACTCGCTGCAGCGGTTTAGGTTCTCTTATGGTATGGTACTCGGTAAGAATACTGATTTTATACGAATAGGTAAATTACTCCGACGGTTTGAGTCTTTACTTTAATATTCATACCGAGAATAAAGGTGTATATTGCAAAACTGTTAAGCGGACTTACTTGAGGAATACTGCGTTAGTCTCTCGAAATCACAGTATAGGTGAAGCTATCGACTTAGCCGTTCAACTCTAAGCGACCGTGGTGAAGCTTTGGACCTGTTTGACACCCGATCTTCTAATTCATGCGAAATTGTGGTGTCCGTCTCAAGAATGTATATAAATGTGTTTCCCTCAATACGTAGTTATGCTCTCGATACGGCGCGATATCTTCTCGGAAGGGAAGGCTTTCGGTATCAGGTTCGACGCTATGCGAGTAGGTAACGTTATTGAACGGCATGACGATCTGCTTTAGCATTCGTTCCGAGAATTAACGTGTTTATTGCAAATACTCCACGGGGCTTTTACTTCTGGAATATCTGGTTTAACTTTCGGAATCACAGGATAGTTGGAGCTATTGACATAGCCGTTGGTGTCTCAGAGAAGCTGGTAACATTCTCGAACAGTTTAGCGCTCAATCTTCTAATCGATACATGAAGTTAAGGTGCCATTCACTGAAATGAATACTTATTTCGTTCTTTGAACATGACGTTATACTCTCGATGTGCCAGGTTAGCTCCACCGAAGGAGTCCATCGGTAAAGTGTTTGACTCTATACCAATAGGTAACGGTCTACAACGGGTTGACGGTCTGTTTTAATACCCATACCGTGAATTAGGTTTTCTATTGACAATACTGATCTGCATATTTACTCCTGGAAAACCTGATTTGCCACTCAGAATCAGAGGATACGTGCTGCAATTGACTTAAATGTGCGGCATTCAAAGAAGATGCTAACCATCTCGATCGGTTTGACACTTGATCTTCTCATTCATACATGAAATTAAGGTTCCATACACCAAAATGTATATTAATGTGGTTCTCTGATCACGCAGATATACTCTTGATACAGCGTGATACGTTGTATTAATGTAAGGCCTTCGGTATAATGTGTGACTTTATAGGAAAAGGTAACGATCTACAACGGTTTGACTTTCGATCTTCATATTCATATATGAAATTGAGGTGCCCGTCACTAACATGCATAGTAATTTGATGCACTGAACACGATGCTATTCTCTCGATATAATGCGTTAGGCTCGCGGAGGGTAAGGGATTCAGTAAACCGTTTGATTCTATCCAAATTTGTAACGTTCTCAAACGATTTGATGTTCTAGTTTACTATTCAAACTGTAAGTTAAAGTGTCTATTAGCAATACCCTTCCAGAAAGTCAACACCATCTTTGTGTCGCACAAATATGTGACTTCCATCACCGATCCTGTTATTCCGATAGTCAAACCAGGTATTTCTGGAGTAAATACACTGAAAAGTATTAGCAATAGACGCCCTTTTTCACGGTTTGAATATAGAATCAGCCTGTCAAGCCGTTGTAGAGCGTTAGATGTTGGTATAGAATCAAACATCTTACCGATATCCCAACCGCCGGAGACGGTACCATGCAGAACCGAGAGTATAACGTCGTGTTCAGAGGAAGAAATTAGTGAACATTTTTGTGACGGGGACCATAATTTCACTATGAATATGGAGATCGATCGTCAATCCGTTCGAGAAAGTTAGCACATTTTTTGAGATTTGAACGGCTAAGTCTATAGCTTCATACATCCAGGTATTCCGAAAGTCAAACTAGTTATTTCGTGAATAAATGCACTGTGCAGTATTCGCAATAGATGCCTTAATTCGCAGATTGTATATTAATATAGTACGTCACACCGTTGTAGAACGATACATATTGTTACACTGTGAAAATTTTTACCGAAGGCCTTACTTTCCACAAAGGTAGCTCGATGTATCGAGAGAGTAACCTCGTGTTCAGAGATACAAATTAGTACACATTGCAGTGCGTGGCACCTTAATTTCATGTATGAATATGATGATCAAGTGTCAAACCGCTGGAGAACGGTACGACCTTTCTTGTGTGTCGCACAGAGCTTTGTTAATAGCTTCACCTATCCTGTGATACCGAGTGTCACAAAACGTACCCCTGGTGAAAAGCCGCAGAACTGTTTTGCAGTAGACACCATTATTCACGGTATGAATATTGAAGTACAGAGTCCAACCGTCGAAGAACATTACCAATTCGTATAAAGTCATTCTTTTTACCGAATACAGTATTGTACCAGAACATAGCATGCTTTAGCGAGTGACGTGCTTAATGTTCACGGAAGCAGATCACTACACATATTAGCTGTCGGACATGTAATATTCATGTATGAATATCAAAACGACAGTCAAACCGTTTCAGAACTTTACCCATTTCTTTGTGAGTCGAACGGCTAAGTCAATAGCTTCACGTATCCTGTGGTTCCGAGAGTTAAACCAGGCACGCTGGAAGTAAATCCTCTGAACAGTATTGACAATAGGCACCATGTTTCACGGTTTGAATATTAGTGTATAGCGTCAACCGGTTTGAGAGCGTTACAAATTTGTATAATCGTTTACTGATCGTTTTACAGAACAGCTTACCCAGCGAAAGCCTAACACGGTGTACCGAGATTATAACATGCTGTTCAGAGGACCAAATAAGTACAGATTTTAGTGACGGGCACCTTAATTTCATGTATGAATAACACGATCGAGGGTGAAACCTTCCTTGATAGTCGCATAAGCAAGTCAATAACTTCACCTATTCTGTGATAGCGAGAGTATAGTTGGTATCCCATGATTAAATGCACTGAGCAGAATTGGAAATAGACACCATAATTCACCGCATGAATATTCAGGACGATATCCAAACCGTCGGACAACATTACCAAATGGTATAAAGTCATTCCTTATGACCAACACCTTGCCTTTCGAGCAACAAATCCGTTGCAGGGAGTGTCATGTTTACTGTCCACGCTCATACAAATCAGTAGATATTTTAGAATAGCGACACCTTAGTTTCATGTCTGAGAAGCAAAATGGAGGGACAAACCGTTGGAGAACATTACCACCATTCTTGAAAGTGGCACAGCTAAGCCAATAGCTTCACTCATCCTGTTGTACCAAGAGTAAAAACAGGTATTCCGGCATTAAATCCGCAGTACAGTGTTAGCAATAGGCACCGACGTTCACGATATAAATATTAACGTACATAGTATAACCGCTAAAGAATATCACGTATTGGTATAGTGTCAAACATTTTACCGAAGGCCTCACCATCCGAGAACCAAAAACGCTGTATCGAGAGTATAACTTCGTGTTCACAGGAGCACATTAGTGTACATTTTACCGATGGGCGTCATTACTTCATGTATGGCTTAGAAGACCGAGTGTCAAACAGTTCTAGAACGCTCCCACCTCCTTTGAGGGTAGCACAGATATGCCAGTAGCTTTACCTATCATGCGATTCCTAGAGACAGACCAGTCATTCCGCAACTTATCCCGGAGTACACTATTGGAGTTAGACACACCATTTCACAATATAAATATTAAAGAACAGAGTTAAACCATTGTAGAACGCTACCTATTGCTATACAGTCAAGCTTTTCGGCGAAGGCCTTGCATTACGAGAACCTATCCCGCTGCATCGAAAGTATAACATCGTGATCAGAGATACAAATTATTATATACTTTAGTGGCGAACACCTTAATTTCATGTATGAATTAGAAGATCAGGTGTCAAACCGTTCGAGATCGTTACTACGTTCTTTGAGGATCGAACAGCTGAGTCAATAGCATCACCTCTATATGTGACTCTGAGAGTCAACGCAGGTATTCTGGGAGTAAATGCGATGTGCCGTTTTGGTATTAGACACCTTTGTTTACGGTTTGAATTTTAAAGTAGAGCGTCATGTCGTGTCAGAACGATACCAATTGCTATAAACACAAACGTTCTACCGAAAACCTTACCCTTCGAAAGCCTAACCTTCTTTTTTTAGCGTGAACAGAGGATCGAATTAGCATACGTTTTAGTGTCAGTCCCCTTAATTTCACGAATAATACATAAGGTAGAGTGCCAAACCGTTAGAAAACGTTACGACCTTCTTCAAAGAACCAACGTCTAAGTCAATAGCTGCACTTATCCCGCTATTCTGATAGTCAAACCAGGTATTCCGGGAGTCAATATGGTGTATACTATAGGCTGTCAACATCTTAATTTATAGTTTGAATGTTAAACTACACAGTCTAATCTTTGTAGAACGTTACCAATTGGTATAATGTGAAAAGTTTTATCGAAGACCTTATCCTGCGAGTACCAAATCCGTGGTATCGACAGTATTACTTCGCATCTCTGAAAATACAAATTAATATACATTTTAGTGACGGGCACCTCAAATTCATGTATGAATTAGAAGACCGCGTGTCAAACGGTTCGTGAACGTTTCCTCCTTCTTTGAGGTTCGAACGGACAAGTCAATGGCTTCACATATCCTGTTATTCCGAGAGTAACGACAGGTATTCCTGGAATCATCCGCTGAACAGAATAGGCAATAGACTGCTTATTTCACGGTATATATGTTAAAGTAGAGCGTCGAATCTCTAGAGGGCGTTACCATATGCTATAATATCAAACGTATTAGCGAAGGCATTACATTCCGCGATCGCCACCGGCATCACCGAGAGTATAACTTCGTGTTCAAAGAAAGAAGTTAGTGTTTATATCAATGACGGCCACAATAACTCCTTGTATGAATTAGAAGATCAAGGTTCAAACTGTTCGAGGACGATACCACCTTTTGTGAGATACGAATCGATAAGTCAATAGCTTCCCCTATCCTGGTGATTAATAGAGTCAACCCAGGTATTCCTGGTGAATATCCGTTCAACAGAATTGCCAATGGACACCTTTATTCACGGTTTGGATGATGAACCTGAGCGGCAAACCGTTTGAGAGCATTGCCAATTGGTATAAAGTCAAACACTTTACCGAAGGCCTTACCTTTCGCGAACCTCGCCTGCTGCATCGAGAGTATAAGTTACTGTTCACTGACAAAAATTTGTATACATTTTAGTGATGAGCACGTCAATTTCATGCATGAATTAAAATGTCGAGAGACCAATCGCTCGAGAACGTTACCACCTTCTGTGACAGATGAACGGCTATATCAATAGCTTCACCTACACTGTGAGGATAGGCATACCAGGTATTCTGGGAGTAATTCCGCTGATGAGTTTTGGCAATAGGCTCCTTATTCACGGTTTGAATATTACAGTAGGGCGTCAAACCGTCTGAGAGCGTTACCACCTAATTTGAGAGATGAGCAGCAGATGCAATGCTTCGCCTGTAGATATGATTCCAAGACTGAAGCCATGTATTCTAGGAGTGAATCGGCTGAGCAGAGTTTGAAATAGACATCTTGTTTCCTGGTTTGAATATTAGAGTAAAGAGTCGATCCGATGAAAAACATAACGGATTGGTATACAGTCATACCTTTTACCCAATACCTTACCGTCCTAGAACCTAACTCGCAGTTGCGAGAATCGTGATTAGTACTCACGGAAGGAAATCAGTAGACATTATAGCAGAAGCACATCTTATTATCATGTGTGAATAGCAAAATCGAGAGTCGAATCGTTGGAGAACGACCCTACCTTCCTTGCGTGCCGAACAGCTGAAACAATAGCTTCACCCATCCAGATATTCCGATAGTCACACCACGAATTCCAGAAGACAATCCGCTGCACAATATTGGCAATGGAGACCTTAGTTCACAGTACGATTATTACAGTAAGGCGTTAAACTGTTAGAGAGCTCTAAGCAATTTGTGTAAAGGCAAATGTTTTGCCGAAGACCTTACCCTCCGAAAAACTAACCCGCTTTATCGAGAGTATAGCTTCGCGTTCTGAGAAAGAAATTAGTATTCATTTCAGTGACCGGCCCCAGTCCTTCATCTATAAATTAGGAGATCGATGGTGAAACTGTTCGCGGAACATACCACCCACTTTGAGAGTCGAACGGATAAGTCAGTAGCTCCATCTATCCTGTCATTTCGAGAGTCATCCCACGTAATCCGAGAGTAAGTTCCCTGGACAGTATTGGCAATAGACACCTTAATTCTCGGATTGAATACTAAAGTAGATCGTGAAACCGTTTGAGAACGTTACCAGTTGGAATAATAACAAAAGTTTCACCAATTACCATACCTACCGAGAACCTATCCTGCTGCAGCGATTGCGTTACTTAGTGTAACCGGAAACAAACAAGTATACATTGTAGTGATTGGCACGGTAATGTCATGTATGGGTGAGAATATCGAGAGGCAAACCATTCCAGGACGTTACCACCCTCTTTGAGAATGGCTCACCTAATACCTTCACCTATACTAGCGATTCGGAAAGTCAAACCAGGTATTGCAGAAGAAAATCTGCAGTGCCGTATAGGCACCATACACCCTATTAGATGGTATAAATATTAAACTCCAGAGTTCAGTCATCCTTGATCGTTTCGAATTGGTATAGGGCCAAACCTTTTGCTGAACATCTTGCCATCGGAGAATGTAACCCGCTGTAGCGAGAGTATAACTTCATGTTCGAAGAAGCATGTTAGTATACAGTTTAGTGACGGGTACCTTAATATCATGTATGAATTAGAAGATCGATAAGTCAAACCGCTCGAGATCGTTACCACCTTCTTTGACAGGCGAGCGGCTAAGTCAATAGCTTCGCCTATCCTGCGACTCCGAAAGTCAAGTCAGATGTTCCTGGAGTAAATGCGTTGTGCAGTACTGTCACTAGACACCTCATATCACGTCATGAATATTGAGTTTGAGGGTCCAACCATCGAAGAACAACACCAATTTGTATAAAGTCAATATTTTGACCCAATACCTTACCTTCTAGGCACCCAACCCGATGCAGAGTCTGTGTTCTTTATTTTTCACATCTTTAAATTAGAAATCATTGTAGCAGTCGGACACATTATTTTCATGCATATATAGGGATATCGGGAGCAAACCGTGCGAGAAGGTTACCACCCTCTCTGACACTCGAGCGGCTAGGTGAATCGCTTCACATATCCTGTGATTTCGGAGGTCAAACCAGGTATTCCGGAAGTTCATTCGCTGTACAATATTGGCAATGGACACCTTAGTGCACGGTTAGAATATAAAAGTACAGAGTCAGACGTTTGAAGACCGATACATATTTGAAGGGTGTCATAGGTATTACCGAAAACCTTATCCTCTGAAAACCTAACCGTCTGCATCAGGTGTATAATGTCGTGTGCTTAGAAAGAAAATAGTGTCCATTTCAGTGACGGGCACCTCAAATTCATGTATGAATTAAAAGATCGGGCATCAAACCGTTCGAGAACGTAGCCACCCTCTTTGAGTTTCGGACGGCTAGGTCAATCGCTTCACCTTTCCTGTGATTCTGAGAATCATATCAGGTAATCCCGGAGTAAATCTCCTGAGCAGTATTGGCAACAGACACCTTAATACACAGTTTGAATAGTAAAGCAGAGGGTCAAACTGCTGTCGATCGTTACCAATTGCTATAAAGTCAAACTTCCTACAGAAGGCCTAATCCCCCGAGAAGATAACCCGCCGTATCGAGGGTATAACTTCGTATACAGAGAAACACATCAGTGAGAGTCAAACCAAGTATTCCGCGAGTAAAGCCGCTGAAGAGTACTGTCAATTGACAACTTAATTCACGGTATGAATATTAAAGTAGAGCATCAATCTGTTTGAGTGCGTTACTAATTGGTACGAAGTCAAATGATTTTGTTGCGACCTTACACACCGAAAGCCAATCACGCTGTATCGAGAGTACAACTTCGTGTTCAGAAAATGTAATCAGTGATGGCCACCTTATCTTCGTGTATTAATTAGAAGATCGAGGGTCAAACCGTGCGAGAACGTTACCACCTTCATTGAGAGTTGCACATCGCTGTGAATATCTACACCTATCCTCTGATTCCGCAAGTCAAACCAGGTGTTCCGGAAATAAGTCCCCTGTATAACATAGGCATTAAGCCCCACAATGCAAGGAATAGTTATTATAGTACAGAGTCAGAGACCGCTGTAGAACGTTACCTAGTAGTATGCAGTTAAACAATTTACCGGATACCTTACCCTCCGACGACCGATCCCGCCGTAGGTAGAATCTTGCGTAGTGATCGCAGATACATATTAGTAGGTATTTTAGCAGACGGAAACCTTATTTTTCTGTATGAATAAAATAATCGAGATTCAAACCTTGCTAGAACGATCCCACCTTCTTTACGGAACGAACGGCTAAGCCAATTGCAGCACCTACCCTGTTATTTCGATAGTCAAACCATGTATTTCGGAAGTTTAGCCGATGCAACAGTATTGGAAATAGACGAGACCTTATCTCGCGGTAGGAAAGTTTATGTACAGAACTTAACCGTTGGGGATCATTAGCAATTGGTATAATGTCAGCCATATTGCCAATTACCTTACCTTCCGAGACCCTATCCCGCTGCACCGAGTGCGTTGCTTAGTGTTCACGGATACAAATTAGTAGACATTTTAGCAGACGGAAGCCCTATTTTCATGTATGAATAGAAAAATCAGCAGTCAAACCGTTCGGGAGCTCTACCACCTTCTTTGAGAATGGAACGGCGAAGTCAATAGCATCAGACATCCTGTGATTGTCAGAACTAAGCCAGGTATTCCTGGAGTCAATGCGCTATACAGTATCGGCAATGAGAACCCATCTTCCCAGTATAAATATTAAAGTACAGTGTCACACACTAGTGCAACGTTCCTTATTGGTATAGAGTCAAACATTCTACCGAAGGCATTACCTTCCGAGAAGCTGACCCGCCGTATAGAGGGTATAGCTACGATTTATGGCTCCACATTAGTATACATTTTCGTGACGGGCCCCTTAATTTCAATACGAATAAGGAGATCGAGAGTCAAATCGTTCGAGAAAATTTCCACCTTCTGAAGGAGACGAACGGCTAAGTCAATAGCTTCAACTATCCTGTTGTTCGGAGGGTCAGCCCGGGAAAACCGAGAGTAAACTCGCTGATGACTATTGGCAATAGACACCGCAATTCACGGTCGGAATATTAAAGCAGGCCGCCAAGCAATTGTAGAACATTACGTATAGGTGTAGGGTCAAACTTCTGCCAGCATGCCTTACCATCCGGGAAACTAAGCTCGCTGTATCGGGAGCATAACACCGCTTTCAGATGTACGAACTAGTGAACATTTACTGACGAGCACCTTAATTTCATGCATGAATTAGATGATCGAGGGTCAAACCGCGTGAGAACGTTGCCACCTTCTGTGAGAGACGGGCGGCTATGTCAATGGTTTCACATATCCTGCGATTCCGAGAATCAAATCAGGTGTTCCGGGAGTACATACGCTAAACATTTTCGGCAATGGACACCTTAATTCACGCTAAGTATAATGAAGCAGACCGTGATACCGTTCTAGAACGTAACCAAATTCCATGGAGTCAAACTCTATCGCGAAGTGTTAATGTGCCCGTCACTAAAATGTCTACTAATATGTATCGCTGAACACGAACTTATACCTTCGATACAGCGGATTATATTCTCTGAAGGTAAGGTATCTGGTAAATAGTATGTCCATATGCCAATTGGTAACGTGCTCAAACGGATGTACGTTCGAATTTGATGATCATACCGCGAATTCAGGTGTCTATTGTTAATACCGTTCAGCTGATTTACTCTTGGAATACACGGTTTGACTCTCGGAATCATAAAAATATGTGAAGCTATTGACACAGCGTTCGGCTTTCAAAGAAGGTGATAACTGTCTCGAACAGATAGACAGTAGATCTTCGAATTCCTACACGATGTTAAGGTGCCCGGCACTAAAATGATGCGAGTTAGCTTCTCGGAAGGTAAGGCCTTCGTTTAAAGGTTTGATTTCTCACCAATAGGTAACCTTCTACATCGGCATGTCTGTGTACTATAATATTTATACCGTGAAATGGGTTGCCTAGTTCCCATACTGAGCGACAGATTTTCTCGCGGAATACCTTATTTGACGCTCGCAATCATAGGATAGCTGAAGCTATAGCCATAGCCCTTCGATTCCATATAGGGTGGTAGCGTTCTCTAACGCTTGACGATTGACCCTCGAACTTCGAATTCATTCCTGGATTTAAGGTGCCCGGCCGTAGAATTACTAGTAATTTGTTCCACTGAAAACGGTGTTTTACTCTTGATACAGCGGGTTACATTCACGGCAGCTAAGGCTTCGGTAAAACGTTTGACTCGATACAAATAGATAACGTTCTCAAATAGTTTGGCGCTCTACTTTCATAAGCAAGGCGTGAATTATGGTATCTATTCCTAATAATGTTCAGCGAATTGACTCTTGGATTATCTGGTTTGACTATCGGAATAACAGGATATGTGAAGCTATTGAAAAGGCCGTTCGCCTCTCATAGAATGTGGGATCGTTCGGGAAATGTTTGACAACCAATCTTTCTATTTATACACAAAAAAAAGTAGTTAGTCTGCTGTAATGTATACTAATTTGTATCTCTGAACAGGAAGCTATATCCTCGAC
>NIJG01000299.1:19746-59003 GCA_002201625.1 Euglossa dilemma | reverse complement strand
ATAAATACATGGAAAACTGGGGAAAAATGACAACGGTACATAATTAAGTTTAAATAAATTAACGAAGACCTTCCAGTGTGCCGCGCCGATCTGCCACATGCACTGCAAGACCACTCCAGGCGTGTCGCTACAGAAGCGTAGCTACCCATACAGACAATCATATATCAAATTGATTTTAACAAAATAATGTCATAAACGTATACCCAACTAATTTCATAGACGCTTCTCCTAAAAAAGTACAATTCCTGAAATTATAGAATAGATCTTTTAAATAAAGTCGACAATATCGTACCAGTAAATTACAGTATGTACAGATAGATAGTAAACTGCTGACAAATGCATACGGTACAATATCAAGATTAATGAAATAAACACAGACCATACAGTAGTGTCGCTCCTGACTTCCCAACGCTCCCACACGTCCGCTCCAGTCGTGCCGCTCCGGCGTCGTAGTTACGTATAGGGATAATTATATAAAATGTCAATGAACATAAGGGAATATAGTAATAAATGTAAACTCAACTAATTCCATAGAGACTTTTCCTAAAAAATACAGTCTTTCAGCTTAGAGACTGGAAGCTATGAAACAAATTGAAAATATCGAAAAAGTAAATTGCAGTATGTGTTAATAAATGGATGGCTGGTATGAAATGCATACGGCTCAAAGACCTGGTTATGAAATTATCGAGGACCATACAGTAGTGTCGCTCCGATCTGTTGAACGCAACTACAAAGTATATCCAGCCGTGTAGTATCGGAAGCGTACGTACGTATACAGACAATCATATGAAATAACAATAAGTTTAACACAATAATGTTATCGTCATATACTCATCTATTTCCAATGACACTTTGACTAGGAAATACAATTTGATAATCTAGAAATTGATAATTTTGAGAAAATCGGAAATATCATACAGAATCAATAAATAAATGATCGAATAGAAGAAAGTGCATACGGTACAAAATAAGGGCTAAAGAAGTAAATGTAGACCATACAGTAGTGACGCTCCGAAATACCGAACACAACTACAGGACCACTCCAGCCGTCTCGCGCATGACACGTAGGTACGTACGCAGACAGTCATATGTAACAATAAGATTAAGATCATATATTCATAAACGTACACTCAAATATTGCCATAGACACATTTACAAGAAGCGACAATTTTTAAAGTTACAGATACGAAATTTTGTGAAGAAATTGAAATATCAAAGCAGTAAGTTTCTGAACGCAGAAATAAACAGAAATCTGCGGAAGAATGCATACGGCACAAAATCAAGTTTAATCAAATTAACAAAGATCATACAGCAGTGTCGCTTCTTTCTACTGTACCCCACTACAAGGCCTCGACAGTCGTGCCCTTCAAACACTGTTGGTATATATACAGACAATCATATAAAACAACAAAAAGCTTACCAAAACATCGGCAGAAACGTACACTCACCTAGTGGCAAAGACACTCTCACTAAGAAGGACAATTCTTTAAAATCAAGATAGAAAATTTAGAAGAAAGTTGATAACATCATACCAGTAATTTGATGTGTGTAAAGACAAATAGGAAACTGTGAAAGAATGCATGCGGTACAATAATACGGTTAAACATATTAACGAAATCCATCCTGTACGCCGCACCGATCGTCCGAATGCAACTACAAGACAGCGCCTGTCGTGTATCGACGGATGCGCTGGTACTCATAGGGACAATCATATATTACCAAATAGAATTTAACATAATGTTGTCATAAGCGTACACTCAGCTAATACCGAAGGCACTTCTACTGTGGTATACAATTTCTTAAACTAAACATTGATTATTATGTAAAAAATGGAAAATATCATAACAGTCAATAGCAGTATGTATAAATAAATAGATAGCTGGGAAAAGATGAATACGGTACAAAATTAAGGCTAGAGGAATTAACGAAGACCATTCGGTAGTGAAGCTCCGTTCTGCCGTACACTACTACAAGCCCTCGATAGTCGGGTCGTTCCGACTGCGTAGATAAGGACACAGACAATCACATAAAATTACAATATCCTTAAGAAAATATCGTCATAAATGTAAATTTCAACTAACTACGTCAACACTTTTGCTTCCAAATACAATTTATAAAAATAAAACTTGAAAATTTTGAAAAAAATCGAAAAAATCAGTGCAGCAAGTTACAGTATGTATTAATAAATGGAAAATTGGGAAAATATTCGAGCGGTACAATATCATGGTTTGTGAAATTATCGAATATCATACAGTAGAGTCGCTCAAATCTGCCGTACGCAACTACAAGACATCGCCATTCGTGTCGCTCACAGAGCGTCGGTGCGCATACTGACAATCATTTAATATAACAATTAGTATAAAAAAATAATTCATAAGCGTACACACAACTAACTCCGAAGGCACTTTTACTTAGAAATAAAAATTCAAAATTTTGAACAAAAAATTTGAAATATCATATCAGTCCATTACAGTATCTATAAGTAAATGGAAAACTGCAAAGAAATGCCGACGGTACAAAATCATGGTTAACAAAATTAACAAAGATCATTCTCTAGTGTCGCTCCGATTTGCCGTACGCAAATACAAAACCTCGCCAGTTGTGTCGCTCCAGCAGCGTAGGTACGCATACAGACAATCGTTTAATATGACAACAAATTTAACAAAAAATTTGCTTAAAGTTAGACTCCTTTAATTCCAGAGGCTCTTTTACAAAAAAGTACAATTTTCAAATAAAAGATTGGAAATTAAAAATAGAGATCGAGAATATCATAACAGTAAATTACACTATGTAGAAATAAATAGAAAGCAGCGAATGAACGCGACGGTAGGATACTAAGGTTAATGAAATTAGCAAGGACCATAGAATAGTGCCGCCAGGATCTACAGAAAGCAACTGCAAGACCACTCCAATCGTGTCGCGCATGGTATCGTACGTGCGTATAGAGACAATAATTTAAAATGACATTAAATTTAACATCATAATATCATGAACGTACACTCACGTAATATCAAAGGCACATTTACCGAGAAATATAATTTTTTAAACTTGAAATTGGAAATTCTGGAAAAAAATTGAAAATATCAAAACAGTAAATTACAGTATGTTGAAATAAATAGAAATCTGCGAAAGATTGCAAACGCTACAACATAGGGTTTAAAGAAATTGACAAAGACCGTACAGCAGCGTCGCTCCGATCAAGTGAACACAACTACAGCATAATTCCAGCTGTGTCGTGCAGGAAGCGTAAGTACGTATACAGACAACCGTATAAAATAACAGTATGTATAACAAAATATTGGCATAAACGTACACGCAACAATTTCCAGATACGCATTTACTGAGAAATACAATTTTTGATATTAACAATTGGATATTTTGAACAAAATCGGAAGTATCATACGAGTAAATTGCAGTATGTAGAAATAAGTAGAAAACTGCGAAAGCATTCGTACAGTACAATCTTATTGTTAAAGTAATTAACAATGACCATGCAATATGCCGCCCCGATCTACAGCACGCAACTACATCACCACTCCAGCAATGTCGGTCTGGAAGCGTACGTGCTCATACAGCCAATCACATGAAGTATCAATCAGGGTATCGAAATAATATCATAAACGTGAACTCTATAAATAGTAAAGACACTTTCACTAAGTCATACAATTTCTTCCAATAAGAAATGAAAATTTTGAAAAAAAAATGGAAAATATTATAACATTAAATTACAGTATGTGGAAATAAATGGGAGAATTGAGGAAAAATGCATACGGTACAAAAGCAGGGTTAAAGAAATTACCATAGACCATACAGTAGTATCCCTCCCATCTCCCGAACGCAACTACAACCCCGGCCAGTCATGTAGCTCCGACAGCGTAGGTACTTATACAGACAATCATATCAAATAACAATATTTTTAACAAGATAATGTCATAAACGCGTACGCTCAACTAATTCCAAGGACACTATCACTGCGAAATACAATTTCTTAAAGATAAATTTGAAAATTATGAAAAACAATCGAAAATATCACAACAGTAAATTCAGTAGGTATAAATAAACGGAAAACTGGGAAAAGATGCATACGGTACAATATCAAGGCAATAGCAATTTCCGACGACCATCAAGTAGTGTCATTCCCATCTACCGAACGTAACCACAAGACGACTCCAGTGGTATCCTGCCGGCAGCGAAGGTACATATGGAGGCCATCATATAATATAACAGGTCATATAACAAAATATTGTCACGAACGTATGCTCAACTAATTGCAAAGGCACTTTTCATGTACGATTCAATTTCTGAAATTAAAAACTTGAAATCATGAAGAAAATCGAAAATATCATAACAGTATATTACAGTTCGTGTTCAGATAATGAAATGAGACTCCATTTCATTGACGGGCACCTTAACTTCATGTGTGCATTAGAAGATCGAACGACAAACCTTTCGAGAACGTTACCACCATATTTTAGAAACGAACGGACAAGTCAATAGCTTCACCTATCCAGTGATTCTGGGAGGCAAGCCAGGTATTCCGGAAGTAAATCCACTGAACAGTATTGGCAATATACATCACAATTCACGGCACGAATACGAAGGTTGGCAGCCAAACCGTCGGACAACATTACGAATTGGTATAAAGTCAGCGTATTTACGAGTTACCTTACATTCCGTGAACCTAATCAGCTGCACCGAGTGTGTTGCTACGTGTTCTTGCATACATATTAGTAGACATGTTAGCAGACGGAAGCCCTATATTCATGAAAGAATAGAAAAATCGACTGTCAAACCTTTCGAGAACGTCACCGCATTCTTTGAGACTCGAACGGCAAGGTCAATAGCGTAACCTATCCTGTGCCTCCGATAGAAAATCCAGGTATTCTGGGAGTTCATCCGCTGTACGCTACAGGCCATATAGACCCAATTGTACGGTATAAATTTTAAAGTATAGATTCAAACCGTTGTAGGACGTTTGGTATTGGTACAGAGACAAACTCTTCACAAATGGACTTACCTTCGTGAATCTAACCCGCCGTATCGGGAGTACGGCTTCGCGTTCAGAGATGCAAACTAGTATGCATTTTAGTGTCGGGCACCTTAATTCCATGTATGAAGTAGAAGGTCGAGTATCAATCGGTTCGGGAACTTGACTACCTTCTTTGAGAGTCGCACAGCTAAATCGATGTCTTCACCTATCCTGGGATGCCGAGACTAAAACCTGGCGTTCTAGGTCTAAATTCGCGGCACAGCATTG
This sequence comes from Euglossa dilemma, assembly GCA_002201625.1. Lineage (NCBI taxonomy): Eukaryota > Metazoa > Arthropoda > Insecta > Hymenoptera > Apidae > Euglossa > Euglossa dilemma. The sequence goes on along the minus strand of NIJG01000299.1, from coordinate 53,746 downwards.
ACAATAGACACCTAAACTCTCGGCATGAGCATTAAGGTAGGAAGCCAAATCGTCGGGGAGCATTACATATAGTTATAGAGTTAATTACGGGCCCCATATCTTCATGTATGTGTTAGAAGATTGAGAGTCAAACCGTTTGAGAACGATACCTCCCGCATTGAATATCGAACGGCTATTTCAATAGCTTCACCACTCGTTCGATTCCGAGATTCAAATGTGGCACTACGAGAGTAAATCCGCTGAACACTATTGGTAATAGATACTTTAATTCGCAGTTTGAATATTAAAATAGAGCGTCAAGCCGTTTGTGAATGTTATCAATTTTTGTGAAGTCGAACGTTTTACCGAAGACCGTAACTTCAGCGAACCACACCCGTTTCTTTGGGAGTATGACTTCGTGTTCAGAGGATCAAACTAATATGCATTTTATTAACGAGGACCTTAATTTCATTATGAATAAGGAGATCAGGGGTAAAACTGTTCCAGAAAGTTACCACATTCTTTGAGATTCAAACGGCTAAGACAACAGTTTCATTCATCCTCTGATTCAGATTGTCAGACGAGATATTGTCGAAGCAAATATTCTGCACAGTACTAGCAATAGATACCTTAATTCGCGGATTGAATATTAAAATAGAGCGTAAAACCTTGTGAGAGCGTTACAAATACTATAATGTCAAACTTATTTCAGAATGCCTTACAGTTCGAGAAGTTATCCGCTGTACCGAGAAAGTAACTTCGTGTTTAGGGAAACACATTAATATACAACTTAGTGACGGCACCTTTAATTCATGCATGGAATAGAAGATCGACGGTCAAACCGTTCGACAAAGTTACCACCTTTTGTAAGAGACGAACGGCTAAGTCAACAGCGCCACCTATCCAGTGGTTCGGCGTGTCAGCCCGGGAAAACCGAGAGTAAGTTCGCTGAAAAGAAATGGCAACAGACACATCAATTCACTGTTTGAATATTAAAACAGTCCGCCAAATCGGCGTAGAACATTAATTATTCATGTAGGGTTAAACTTTTTAAAGAATGCCTTACCCTCCGAAAATCTGACCAGCTGTGTCGAGAGTATAACACCGTGTTCAGAGATAAAAACTAGTATACATTCCAGTGTGGAGCACCATAATTTCATGCATGAATTAGAAGATCGTGGGTCAAACCGTTCGAGATCGTTAACACCTGGAATAATCGAGTTGCTGTGTCAATAGCTTCACCTACGCTTGTGATACCGAAAGTCAAACCAGGTATTCCAAGAGTAAATCTGCTGTGCAGTATTGGCAATAGACACACAAATTCATTGTATGGGTACTAAAGATGAACGGCAAACCGTTCGAGAATGTTACCAACTGGTATAAAGTCAAACCTTCTATCGAATAACTAATCTTCCTGGAACGATCACCGAACCAGCGAGTGTCTTGCTTAGTGCTCACGGAAACAAAATAGTAGTCATCATAGCAGACGGAAACCTTATTTTCATGTCTAAATAGCAAACTCGAGAGTCAAACTACTCGAGAACGTTACCTCATTCTTTGGGATTCGAACGGCTAAGTCAACTGCTTCACGTATTCTAAGATTATGAGAGTCAAAATAGGCACTCTGGGAGTATATGCCCCGTACCGTATTGGCAATAGACACCGTAATTATCGGAATGAATATTAAAGCAGACCGTCATACCGCTGCAGAGCGATACCTATTTGTATATATTTAATCATTTTACCGATAGCCTCACCTGCCGAGGATGTAAACATCCGTATCGAGAGTATATCTTCGTGTTCAGAGGAACACATTAGTATACATTTTAGTGATAGGCACCATAATTTCATGAATGACATAGTAGTACGAGTGTTAGCGTTCAAGAGCATTACCACCATCCTTGAGATTCGACCGGCTAAGTTAATAGCAACACATACCCTGTGATTCCGTGAATCAAACCAGATATACCGGGAATAAATCCGCCGTACAGTATTGGTCTTAGACACCCTATATCACGGTATTGATATAAATATACAGAGGCAAACCGTTGTAGAGAGTTACCTGTTGGTATAGAGTCATATATTTTACCGATGGCCTTACCTTTCTAGAAGCTATCCAGCTGTGTAGAGACGGTGGCTTCCTGTTCAGACAAGCAGGTTAGTATGAGTTTTAGTGTCAGGTACCATAATTTTATGTATTATATAGAAAATCGAGGGTCAAACCGTTCGAGAACGTTAACACTTTCTTTGAGAGAAGAACGGCTAAGTCCATAGCTTGATGTTTTCCAATATTCTCAGAGTCAAACCATGTAATCCCGGAGTAAATGCTACTAATTTGCTACCATGAGCACTGAGCAAGGCACTTGGTGCAGCGGATTGGGCTTCTCGGATGATATGGCCCTCGGTAAAAAGATTGACTCCATACGAATAGGTAACGTTCTACAAAGATTTGACGAGCGACTTTAGTATTTGAACCGTGAATTAATATGTATATTGCCAATACTTTTCAGCGGACTTAATCCTGGAGTCCCTGGTCTTAATTAGGGAATCCCAGGACAGATGCAGCTACTTACTTAGCCGTTCGTCGCTCACAGGAGGTGACAACGTTCTCGAGCGGATTGACACTCGATCTTCTAATTCACACAGTAAATTAAGGTGCCCGTCAATAAAATTTATACATAGTCGTCCCACTGAACACCATGTAATACTCTCGATAAAGCGGGTTAGATATTCGGTGGGTAATGTCTTCAGTACATCGTTTGACTTTATACCAATTGGTATCGTCCACAAACAGTTTGACGCTCTACTTTCGTATCAAACTGTGATTTAAGGTGTTCATTGCCCATACTGTTGAGCGGAGTTACTACCCGAATACCTGGTATCACATTCGGAATCACAGGATAGCAGAAACTATTGTCATAGCCGTTTGACTCACAGAGAATGTGATGAAGCTCTGGAACGGTAGGATCCTCTATTATCTTATACAATCATGAAATTAAGGTGCTCGTCACCAAAATGAATACAAATTTTTACACTCAACACATAGCAAGACACTCCCTGCGGCCGGTTATGTTCCTGGAAGGTAAGGTAATCTGTTAAAAGAATGACATTTTACCAACCTGCGTTGGTCACCGACAGTTTGACGGTCTACCATAGTATTCATACCCTGAACTAATGTGTCTTTTGGTAATACTGATCGGCGGATTTACTCCTGGAATATCCGGCCAGACTCACGGAACCACAGGTTATGTGAAGCTGCTGACTAAGCCGTTCGCCTCTCAGAGAAGGTGGTAATGTTCACGAAAGGTTTGACCCCCGATGTTCTAAATTATAGACGAAGATAAGGCGCCCATCACCGAAATGAATACCAACATCTTTTTATGAACACGAAGTAATACTCTTGACACAGCGGATTATGCTTTCGGCTTGCAAGGTCTCCAGTAAGGCGTTTGACTTTATACAAAATGGCAATTCACTGAAACAATTTGACGCTGTGCTTCTATATTCAAACCGTGAATAGAGGTGGTCTATTGTCAATGCTGTGCAGTGCAATTACTCCCGAATACCTGATTTGATTATCGGTAACGTAGAATGGGAGAAGCTATTAAAATAGCCGTTCCATTCACCAAGAAGGTGGGAAAGGTCTGGAACGGTTCGACAATCGATGTTCTAATTCATATGTGAAAGAAAGATGTGCTACTGCTATAATGTCAACTCATGTGTTTCCGTGAGCACGAAGCATGACACTCGCTACTGCGGGATATGTTCAATGAACGTAATGTATTCGGTAAGAAGAAGGACAGTATGGCAATTAGTAATGTTCTCCGACGTATTGACACTCTCCTACAGTATTCATACTGTGAATTCAGGTGTTTATTGCCAGTACTGTTCAGCGGATTTACTCCACGATTACCTGGTTTGTCGAGACGAATATCTGGATACGTGAAGCTACTGACGTATCTGTGCCACTTTCAAAAAGGTAGTTATTTTCTCGAACCGTTTGTCGCTTGATCTTCTATTTCGTAGGTGAAAATAAGTAATGCGTCACTGAAGTGCAAATCAATGTGTTTCACTGAACATGCAGTTATACTCCTGACACAGGGAGTTAGGTTCGCGGAAGATGAAGGCTTCGTTAAAACGTTTGACTTTATACCAATAGGCATCGCTCTCAAAGGGTTTGACGCTCAACTTTAATATTCAAACCGTGAATTAAGGTGTCTCGTTGCCATACTGCACAGCAGATGTACTCGCGGAATATCTGATTTGACTCTCGGAATTTCAGGGTAAGTGAAGCTATTGCCACAGCCGTTCGATTCTCAAAGAGGGTGGAGACGTTCTCGAACGGTTTGACCGCCGATCTTCCAATTCATTCATGAAATTAGGGTGCCCGTCACCAAAATTTATAGTAATATGTTCAACTGAACACGATGCTGTACTCTTGGTACAGCGAATTAGATTAACCGTGGGTAAGGCTTTCGGTAAAAGTTGACTCGATTCATATTGGTAACGTTCTCAAGTGGTTCGGCGTTCTACTCTAATATTCAAGGCATGTAATAGGGTGTCTAAAGCCAATACTGTTCAGCGGATTTACTCCCGGAATTCTTGGTTTGACTTTCGGAATTACAGGATAGGTGAAGCAATTGATGTAGACGTTCAACTCCCGCAGAAGGTGGCAACCATCTCGAATGGTTTGACACCTGATCATCTAATTGATGTTAATTGATGTTCATCTATGAAGTTGAGGTGCCCGCCATTGAAGTGAATAATGGTTTCTTTCTCTGCGCATGAAATTATACTCTGCATACAGCGGGTTAGATATTCGGAGGGTAAGGTCCTCAGTTAAACGTTTGACTTTATACCGATTGGTAACGCCCGTAAATACTTTGGGTATCTACTTTAACACGATGACGCCGGTCTGATTCACCGGTGGCCCATGCTTGTCTGTTTGCTGCGGCGGCATGAACCTCCGGTTGCCCATGCTAGATTGATCCGTGGGACGGCATGCATCACCGATGGGTCATGTTTGTTAATCAAGAAATACGTAGTACGAAATGTTATTTTATAGATTTAACATTATACATTAACATTTCTTCCTCATAATCAAACATTTGATACAAAATACATAACTTATAACTTAATTAATACGTTAATTATAACAAAATATAACAACTTATGTGACCAATGCAATTTCTTAAAACAGTTTAAACAAAGTTCCGGCGTGCCGGCTTATCCGTACAAGTTCAACAGAAGGTCATTACTCTTTTTGCTTTGCTTGTGGCGTTCTGTGTGCCTTTTAAGCTTGTTAAGCGTTTGCAGCACTCTATATATCATATCCTCATCTTCCTCGCGGGTCCATCGTGTGAACTTAAAAAATGTTTTTCCATCTACTTCCTATTAGCTTTTCACTTGGGGGATTCTCAACACTCTTCAATAGATAATCAATAATTTTCTCTCTAAATTCGAAAATTTTGTAACACTTTGTTCCCCACTTTTTGTGAATGTACGACGTATTCACTAAATTGGTCACGTATATTAGCTCCATATCAACTTTCTATACCATCTTACCGTTTTCCGTAAACATTTATAGTAGGAACGCATTTGATCTGATATATCAACTCCCTTCTTCACACTGTTGTTAGAAAAAACGGTGTCCGGATTTCATTTATCATCGTTGCCGCGAATAATGGCTCAATTGAGAGGTATCGAAGTGGTTAACATACAGAGGGGTCTTTTGTCGGCCCACTTTAAAAATGACACGCCGCTCCGATTTCTGAGAGATATAATGTCGCCCCGTTTCAGTTCCTGCTTTGCCTGTGGCGGTAGAATCTTTCTATTCATTTTGACTGTACCGCAAATGTATTATTTTTTGGTGAGATCTTCGGATAAAAGAATACTTGTATAAAAACTGTCAGTAAATAAAATCCGGCCCTTGAATAATAGATCTCGTATCAATGGCATGACTACATCATGAGAATGTGCTTTTAGAATTCTTGTTTCATTTTTTCCGGATTCAATATGCACATAATATGTATATCCGTCCGGAAGGCAGAGTTTGTACAGTTTTATTCCGTATTTGTGCTGCTATCCGGGTATACACTCACGAAAGCTAAGGCGTCCTTTCCACGGAACCATGCTTTCATCAATTACTATATTTTTACCTGGTTTTACTGCATCTTGGAATGCACGAAGAATTTTATCAACTATATTTCAGATTTTGTGTTACCGACCCACGTTTCTAGCCGTAGCATTATCAGAAAAGTGCAAGTACTTTCATATAGCTATAGTACTATAATATTGCTTTGATTATCCGCGCCGTTTTAGACCAATATATTCGAATTTCGGGTACCTGCACTACATCCATATCAAGCAAGATATCAATAAATGTGTTCAATTCACATTTTTTAATGGGATTCCATGCTTGTTGATGTTGTCTCCAGCCATATGCTGCATTCACTATACACTGAACAGCGTACCTATTCGTCTCTTCTACGATCATCTCCAATATCTCATCCGTGAAGAATAATTTATATAATGCAACTGGATCGTCGTAGTCCGTCTCCATGATCAGTAGCTCTTCTTTTTCTGAATACTCTTCCTCTGATTCAAATTTTTCTGCTATTTTCCGCCATTCAGCAAAGTCATCTTGATCCCCTGCACCAAACTCCGAAACTTGTTCCTCTGTGGTACTCCTATCGGTTGCCGTGTCCGATGATGATGATGAAATTATTCGATTTCGTCGTCCCTTTTACATGATTCCAGATACAGATTCATCAGACGAATTACTGAATTCCATATCCATTGTATCTAATATTTAGATGGGAAAAAATGAAAAATGAAAATGTTAACCGCCATTTTAGAAGGAAGGAAAGTTTATACGACCTTTATACTTACTGGAAGAAATGTGTACTCGGGAACCTTGCCGAACTGTACTGACATCCGGCCTCATAAAAACATCGCACAAGCCACAATACTCACAACGCACACTAACTAAATTCTTCTTCACTTGCCGCCAACTCTAAACTCACCGTAAACCTCGTTTCGCTGTCTAAACTCTCAATGATCATCCCACTTACTAGGCCACACATTATATATGAAGTGTCAGCTGGGTAGTATTCATTCCCTAAGGAATCACTGATTTTCCTCATTACGTGTGGGCGGTCCTAAACGTCTAATGGGGTCGCCGAAGGCTCAGAGGCTGGTCAAAGTTCTCATAGGCCCTACCTATGGCCCGCGATCTGCCAAGGGAAAGGGAATACTTCTGGATAATCACACAATGGTGCTCGGCCACTTAGCCCGGCAATATATCTTTCTTTGGCGATCCCGGAAACAAAAATCTTGTGCGGAGCCCCAGAGACCCTTTGCATGTTACAAGTTACCAGGGCGCCTGGAAATAGTTAGTCGTGGATTCGACGAAATTTCCTGTCACACTCAACATGATTTACGCATAAAACTTACACTACGTCCTAGAACTATTTTCGTCATGTGCGACAATCGGTCGCTGTATTTCTAGAGAATTATTGCGTTCGAAAGGGTCCTATTACTTCTGTTCTAAACGTCTCGTCGTCCGACGCTCGAGAAGCTAAAACCCTACTTGACCGAACTTGGGCTCTGGCACGGACAACTTGGCTGACAATGGGCCAGGGGTAGGGCCACGTGCTCTACACTGGAGGTCGTTCCCCAACGCGGAGTCATAAATATCGAGTGGCCACACAAACTGAAAGTGCTCCGGTCACCGGGCTTGGGTGACATGTAAGTTATATATATTACGTGCCTGAAGTATCGGCACTTCACCATGTAGGAGAGTGTTCTCTGTACCACCCCCTCGAGAGGACTTTTCCTCCCTGAAGATGTACAATGCGAAGATAAGGGGAACGCTCTTCGTCCCAAAACTCCAATGAGGGAATATTTCCCCTGTTTTGCCATCTCCACGGGTTTTCAAAACGCATCATGGAAAATCGTGGAGAAAGGATAATACTTCCATTAAAACGGTAAAAAGATGTCTTCGAAACGTCGTAAAGTGCAAATAAATCATCGAAACGTCGGAGAATCAAAGTGCAAGTTAGTTTCCATCTTATCGTGCTAGTGGGCATTAGGGCGCAAGCATTGAACAGCATAATATGGTGCCGCGCTGCCCCATGGAGCGTCCCACTAGTTGAAGCGCCGCCGCACGGAACAGACACCGAATATACGCGCATGCGTCAACGTGTTAAGATTGAATTTGTGAATTAAGGGGTCTATTGCCAATACTGCACAGTGCATTTACTCCAGAAATACGTACCTTGAAACTCGGAATCAGAGATACGTGGAGCCATTTACTTATATGGTCGACTCTCAAACAGTGTGTTAACGTTCTCGAACGTTCCGGGCATCGACCTTCTGATTAATACCTGAACATAAGGGACCGGACACTGCAATGAATACTAATTACGTCCTGTCAACCCCAAATTATACTCTCGATGAAGCCGGTGATGTTCGCGGAAGGTGGCGCCTTCGGTTATTATTTATAGCAATTGGTAACGTTTTACAACGGCGTGTCTGTCTGCTTTAATATTCAAACCGTGAATTAAGGCGTCAATTGCCAAAACTATTCAGCGCGTTTACTCCAGGAATACGTGGTTTGACTCTCGGAATCACACGGCAGGTGAAGCTATAGACTTCGCCGTTCGTCTGAAAATGAAGGTGCTAACGTTCCAGAAGTGTATGATCACCGATCTTCTAATTCATCATGAAACCATTGTGCTCGTTACTAAAAGGCGTACTAATTCGTCCCTCTGATAACGATGTTATATTCTGGATACAGCGGGTTAGATTTTCAGAGGGTAAGGTCTTCGGTGAATCGTTTGACTTTACAGCAATTCTCAAAGTTCTCAATCGAAATGACGCTCTACTTTAACATGCAAACCGGGAATTAAGGTGTCTATTGCAAATACCGTTCAGCGGACTTCCTCCTTGAATTCCAGGCTTGACTTTGGGAATTACGAATATAGGTGAAGCTATTGACGCCGCCGGTCGACTCTCGAAGAAGCTGGTAGCGTTCTCGAACGGTTTGACACTCGATCTTCTAATTCACAGATTAAACTGACGAGCCCGCCACTAAAATGTTTACAAATTGGATTCTATGACCACGAAGTTATACCGACGATACTGCGGGTTATATTCTCGGAAGGTAAGGCATCCCTCGAAGAGTATTATGTTGCTCCAATTAGTAGCATTCTCAAACAGTTTGACGCTCGACTTATATATTCATACAGTGAATTAAGGTGTCCATTTCCTATACTCTTCAGCGGAGTTACTCCTGAAATTCCTGGATTGACTTTCGGAATCACAGAACAGGTGAAGCTATTGGCTTAGCCGGTCCTCTCTCACTGAGGGTGGTAACGCTCTCGAACGCTTTGACTCTCGGTAATGACAATTATTCACAATCATGTGGTGTTCGTTCGATGAAATGCCTTCCAATTTGTTTCCGGGAACATTAAGCAGGACACTAGCCACAGCGATGTTGGATCTTGGACGATATGGCATTCGGTATACGGGATGACATTATGCTGATTGGTAATGTTCTCCTTCGGTTTGTCTTTCCACATTAGTGTTCATACCGCGAATAAAGGTGTCAGTTGCCAATAAACTGCAGCGGACTTACTGACGGATTGCGTGATATGACTCTCGGAATCGCTGGATAGGTGAAACTCTTTACGTAGCCATTCGAACCACAAAGAGTGTGGTAACGTTCTCGATCAGTTTGACCCTCGATTTTCGACTTCATACATGAAATTATGATACCATCAATATAATGTATACTAGAGTGACTCTCTAAACATGAAGTTATGCTCTGTGCTCAGTGGGTTAATTTTTGTGGGGGTAAGGTCTACGGTAAAACGTTCGACTTTATAGCAATTAGAAACGATCTAACCCGGGGTGCAGTTCTACCTTAATATTCAGTCCGCGGATTAAGGTATCTATTGCCAATACTGTAGAGCGCATTTACACCCGGAATATCTCGTTTGATTTTCAGAATCTCAGGTTAGGTGAAACTGTTAACTAAGCTGTCCCACTCTTAAAGAAGCAGGTATCGTTCTCGAACGGTTTGATTGCCGATATTCTATTTCATATATAAAGTTAAGGTGCCCGTCACAAAAATGGATACTAATTAGCTTCGGTGAACACGAAGTTATACTGACCATGCGACGGGTTAACTTCTCGGCATGTACGCCCCTCGATGAAAAGTTGGAATATATACCAGTTGGTAAAGTTGTACAGCTGTGTGAATCAGTACTATATTATATATACCGGGAAGTAGAGTTTTTAATGCATATACTGTACAGCGGATTTACACCGCGGTTACGTGATTTGACTCTCGGAATCACAGAATAGATCAAACTATTGACTCAGCTGTTCGACTCAGAAAGAACGTGATAACGTTCACGAACGGTTTGGCACTGGATTTTCTGACTCATATTTCATAATAAGGTGTGCTCTGCTATATTGTCTGCTAATTTGATTCCTAGAGCGCTAAGCATGACACTCGCTACAGCGGGTTAGGTCCTGGGAAGATAATGTGTTCTGTAAACCGAATTACTCTATACCATTTGGTAATGTTCTACGTCGGATTGGCCTTCTATTGTAATATGCGTACCGTGAATTAATGTGTCTATTGCCTGTACGGTTCAGGGGATTTACTCCAGTAATATCTGATTTTTCTGACGGAATCACAGGATAGCTGCAGCTATTGACTCATTTGTGCGACTTTCAAATAAGGTGACAACGTTCTCGAACGGTTTGACAATCGATCTTATTATTCATTCATGAAATTAAGGTGCCCACCACTAAAATGTATACTAATTTGTATCTCTGATCACGAAGTTATACTCTCGATACATCGGGCTAACTTCTCGGAAGGTATGGCATCGGTAAAAAGTTTGACACTATACCAATAAGGAACGTTCTACAACGATTGGACACTGTACTTTAATGCTCGCACCGTGAATTAGGGTATCTATTGCGAATACTGTTCTGCGCATTTACTCCCGGAATACCTGGTTTGTCTCGCGGAATAATAGGTTGGGTGGTGCTGATGATTTAGCTTTGTGTCTCTCAAAGAACGGGGTAAATTTCTGGAACGATTTGACCGTCGATCCTGTAATTCATACACGCAACTATGGTGCCCATCACTAAAATGCATACAAATGTGCTTCTCTGAAGACGAAGATGAACCCTCTATACAGCGGGATATGTTCACGGAAGGTAACTTATTCTGTAAACAGAATGACATTTCAACAATTGATAATGTTCTCCGATGATTTGACTCCCTACTTTAATGCTCATGCCGAGAATTCAGGTGTCAATTGCCAATGCGGTACAGCGGATGTACTCCTTGTATTCCTGGTTTAACTCTCGGCATCCCATGACAGGTGACGGTATTCACTTAGCCGTTCGACACTCAACAAAGGTGGTCACGTTCGCGTAACGTATGACACTTGACCTTCTAATTCGTGCATGAAGTTAAGGGGACCGTCATTAAAATGGATACTCAGTTCCTCCTCTGCACGCGAAGTTATATTCTCGACCACGCGGGTGAAGCTCGCGGAAGATAACACATTTGGTAAAGCGTTTGAATTTGTACCAACTGGTTACGCTCTCCAACGGCTTGTCGTTCTGCTTTGCTATTCTAACCGTCAATTAAGGTGTCTATTGACAATACTTTTCAATGGACTTACTCCAGGAATACCTGGTTTGCTTCTCGGAATCACTGGATAGGTGAAGCTACTGACTTTGCGGTTTATCTCTGACATAATTCGACATAATTTATCCCCCGATGTTCCAATGAATACATGAATTTAAGGTGACGTCACTATGATGTATACTAATGTGTTTTCCAGATCACGCAGCTCTACTCTCGATATGGCTGGTTCGCTTCTCTGACGGAAAGGCATTCGGTAAAACGTTTAACTTTCTAGGAATAAGTATCGTTCTCACACGGTGCGTCGCTCTATTTTAATATTCACTCCGCAAATTAAGGTATCCATTGCCAATAACCTGCAGCGGATTCTCCGGTGGAATACCTGGTTTGATTTTCGGAACCATACGATAATTTTAGCAATTGACTTAGCCTTTTGACTTTCAAAAAAGGGGTTACCGTTCTCGAACGGTTTGACCCTCGAGTTCCCAATTCATATATGAAGTTAAGGTACCAGCCACTGAAATGCAGACTAATTTCTTTCTCTGAACACGAAGTTATACCCTCGAAACGGCGGGTTTTCTTCTCCGAAGGTAAGGCTATCGGCAAAGTGTTTGATTTTTTACCAATAGGTATCGATCAACAACGGTTTGGCACTGCACGTTGGTATTGATACCGTGAATTAAGTATATTTCTAACACTGATCAGCGGATTCACTCTCGGTATCCCATGGTTGACTCTCGGATACACAGAATAGCTGACGCTATTGAGTTAGCCGCTCGACTCTCCTGGAAGGAGGTAACGTTCTCGAACGGTTTCACCCGCGATCTTCAAATTCATGTTTGCAATTATGGTGCCGTCACTGAAATGAAGACTAATTTCTATCTAGGAATACGAATTTGTACCCTCGAAACTGGGAGTTCTCTTCTCCTAAAGTAAGGCCACCGATAATGTGTTTGACTTTATACCAATTGGCAATGCTCTCAAACGGTTTGACGCTCTGCTTTGGTATTCAAATCGAAAATTAAGGTGCCTACTGCCCATACTGTTCTGCGGATTTACTCCCGGTGTGCCTGCCTGTCTGTCGGAATCGCATGATATGTGAAGCTACTGACTTAGCCGTTCTTCTCGCACAGAAGTTGGCAATGTCCTCGAGCGTTTTGATACTCAAACTGCTAATTCATATTTGCATTTAATATGCCGACTCTCAAGTAAATACCAGTATCGTACCCTGAACACGACATTATACTCTCAATTCAACGGGTTAGTTTCTCAGAAGGTAAGGCTTTTGGGAAAACGTTTGACTTTATACCAATTGGTAACTCTTTCAATCAACTTCGCGCTATAATTTAATATTGAAACCATGAATTAAGGTGTTCATTGCCAATACTTTTCAGCGGATATACTCCTGGTATACCTAGTGTGAAGCTGTTGTATTATATGTACTATTCCACGACGAAGATGGTAACGTTATCGAACGGTTGGACAAATGATCTTCTAACTCATACGTGAAATTAAGGTGCCCGTTACTAAAATGTATACTAATTGGTATCACTGATTACGAAGCTATACTCTCGATACCACGCATTAGGCACTCGGAGGTAAGGTCCTCTGTAAAGCTTTTGTCATTATACCATTACGTAACGTTCAACAAGGTTTAGACTATGTACATTAATATTCAAACCGTGAATTATGACGTCCACCGCCTATAGTGTACACCGGATTGACTCCCGGAATACCTGGTTTGACTATCGGAAAAACAGGATAGGTGAAGCTATTGACTTAGTCCTTCACCTCGCACAGAAGGTGGCAACGTACTCGAACGGTTTGACCCCCGATCTTCTAACTGATATATAAAAAAACGCTGTGCATCGTCTATTATGTCTAGCAATTTGTTCTAGGAAGGTAATGTATTCGCTAAACGGAATGACTCTATCGATGGCCAATCCGTTCGCGTACGTTTCCACCTTCCATGAGAGTCGATCGGCTAAGTCAATAGTATCACCTATCCTGTGATTCCGATAGACGAACCACGTATACCGGGAGTAAATCCGCTAATCTGAATTTGCAATTGACACCTTAACTCAGGGTTTGAATATTAATGTACGGAGTGAAACCGTTTGAGAACGATACCACCTTCTTTGCGGCCGATCGGCAAAGTCAATAGCATCTCCTATCCCGTTACGGGTGCCAAGCCTGGCATTTCTGCAGTAAAACCCCTGCACAGTGTTGGCAATAGAATCTTTAATTCAGGATACGAGTATTAAAGTAAGGAGTCAAACTGCTTCAAAACGTTACGCATTGGTATAAAGTCATATTCCTCCCCGGATTCCCTACCATCCGAGAACATGACCCCCTGTATCGTGGGTATAACTTCGCGTTCAGAGAAACAAATTCATGGGAATTTTAGCAGACGGACGCCTTAATATCGTGAAACAACTAGATGGTCGATTGTCGAATCGTTGGAGATCGTTACCACCATCTTATAGAGTCGAACGTCTGAGTCAATAGCTTCACCCATCCTGTGATTCCGAGAGACAAACCAGGTATTCCGGGAGAAATCAGCTGCTCAGTATAGGCATTAGATACCCTATTTCACAGTATAAATATTAGAGTACAGAGTCAAGCCGTTGTAGAACGTTACCTATTGGTATAGAGTCAAACATCTTACCGAGGACCTTACCTTCCGAGAATATAACCCGCTGTATCCAGAGTATAACTTCGTGTTCATGGAAACAATGTAGTATACAATTTGGTGACAGGCACCCGAATTACGTGTATCAATAGGAAGATCGTGTGTCAACCCGTTCGATAACGTCATCACATTTTTTTACAATCACACAGCTGTGTCAACAGATTCGCCTATCCTGTGGTTTACAGACTCTATCCAGGTATTCGCGGAGTAAACCCGCTGGAAGACATTGGCAGTAGACACTATCATTCACTGCTTGAATATTAATGTAGGCCATCAAGCCGTTGTAGAACTTTACCTATTCGAATACAGTCTAATTCTTTTCCGCAGGCCTTTCCATCCGAGAAGCTAACCCGCTGTATCGACATTATATCTACGTGTTCAGAGGAGCAAATTATTATGCATTTTAGGCATATTAACTTCCTGCATGAATTAGAAGGTCGATGGCAAAACCTTTCGGGATCGATACCACACTCGTTGAGAACCAAACGCATGATTCAATAGCTTCACCTAAGCTATGGTTCCGAGAGTCGGGTCAGGTATTCCGCGAGTAAATTCGTTGGACAGTATTGGCAATACACAACATAATTCACGGTATAAATACTAATATAGATATTCGAACCATCGTAGAACGGTACCTACTTGTATATGCTCAAACCTTGTACCGGATACCTTACCCTCCGAGAACATAACCCGCTGCAGCAAGTGTCTTGCCTAGTGTTTAAGGAAAGAAATTAGTAGACCCTATAGCAGACGAAAACCTTAATTGCATGTATGAATAGGAAGATGGAGGGCAAAGTACTCCGAGAGCGTTACCACCCCATTTGAGAGGCCAACAGCTAGGGCAATAGCTTCACCTATCCAGTGGTTCAGAGAGTCAAACCAGGTATAGATGGAGTATACCTGCTGAACAGTATTGGTAATAGACATCATAATTCTCTGCACGAATATTAAAGTACAGCGACAAAAGGTTGTAGAACCTTAGACCTTTACCTATTCTCATAGAATCATACTTTACACCGAAGGCCTTACCTCCCATGCAGTCTAATCCGCTGTAGCAAGTGACTTGCTTAATGTTCACGGAAACAAATTAGTTGACTCTTTAGCAGACGGACACCTTGTTTTCTCGTATGAGTAGCAGAATCGAAAGTCAAACAGTTTCAGAACGTAACCACCATCTATGAGAGTCAAGCGGCTAAGTCAATAGCTACACCTATCCTGTGCTTCTGAAAGTCAAACCCGGTATACCGCGAGCAAATCAGCCGAACAGTATTAGAAATAGAAACATTAATTCTCGGTTTAAATAGTAAAATNATTCTCTGCACGAATATTAAAGTACAGCGACAAAAGGTTGTAGAACCTTAGACCTTTACCTATTCTCATAGAATCATACTTTACACCGAAGGCCTTACCTCCCATGCAGCCTAATCCGCTGTAGCAAGTGTCTTTCTTAATGTTCACGGAAACAAATTAGTTGATTCTTTTGCAGACGGACACCCTGTTTTCTCGTATGAGTAGCAGAATCGAAAGTCAAACCGTTTCAGAACGTAACCACCATCTATGAGAGTCAAGCGGCTAAGTCAATAGCTACACTTATTCTGTGCTTCTGATAGTCAAACCCGGTATACCGCGAGCAAATCAGCCAAACAGTATTAGAAATGGAAACATTAATTCTCGGTTTAAATAGTAAAATGGAGCGACAAATGGTTTGTGAACGTTATCAGTTGTTATAAAGTAAAACGTTTTACCAAAACGTATTACCGTCCGAGAAGCTACCCCGCCGTATCCAGCGTATAGCTATGTGCTTATGGAATCACATTAGTAACCATTTTAATGACGGGGAAGTTAATTTCAATATGGACAAGAAGATCGAAGGTCAAATCGGTAGAGGAAGTTACCTGCTTCTGTGACACACGAAGGGCTAAGTCTATAGCTTCACGTGTTCTGTGATTCCGAAAGCTGAACCAGATATTCCGGGCGTAAATGCGCTGTACAGTATTGGCAATGGACACCTTAGTTCACGGATAGAATAATAAAGTACAGAGTTAAATATTTGTTTACCGATATATATAGGGATAATGTCAAATGTCTCACACAAAACCTTACCCTCCAAGAACATAACCCGATGTGTTCAGAGTATTCCTTCGTCCTCAGAAGTACAAATTAGTATACATTCCAGTGAAGGGTATGTATGAATGAGGAGATCGAGGATGAAGCCGTTCTAGAACGTTACCACCTTCGTCGTGAAATCGCATATATAACACAATACCTTCACCTATCCTGCAGATCCGAGAGTCGGTCCAGGTTTTCCGGGAGTAAATACGGTGAACAGTATTAGTATCAGACAACTTAATTCACGACCTGAATATTAAATATAGAGCGTACAACCGTTTGAGATCGTTAGTATTTGCTATAAAGTAAAAGCTTTACAGAATGCCTCACCGTCCGACAATCTAACCCGCCGTATCTAGAGATTTGGTACGTGTTTAGAGAAACACATTAGTAAACATTTTAGTGACGGAAACCTTAATTTCACTATGAACACGAAGATCGAGTGTCAAGCCGCTCGAGAATGTTGTCACCTTCTGTGGGTGACGAACGGCTTAGTCAATAGCGTCACATATCTTGTGATTCCGAAAGTTATACTAGATATTCCGGTAGAAAATGCGCTGTGCAGTAATGGCAAAAAACACCTCATTTCACGGTTTGAATATTAAAGCAGGCCGTCAAGCCGTTGGAGAACATTACACATTCTTGTAGGGTTAAACTTCTTACACAATGCATTACTCTCCGAGAAACTGACCAACTGTGTCGAAAGTATAATACCGTGTTCAGAGGTACAAACTGGTATACGTTTACTAACGATCGCCGTAATTTCATGCATGACTGAGAATGTCGATCGTCAAACAGTTCGAGAACGTTACCACCATCTGTGAGAAACGAACGGCTACGTAAACAGATTCATAATATCATGTGATTCCAAAAGTAAAACCAGGTAATTCGAGAGTAAATCCACTGAACTTTATTGGCAATAGATACCGTAATTCACGGTATGAATATTAATGTGCATCAGCAAACCGTTGGAGAACTTTATCAATTGGTATGACGGCAAACTTCATACCGGACACCTTAGTGCACACGAACCAAACCCGCTGTACTAATGGTATATCTTCATATTCGGAGAAACAAATTAGTATACATTTTAATGACGGGAATCTTAGTTTCATGTATGAATCGGAAGTTCGAAGGTCAAACCTTTCGAGAAAGTTATCACCCTTTTTCAGAGTCGCACATATAAGTCAGTACCTTCACCGATTCCGTTATTCCGGTAGTCAAACTTGGTATTCCTGGAGTAAATACTCTGCTCAGTACTAGGAATGCATACCTTAATTCGCGGATTGAATATTAAAATAGAGCGTTGCACCTTATCAAAACGTTACCATTGCTATAAAGTCAAACATTATTCCGAAGGCCTTACCGTTCGAGAAGCTAGCCCGCCGTATCGAAATTATATCTACTTGTTTAGGGAAACACATTATTATACAATTTAGTGACGGCACCTCAAATTCATACATGAGTCAGATGATCAAGCGTCAAACCGCTCAAGAACGTGGTCACCTTCTGTGAGAGACGATCGGTTAAGTCAATATCTTCACCTATCCAGTGATTCCGAAAGTCAAACCACGTATTCCGGAAGTAAATCCGCTGAACAGTATTGACAAAAGACACCTTACGTCATGATTTCAATATTAAAATAGAGCGTCACACCGTTTGAGAACGTTAGGAATTGTTACAAAGTCAAACCTTTTTACTTATGGCCTTACGTTCAGAGTACCTAAATAGCCGGTTCCGAGGTATAAATTCATGTTCGGAGGAACAAATTTGTCTTCCTTTCTGTGACGGGCACCTTAATTTCATGTATGAATTAGAAGATCGAGCGTCAAACCGTTAGGTAACGTTGATACCTACTGAGAGGGATTAACGGCTAAGCCAATAGCTACACTTATCCTGTGATTCCGAGAGACAAACCAGGTATTCCGGGAGTGAGTCTGTTGCGTAGTATTTGCATTAGGCACCTTAATTCACGGTGTGAATATGATGGTAGAGCGCCCATTCGTTTGAGAGGGTTATCAATTGGAATGAAGTCAAACGTTTTAGTAAAAACCCTTCATTTCGAATGTCTATCGCGACGTATCGAGAGTATAACATGGTGTTCAATGGTATATATTACTATAAATTTTAGTCACTGGCACCTTAATTTCATGGATGAATTGGAAGATCGATTGCCAAACCGTTCGCGAACGTTACAGCCACCATTGGGAGTCGAACGGATAAGTCAGTAATTTCACCTGTCCTGTGATTCCGAAGGTCAAACCAGGAATTCCGAGATTCAACAAACTCTACACTATAGGCAATGGACACCTGAATTCACGGAATGAATATTCAGGTGCAGAGTCTGTCCCTTGTAGAACGTTACCAATTGGTATAATGTCAAAAGTATTTGTGCTGGCTTCACCCTCCAAGAACCTATTCTGCTGCATCGAGAGTAACTTCCTGGCCAGAGAATGGAATTAGTCCACACTTCAGTGACGGACACATAAACATCATTTATGAATTTGAAGATGGAGGGTCAAAATGTACGGGGACGTTATCAACTTCTGTGAGAACCGATCGGCTAAGTCAATAGCTTCACCTATCCTGTGATACGGAGCGGCAAACCAGGTATTCTGGAAGTAAATCCTTTAATCTATATTAGCACTAGACACCTTAGTCCACGGTTTGAATATTAATGTAGAGCGTCAAACTGTTTGAGAGCGTTACGAGTTTGTATAAAGTCAACCGTTTTACCGCCGGTTTTACCTACAGCGAATATCATGCGTTTCATCGATAGTAAGACTTCGTGTCCAAAGAAACACATTATATACATTTTAGAAGCGGGCACCATAATTCCGTACATGAATTTGAAGATCGTGGGACAGACCGATTCATAGCATTACCACGTTTGCTGAGAGTCGATCGGCTAAGACAATAGCCGTCTGCTATCCTGTGATTCCTAATGTTAAATCAGGTATTCTGGATGTAACTCGGCTGAGCAATATTGGCAATTGAAACCGTAATTCACGGATTGAATATTAATAAAGGGAGTATACCGGTCGGAGAACATTACCAATTCGTAGAAAGTCATTCCTCTTACAGAATAACATAATACTATACATTTTATATGAACCGACTCCGCATGTTTGTGTATAAATATCAGCATCGAGAGGGAAAGCGTTCGGGAACGTTACCGTCTTCCTTGAGAGCCGTGCGGCTAAGTCAATAGCGTCACCTATCCGGTGACACCGAGAGTCAAACCAGCTATACCGGGAGTATATCCACTGAAAATTACTGGCATTAGGCCCCGTAATTGCTGGTATGAATATCAATGTAGGCAATCAAATCGATGGAGATCATCACCAATTGTTATAAAGTTATTCGTTTTACAGAATAAGCTACCTTCCGAGAAAGTATCCCACTATACCGAGAGTACAACATCGTTTTGAGAGAAGCACATTGGTACGCATTTTAGTAATGGGCACCATAGTTTCGTATATGAATTACAAGATCGATGGTCAAATCGTTCCAGAAATTTACCCCGTTCTTTGAGAGACACAAAGCTAAATCATCAGCACCACCCAACCTATTATTCCGCGAGACAAACCAGGTATTCCCGGAGTAAATGTGCAGAATAGTATTCGCAATAGATACCCTAATTCACGGTGCGAGCATTAAAGTACAGTGTCCAATCGTTGTAGAACGTTCCTTATTGGTATAGTGTCAAACTTTTTACCGATGCCATACCTTCCGAGAAGTTAGAGATACAAATTAGTATACATTTTAGTGGCGGGCCCCTTAATATCATGAGTGAATAACTGGATCGTGTGTCAAACCGTTCGAGGACGTTATCACCTTTTTTTTAAGGTCGCACAACTGAGTCAATAGTTGCAGCTATCCTGTGATTCCGAGCGGCAAATCAGGTATTCCGGTAGTAAATCCGCTGAACGGTATTGGAAATAGACACGATACTCCATGGTTTGGATATTAAAATAGAGCGTCACCCAGTTTCAGATAGTTACCAGTGGCTATAACGTCAAACGTTTTACAGAAAACCTTACCGTCCGAGAAGCAAACCCGCCGAATTGAGGGAATAACTTCGTGTTTAGAGAAACACGTCAGTACACGTTTTAGGGACGTGCTCCACATCTTCGTGTATGAATTACAAAATCTAGGGCCAAGCCAATCGTGAACGTTATCACCGTCTTTGAGAGTCGCACAGCTAAGCCAGCAGCTTCACCTATCCTGGGATGCGGAGAGTCAAAGCAGTTATTCTGGGAGTCAATCTGATGTGCAGTGTTGCCATCATACACACTATTTAACGGTATAAATATTAGTGTCACAAGTTAATCCGTCGTAGAACGTTACGAATTGGTAAAGGATCAAAGTTTTCCCGAGGGTCTTACCGTCCGCGTGGATAACACACCGTATAGAGTGTGTAATTTCGTCTTCAGAGAAGGCAAGTAGTATCCATTTTAGCGACGGGCTACTTAATAGCATGTATGGATTGGGAGATCGGCGGGCATTCCGTTGGAGAACGTTAAGACC
This sequence comes from Euglossa dilemma, assembly GCA_002201625.1. Classification (NCBI taxonomy): domain Eukaryota; kingdom Metazoa; phylum Arthropoda; class Insecta; order Hymenoptera; family Apidae; genus Euglossa; species Euglossa dilemma. The sequence goes on along the minus strand of NIJG01000299.1, from coordinate 32,759 downwards.
TTCTGTGACAGACGAACGACTGTGTCAATAGCTTCACCAATCCTGCGATTCCGAGAGTCAAACCATGTATTCCTGGAGTAAGTATGCTGAAGAGTATTGGCAATTGAAACCTCAACTCACGGTTTGAATATTTATGCAGGCTGTCAAGCCATTGTAGAAGATTTCTTATACTTGTAGGTTTAAACTTCTTACAGAATGCCTTACCCTCCATAGAACTGACCATCTGTATCGAGAGTATAACACCGTGTTCAGAGGTACGAGCTAGTAGACATTTTACTGCCGAGTTCCTTGATTCCATGCAAGAACGAAAAGATGGAGTGTCAAACCTCTCGAGAACGTTACCACCTTGTCTGACAGACGAACGGCAATGTCAGTAGCTTCACCTATCCCATGATTCCTAGGGGCAAATCAGGTATTCCGCGAGTAAATCTGCAGTTCAGACTGGGCATTAGGCACCATGTTTCGCGGTATAAATATTAAGCAACAAAGTCAGACCGTTTAAGAAGGTTACAAATGCCTACAAAGTCAAACGATTCACAGAAGACCTTAACCTCCAAAAAACTCGCCAGCAGTTGCGATAGTATAACTTCGTGATCCGAGAAAGAAATTAGTCTTCACATCAGTGACGGGCACGGTAACTTCACGTATGAATTACAAAATGGTGTGTTAAACCGTCCGGTCGTTACTACCTTGTGGGAGACGAACGGCTATGTCAATAGCTACACTCATCCTGTCTTTCCGAGAGACAAAACTGGTATTCTGGGAGTAAATTCGCTGAACAGTTTTGCAATAAACACCTCCATACACGGTATGAATATTAAAGTATAGTGTCACACCGTTGGAGAATATTACCAATTGTTAAAAAGTCATTCTATTTCCCAAATACGTTGCCTTCCGGGATTCTAATATGCTGTAGGGAGTATTTTGCTTGGTATTCACGGAAACAAATTAGTCGAAATTTTAGCAGACGGACACTTTATTTTCATTCTCGAATAGCAAAATCGAGAGTCAAACCTTTCGAGATCAATACCACGTTCTTTGTGTACCGTAGGGTTACGTCAATGGTATCAACTGTCCTGTGATTCCGAAAGTCAAGCCTGGTATTCCAGTAGTGAATCCGCTGCCCATTATTGGCAATAGTCGCCATAGTCCGCGATATAAATATTAAAATATAGAGAGAAAACGTTGGAGAACATTAACAATTTGTAAAATGTCAAACTTTTCACCGGATATCCTACCCTCCGGGAATCGAAACCGCTTGCTATATCGATGGTAGAACATCGTGATCAGAGACACAAATTAGTGTGCATTTTAGTGACGAGAACCTTATTTCCATGCATGAATTAGAAGATCAAAGGTCAAGCCGTTAGAGAACGATACCACCTTCTGAGAGAGTCGAAAGGCTAAGTAAAATGCTTCACCTATCCTGTGATTCAGGGAATCAAACCACGTATTTCTGGAGTAAATACACTGAACGGTATTGGCAATAGGTTCCTTGATTCTCGGAATGAATATTACGGAAGGCCGTGGGGACAATGTATAACATTCCATATTGGTGTAGAGTTAAATTTCCTACAGAACACCTTACCCTCCGAAAAACAGACCCCCTGTACCAAGAGTATCACGCCGTGTTCAGAGGTACGAACTGGTATACATTTTAGTGACGTGCTCCATAATTTCGTGTATAAATTAGAAGACGGTGTCAAATCGATCGAGAGTGTCACCACCTTCAGTGAGAGACGACCGCTAAGTCAATAGCTTCAACTATTCTGTTATTCGGAGAGTCAAAACAGGTATTCCGGGAGTAAACCCACTGAACAGTATTGGCTATAGACACCTTAAATCACGATATGAAAACTAAGCTTGAGATTCCAACCGTCAGAGAGCATTACCAATTGTTATAAATCCATTGTTTTTATCCAATACCTTACCATCCGAGAACCCAACCCAATGCAGAGACTGTGTTCCTTCGTTTTCACGTGATCAAGTTAGTAGACGTATTAGCAAACGGACACCTTATTTTCATGCATATATAGGAATATCGACGGCAAACAGTACGAGAACATTGCCACCTTTTGCGAGAGACGAATGGCTAAGTCAATACATTCACGCAACCTATGATACCGAGACTCAAACCAGGAATTCCGTCAGTAAATCCGCAGTACAGTATTGACAATAGGCACCTTAGTATGCGGTATGAATGGTAATATAGTGATTCGTACCGTCGTAGACCGTTAATTACTGGTATTGGGTCAAACTTCTTACCGGTTACATTACTCTGCGAGAAACTAACCCGTTGCAGCAAGTATTTGGCTTAGAGTTCAGGGAATGAAATTAGTAGTCACTTTTGCAGACAGAGACGCAAATTGCATCTATGAATAGGAAGATGTAGTGTCAAATCGTCCGAGAACGTTAGCAACTGTTATAACAGTCGCATGGCTATTGCAATAGCTTCACCTTTCCTGCGATTTCGAGTGAAAAAGCGAGGTATTGCGGGAGAAAATCCGCTGAATAGTATTGGCAATGGACACATCTATGTACGATTTGAATATTAAAGTAGACCGTCAGACTGATTGAGTGCGTTGACAATTTGTATAAATTCGAACGATTTACTAGTGACCTTTCACGCCGAAAGCATGTAATGGGAGTATAACATCCTGTTCAGAAAATGAAATTAGTATTCATTTCAGTAATGGGCATCTTATCATCGTGTGTGAATTAGAACATCGAGGGTCAATCCGTTCTAGAACGTTGCAACCTTCCGAGAGAGACGAACTGCTAAGTCAATTGCTTCACCTATCTTGTGATTCTGTGAGTCATACCAGTTATTCCGGGACTATAACGCTGACCAGTATTGGCAATATTGAGCTTATTTCACGGTATGAAAATTAAAGCAGCGCATCAAACCATTGTATAATTTTACCCTCGACTTTGCTACCCTTATATGTAACTATGGTGTCCATCTGCTAAAAGGTTTACTAATTTGTATGCGTGACCACTAAGTGAGACACTGCCTGCAGCGGGTCAGGTCCTCTGTAGGCAAGGTATTGGGTAAAAGGAATGACTTTATACCAATTAGTAATGTTCCACGACGGTTTGACTCTATTTGTTAATATTTATACCGTGAACTGTGGTGTCTACTGCCAATACTGTTCAGCGGATTTACTCCTGGAATGCCAGGCGGAGTCACAAGTTTTGGTGAAGCTATTGACTCTCCAATAAGGTGGTAACGTTCTCACACTGTTTGCCACTCGATCTTCTAATTCATACATGAAGTTAAGGTTCCTGTATCCGAAATGAAGACTAATATCTTTCCATGGCAACGAAGTTATACTCTCGATACATCGGGTTTGTTGTCCGGAGGGTACTGTCATCAATAAAGCATTTCGCTTTATAGCAATTGATAACGTTCTCAAACGATTTGACGCTATATTTTAATATTTTAACCGCGAACTATGGTGTGTATTACTAATGCTGATCTGCGGATTTACACCCGGAATACCTGGTTTGACTCTCGGAATCGCAGGACCGATGAAGCTATTGACCAAGACGTACGTCTCACACAGTAGGGGGCAAGGTCCTAGAGCAGCTTGACCCTCGATCATGCATGTATTTCATACATGAAGCTATGGTGCCCGTCACCGAAATGAAGACTAATTCCTTTCTCTGTATACGAAGTTATAGTCTCGATGAAGCCGGTGAGGCCCGTGGAAGGTATGGCTTTCGGTAAAAGGTTTTTACTTTATACCAATTGGTAACGGACTCAAACGGTCCGACGCTCCACTTTAATTTTCAAACCGTGAATGAAGGTGTTTGTTGCAAAACTGTGAAGCGGATTTACTCCCGGAGTACCTGGTTTAACTCTCGGAACAATGGGAGAGGTGATGCTTTTGGCATAGGCGTCCGATTCCCAAAGAAAGTGGTAACGTTTTCCAACGGGTTAACACTCGATATTCGAATTGATTCATGAAATTACGGTGCCCGTCACTAAAATGCATAGTAATTTGGTCCACTGAACACGATGTTATACTCTCGATACAGCGTGATAGATTAACCGCAGGGAAGGCATGCGGTAAAGTTCGACTAGGTACCAATTGGTGACGCTCTCAGATGGTTTGGCTCTTGGCTTTAATATCCAAGCCGTGATATACGGTGTTTAATTCCAATACTGTATAGCGGTATTTCTCCTGCAATACCATGTGCGACATTCGGAATTACATGATAGGTGTAGCGATTGACTGAGCCGTTCGATCCTCAAAGTAGTTGGTAACGTTTTCGAACTGTTTGACACTCGAGATTTATAATTCTTGCATGGAATTGAGGTGCCCGACACTAAAATGCATACGAATTTGTCTCTCCGATCACGAAGTTATGCACTGGATACTGCGGGATAGTTTCTCGGACGTAAGCCCGTCTGTGAAAAGTTAGACACTATACCAATATGTAACGTTCTACGGCGATTTGAATCTGTACTTGAATATTTGTACCGTGCAGTATGGTGTATAAGGCCAATAATTTACAGCGGATCTACTCGCGGAATACCTGGTTTGACTATTGGGATCACAGGATAGGTGGAACTACTGACTTATTCGTTGAACTCTCAAACAATGCGCTAACGTTCTCGAACGGTTTGTCCCTCGATCTTCAAATTCATAGATGGAATTAAGGTGACCCTTACTAAATTATGAATTAACTTGTTCCTCTGATCACGATGTTATATTCCCTATACAGCATGATAGGCTCTCTGTGGGTGAGGCCGTCAGTAAGACGTTTGACTATATATCAATTTGCAACGTTCCCAAAATTTTTGACCCCCTACTTTAAAATTCAAACCGTGAATTAAGGTATCAATTGCCATTACTGTTCAATGCACTTAATCCCGTATCACCTGGTTTACCTCTCGCACTCATAGGTTAGACTAAGTTAGTGACGTAGCCGTTCGACGCTCAAAGAAGATGGTATCGGTCTCGAAAGGTTTGACCCTCGTCCATCTAACTCATACATGAAATAAAGGTGCCCGTCACTAAAATTCATACAGATTTGCCCTCCGAACTAATAATAATCCGGCCTTCGCTATAAAGTTTGACACTATATCAATATGTAACCACCTACAAAGGTTTGTCTCCGGACATTAACATTTATACCATGAAATACGGTGTACGATGCCAATACTGTACAGCGGATTGACTCTCGGAAAACCTGATATGACTATCGGAATAATAGGATAGGTGACGCTTTTGAATTAGCCGTTCGACTCCAAAAGTAGGTGGGAACGTTTTCGAACGGCTTCACTCCCTATCACTCTTTTTATTCATGAAAATATGGAGCCCGTCTGCTAGCAAGTCTACTAATTTGATTTCGGGAAAAACAAGCATGACACACGCAACTGCGGGTTAGTTTCTAGGAAGGTTATGCATTCGGTAAGAAGAATGACCCTATATAGATTGGCAATTAGCTCCTGCGGATTGACCTTCTACTTTAATATTTATACCGTGAATTAAGGTATGTATTGGCAATGCTGAACAGCGGATCGACTGCCAGAATTCGAGATTTGACTATCGTAAACACAGGATAGGTGCATCTATAGACTTAACCGTTCAACTCCCAATGAAGTTGGGAACGTTCTCTAACGGTTTGACGCCCTATTATTCTGTTCATTCATGAAATAAGGTGTCCGTCTGCTAAAATGTCTACAAATTTGTTCCCGTATGCACGAAGCATGACACATGCTACGGCGAGATATGTTCTATGAAGGTTACGTATTCGGTAAAAAGAGCGACTCCATTTCAATAGGTAACGATCTCAAAGGGTGTAACGCAATATTTTAATACTGAAATCGTGATTTAAGGCGTCTATTGCCATTACTGATCGGATGATTTACTCCCGGAATACCTGGCTTGACTCGCGGAATCACACGATTGGTGAAGCTACTGTCTTGGCCGTTCGATTTTAAGGAATGTAGTACCGTTTTCGAAAGATTTGACACTCAATCGTATAATTCATACATGGTGTCAAACCGTCGCTCATAATTATCAATTAAAATAAAGTAATTCTTTTTAACCAATACATTACCATCCGAGAACCTATTCCGCTGCAGCGAGTGTCTATCTTAGTTTCCACGGCAACAAATGAGTAGATATTTCAGCAGACAGACACCTCAGTTTCACGTATGAATAGCAAAATTAAGTGCCAAGCTGTTCGAGATCGTTAGCACCTAGTTTTAGAGTTGTACTGCCAAATCAATGGCTTCACCGCCCCTGTTATTCCGAGGGTCAGACCGGGAGTTCCGAGAGTCTATCCGCAGTATAGTACTGGCAGTAGACACCTTAAATCACAGTATAAATAGTGCAGAACAGAATCAGATCGTTGTAGAACTTTACCTACTGGTGTAGAGTCAACCTTTTTACAGATGGCCTTACCTTCCGTAAAGCTAAACCGCTGTATCAAGAGTATAACTTCGTTTTCAGAGAAGCATGTTAGTATACGTTTTATGACTTGGAACCTTATTTTAATTCTTGAGTTAGAGGACAATGCGTTCGAGATCGTTAACACCTTCTTTGAAAGTGGAACGGCTCAGTCAATAGCTTCACGTATACTTTGATTCCGAGGGTGAATCCAGGTATTCTGTATGTAGATCCGCAGTACAGTATAGGTAATAGTACCTTAATTTACGGTATGAATAGTGATGTAGTGATTCCAATCATCGTAGAACGTTACCTACTGTATTGGTTCAAACATTTTACCGGAAACCTTACTCTCCGAGAATCTAACCATCTGTAGCGACTGTCTTGAGAATATTTGCGAAAACAAATGAGGACTCATTTTAGCGGACGGACACCACATGTTTGGGTGTAAATATCAGCATCGAGAGCCAAAGCATCCGAGAACGCGACCATCATCCTTGAGGTTCGTGCGACTAAGTGAATAGCTTCACCTAGCCTGCGATTCCGAGAGTTAAAGTAGGTATTCCGGGTGTAAATTCGTTAAACAATATTGGCTATAGACGCCATAATTCACGGTTTGAATATTCAAGTAGAGCGTCAAACTGTTTTAGTGCGGTACCAATTGGTAAAAAGTGAAACCTTTCACCGTAGACATTTCCCTCCGAAAAACTAACACCATGTATCGAGAGTATAACTTCGAGTATATAGAAGGAAATTAGTCTCCATTTTGGAGACGGGCACCTTAACTTCATGTATGAATCAGAATATCGTCGGTCAAACCGCTCGAGTACGTGACCACAATCTATGACAGACGAACAGCTGCGTCAATAACTTCACATACCCTGTGATTCGTAGAGTCAAACCAGGAATTCCGAGAGTCTATCCACAGTACTGTATTGGCAATAGACACCTTAATTCACGGTATGAATATTAAAGTTGAGCGTCAAGCCATTTGAGATCGCTACCGATTGGTATAAAGTCAAACGTTTTACCCATCGCCATACCTTCCGCGAACCTCACCCTCCTCATCGATAGTATAACTTCGTGTTCAGAGAACGAAATTATTATTGCTTTCACTGACGGGCACCTTAACATGATGTATAAATTGCTAGATCGAGGGTCAAGCTGTTCGAATGCGATACCCCCACAGTTGAGATTCGAACGGCTAAGCGAATAACTATACCCACCCTGCGATTCCGAGGGAAAAACCACGTATTCCTGGTGTAAATATGCTGTACAGTATTGGCATTAAAAACCCTACATCTCGTTATAAATATTAATGTACAGAGTCTCACAGTTGTACAACATTACCTATTGATAAAGGGATTAACACTTCACCGAAGAACGTATCTTCCGACAAATTAACCCGCTGTATCGAGAGTATATCTTCGTGCCCAGAGAAGCCAAATGGTATAAATATTAAATTCCAGAGTCAAACCATTGTAGAAGGTTACGAATTGGTATGGAGTCAAACTTTTTACAAAAGGCCTTACATGCCCAGAATCTAACCCGCCTTATCGCTAGTATAACTTCGTGTACAGAGAAGCTAATTAGTATCCATTTGATTGACAATCACTTTAATTTCATTCATGAATTGGAAGATAAAGAGTGAAACTTTCGGGAACGGTACCGCCTTCCTTGAGGGCCGAACTGCTAAGTCAATAGCTTCAACTGTACTGTAATACTGAGAGAGAAACCAGGTATGCCGGGAGTAAGCCTGCTTAATAGTATAGGCACTAGACACCTTAATACACGGTTCCAATATTAAAGAAGAGCGTCACTCCATACGAGATCGTTCCGAATTTGTATAGATTAAAACCGTTTACGGAAAACCATACATTCCAAGAAGGACACCCACTGTCGCGTGAATATGTCTTCGTATTCAGTGAAATCCACAAGTATATATTTCAGTTTCGGTCACCATAATTTCATGAATGAAATGGAATATCGAGTGTCAAACTGTTCGGAAACGTGACCACCGACTTCGAGATTCGTACGGCTGAGTCAGTAGCTTCACCTATCCTGTGATACCTAGTGCCAAACCAGATACTCCGGGTGTAAATTCGCTGAACGGTCATTGGCAATAGACACTTTAATTTACGGCTTAATATTACAGCAGGGATGCTAGCCACCGGAGAACATTTCTAAGTGCTATAAAGTTATACTCTTTACCCAGTAACTTACCTTCCGTGAACCTGACACGCTGTATCGAGAGTATAACTTTATATTCAGACAAGCAAACGAGTATACATTATAGCGACGAGCCCCTTAGTTTCATGTATAAATTAGAAGATCAAGTGTCGAAACTTTAGAGAACGTAACCACTCTCTACGGGAGTCGAAAGGCTACGTCTGTAGCTTCGCACATGCTGCCATTGGTATGCGGCCAGGTATGCCGTGAGTAAATCCACTGAAGTGTTTTGGTAATAGACGTCTTAATTCACGGTTTCAACAACAAATTATTGCGTCCAACCGTTTGAGAGCGTTACCAATTGGTTTAAAGTCAATTGCTTTACAGCAGGCCTTATCTTCCGCGAAACCCACCGGCTTCGTCGACAGTATAAGTTCCTGTTTTGAGAAAGAAACTAGTATTCAAGTCAGTGACGGGCAGCTTGACATCATGCATGAATCAGAATATATAGTCTCAAAAGTTTTGAGAACGTAACCACCATCTGTGAGAGTCGAACGGCTAAGACAATAGCTTCACATATTCTGTGGTTCCGAAAGAAAAACCAGGTACTCGTGGAGTAAATCCGCTGACCAGTATTGGCAATTGGTGCCATAATTCATGGTTTTAACGTTTAATTAGAGAGTCAAGACGTTGTTGAACTTCCCGAATTGTATAATCAATCTTTTCACAGATAGCCTTACTTACTGTGAACCAAACCGGCCGTACCGTGAGTATAATTTTGTGCACAGAGAGACATATTTGCTTACATTTTAAAGACGGGCACCTTATTTTCATGTATGGATTAGAAGATCGAGAGGCAAACTGTTCCAGACCGATACCACCATCTTTTAGAGTCTCACTGCTAAGACAGTACCTTCACCTATCCTGTGATTCCGGGAGTGAAACAAGATATTCTAGTAGTAAATCCACTATGCACTATTGGCAATACACTCTCTATTCGACGGTATAAATATTAATTAATAGAGAGAATTCGTTGTACAATGTTACCCCGTGGTATACAGACAGACTTTTTACCGAAGACCATACCTTCCCTAAAAATAACCCGCTTTATCGAGAGTATAACTATTTGTACAAAGAAACAAATTAGTGTACATTTTCCATTCGATCGTCTTAATTTCACGTATGAATTAGAAGGTCTAGTGTAAAACCGATCGAGAACGTTACCACCAGCTTTGAGAGTCGAGCGGCAATGTCAATGACTTCACCTGTCCTTTCATACCGAGGATCAAACAAGGTATTCCAGTAGTAAATCCCCTATACAGTTTTGGCAGTAAGCACCTCAATTCGCTGTATGTGTTAAAAAGAACAGAGTCAACCCGTGGAAGAACATTACTTACATTTGTAGAGTCAAACTTTTTTACGAAGGCCCTAACTTCAGAGAAGATATCGCGCAGTATCGGGAATACGTACTCGTGCTCAGAGAAGCAGATTATTATACTTCTTATTGTTGGGCACCGTTATTTCATATATGAATTCGAAGATCGAGGATCAAACCGTTAGAGAACGATACCACCTTATTTGGGAGCGGTAACGGCTAAGTCAATAGCTTCACGTATCCTGAAATACCGATAATCAAACTGTGTATTCCGGGAGTAAATCCGCTGTTCACTATTGGTAATGGACACATTAACTCGCAGCACGAATATTACAGTAGAAGACCAATCCTTCGACGGACATTCCAAGTTCATAGAGAGTCATTCCTTTTACCAAATACATTACCTTCCTAGAAACTAACCCGCTGTTGCGAGTGTCATGCATAGTGCGCACGGAACCAAATTAATCGACATGACAGCAGAAGCACACCTTATTTTCGGACATGAATGAGAATTTCGAGAGCCAAACTGTTCCAGATCGTTACCAACTTTATTGCGAATCGCACATCTAACGAAATAGGTTCACCTATCCTGTGATTCAGAGTCACTCCAGGTATGTCAGGAGTATATTAGCTGCATAGTAATGGCAATGTACACCATAATTAGCAGGTTGCATGTTAAAGTAGAGAGACGTACCATTTGGCATAACGTAATCCTTGCCGGATACATTAACTACCGAGAACATAACCCGCTGTATAGTGGGTATAAATTCGTGATCAGAGACACAAGTTAGTAGACATTTTGGCAGCCGTATACTTCAGTTTCAAGTATCAATAGGAAGGTCGATCGTCAAACAGTCAGACTACGTTCCTACCTTCTTTGAGATTCGAACGGCTATGTTAATAGCTTCAGATATCCTGTGTGTTCGAGAGACATAACAGGTATTCCGGAAGTAAATCCGCTGAACAGCATTGGCAATAGACACGTTAACTCACGATTTGAATATTAAAGCAGACAGTCAAACCGTTGTAGAACGATACCTATTTGTATTGAGACAAACAATTCACCGATAGCCCAAACTTCGGAGATGCTATGCCGCTGTATCGAGGGAATAACGTCGTCTTCAGAGGAAGAAATTAGTACACATTTTTGTGACGGGAACCTCAGTTTCATGTATGAATTAGAAGATCAAAGGTCAGTCCTTTCGAGAACGTTATCTAGCTACTCAGTAGCAGCAACTCACATGCGGTTCCGAGGGTCAGGCCAGGTATTCTGGAAGTCAATCCACAGTGCAGTATTGCCAATGGACACGTTCATTCATGATTAAAATATTAAAGTAGAGTGTCCAACGCTTGTAGAACATTATCTATTGTTATAGTGTCATGTTTATTGCAATGCCTCACCTTTCGAGAAACAATACCGGTGTATCTGTGGTATAGCTACGTGTTTATAGAGGAAAATGTTTATTCAATTTAGTGACGGATACGTTTTTTTCACGGATGAGTATGGAAATCGCGAGTCAATACGTTCGTGAATGTTATCACCTTTTTGAGAGTCGTACAGCTAAATCAGTAACTTCACCGATCCTGCTATTCTGATAGACCAACCAGATATTCCGGGATACAATCCCCAGTGCAGTCTTACCATTAGACACCCTATTTCACGGTATAAATATTAAAGTACAGTGGCTCACCTTTGTGGAACCTAATCTATTGGTATAAGGTCAAAAGTTTTACCGAAGTCCCAACACTCCGCGTACCTGATCCGCGGTATCGAGAGTGTATCTCCGTAATCAGAGATACAAATTGGCATACATTTTAGTATAGGTCACCTTAATTTCGCATATGAATTAGAAGATCGAGTGCCAAACCGTTGCAGATCGTTACCACCTTCTTTGAGAGACGAACGCCTAAGTCAATAGATACACATATCCCGTGATTCTGAGAGTCGAACCAGGTCCACGGAATTAAATGCACTGTACAGTACTGGTAACGACACCTTAATTCACGGTATGAATATTACAGCAGACCGTCATACTGTTGCAGATCGTTACTTATTGTTATAGAGTCAAACACTCTACCGATCGCATTTCCTTCCGAGAAGCTAACCCGCTGTTTCTAGAGTGTAGTTTCGTGGTTAGAGAAACACATTCCTATAAACTTTAGTAGCGGCATCATATGTTCATGTATGAATTAGAATATCGATGGTCAAAGCGAGTGAGAGCATTACCACTTTCTTTGACAGTCGCACAGCTACGCCAATAGCTGCACCTATCCTGGGATTCCCTGATCAAAACCAGGGACTCCAGGATTAAGTCCGCTGAAAAGTATTGGCAATATACATATTAATTCACGGATCAAATACTAAAGTCTCACGTCAACTCTTTGTACAACGTAACATACTCGCATGGCGTCAAATTTTTTACCGAAGGCCATACCTTCCGAGAAGCCCAACCCGCTGGACCAAGTGTCTTGCTCAGTGCTCAAGGTAGCAAATTAGTAGCATCTACTCCGGGAATACATGGTTTGACTCTTAGAATATTGGAATACGTCAAGCTATGGACTTAGCCGTTCTTCCCTCAACGAAAGTGGTTACTTCCTGGATCGGCTTGACCTTCGATCTTCTAAGTAATGCATGAAGTTATGGTGCCTGTCACTAAAATGCATACTAACTTGCTTGTCTGAACACGAAGCCACACTCGCTATACAGCTGGATAGCTTCTAGGAAGGTAAGACCATCGATAAAATATTTGACTCTATACCAACAGGTAACTTTCTACAACGGCTTGACTCTGTATATTAATATCAATACCATGATACAGGGTGTGTAAGACTAATACTGTACGGCGGATTTATTCCCGGTATATCTGGTTTGACTATCGGAATCACAGAATAGGTGTAGCTACTAACTTAACCGCCCGACACTAAAAGAAGGTGGTACCATTCTGAAACGGTTTGACCCTCGATCTTTTAATTCATACATGGAATTAATGTGCCCGTCCCTAAAATTTGAACTAATTTGTTTCCTTGAACTGAAGACGAAGTTATACTCCAGATGAAGTCGGCGA
>NIJG01000298.1:18959-36235 GCA_002201625.1 Euglossa dilemma | reverse complement strand
TTAACACTAGATTTACGGACGTTTTTAAATACCTATCTTTATGGAGACCCGTCAGATTTAGGGTTAAAGGACTCTACCTATTTTCTTAAAAAATAAGACCATGAGTTTAATTTAAAAACAATAACGATATTAACAAACTTCATACAAGTTGATTAAATCTATTAATATTATATAATTGCAGCAACTCACCCGTCAAATTGACGGGTCCCGTAAATCTAGTGTTAAGACCGTTTTACCCCTTCTAGGTCTCAGATGTAAAGTCTGAATTTTGCATTCGAAATATTCGAAGATCTCACGAATTATTTCGATTTATCCAAACAATTTAACAACGTACCCAAGACGTTTATCCGAATTCGAGAATTCTGAGAGTCTGGATCGAATGGTAGCCGCGTTGTAAATGGCACCTAGGGTTATTTCAGAGACGTGATTTATTCCACGGGCGTGTAGACTCGTTTGGGATGTGATTACACGCTCCATCAGGTGTCGATAGCGGGAGAAAAATCGCGGAGGACTCTGCAAGCTTTGTGAAAGCTAGTTTATGACGCGTTCTCGCGAGTCAGGGTGGAGTTAGGGGTCGTTCCGTGAAAATTGGAATCTGATCGTCGATTTGGTGGTTCGATCAGAAGGTAACTGAGCGTGTGACAGTGTTGAGCGATCGTGGAGGGAATAAAATGATAAGCAGTATTATTATAGCGCGTTTGGACGATAGACTGGGATGAAATTTGGGTCAAAACAACTCGGTGGACCGTACAGTCTGACGGATGGCACCTTCGAGGCTGGAAATACAGGATTAAAGCTAAATTCCTGATACCTGAGCTGTAGCTAGCAGATATCGACCAGGAACCGGACGTACGAGCCGCAAAACAGTTTGCCAGATTCTGAGAACAATTTGTCGATGCGGCGGACATGATTGATCGATATGAAATTTCAGACAGATTAATAACGCCGCGAAAGTGAGCTAAACAAAAAACCAATTACTCCGAACACACGATGATTGAAGCTGATTAATTGCGATGTAATTGAGGAGAAAAGTGGAAGATCCCTTTCGTTCAACATCCTTGCCTTCGGTTTTATTTATTCAGGATAGAATTTGGGATCGAGAAAGCGGTGGAAGTGGGGATAAGAGTCGCGAAGTTCGAGATAAATATCGAGATGAAAATAGGGATAAAGTTGGGACCATAATTTGGGATAAAAGTTATGAGAATCGAGATAAAAATTGGTATAAGGGTTGCGAAATTTGAGATAAATATCGGGATAAGAATCGAGATAAAAATTATGACAAAAATAGGAATAATAGTCGCGAAATTCGAGATAAATATCGAGATGAAACTAGGGATAAGAGTCATGAAAATAGGAATAAAAGTTGGGATAAAAATTTGGGATAAAAGTTATGAGAATCGAGATAAAAATCGGTATAAGGGTTACGAAATTTGAGATAAATATCGGGATAAGAATCGAGATAAAATTTACGACAAAAATCGGAATAATAGTCACGAAATTCGAGCTGAAAATCGGGATAAGAATCACGAAAATAGGAATAAAGATTTGAGTAAAAATTTGGAATGAAAGTTACGAAAATCGAGATGAAAGTCCGGATAAAAATCGGGATAAGGGTTACGAAATTTGAGATAAACATTGGAGTAAAATTCGAGATAAAAGTCAGGACAAAAATCGAAGTATAATCGAGACAAAAATTAAGATAAAAATCGGGACAATAATCGTGAAAATCAGGACAAAAAACGCAACAAAAATGAAAATAACAATTCGGATAAAAAGTACATCAAAAATGGACATAATAATCTTGAAAATCGAGATAAAATTCGCGACAAAAATGAAAATAACAATTCGGATAAAAATCGCGTCAAAAATGGAGATAATAATCTTAAAATTCGAGACAAAATTTGTGACAAAAATGAAAATAAAAATTCGGATAAAAATCGCATCGAAAATCGGAATAATAATCGCGAAAGTCGGGACAAAAATCGCGACAAAAATGAAAATAAAAATTCGGACAAAAATCGAGACACCAGTTGCGAAAATTAGGACAAAAATCGCGACAAAAAAGGAAATAAAAATTCGGACAAAAGTCGCGGCAAAAATCTGAACAACAATCGCGGAAATCGAGACAAAAATTGCAACAAAAATGAAAATAAAAATCTCATCAAAAATTGAGACACCAGTTGCGAAAATCGGGACAAAAATTGCGACAAAAACGAAAATAAAAATTCGGACAAAAATCGCGATGAGTCGCGTTTGTTTTCCTTTTTATTCCAAACAGTGGAAACCGTACTCCAATTACCGGGGAGCAGAGCAGAGGAAATGGAGGTCAGTAGAAAATTAAGAAAATTTCATCTGCGTTCTGAAAATCGGATTGCACGTCAAAGTTTCGTGCACCGTAACACGGCAATGCGCGATCGGGCAAACATTCTAATTTCGCCTAGTTCTCTCGGCCGGTTAGCTGCACTCGCCTACTTGCATTAGAGAACGGCAAATGCGACTAACCTGAACCGTGTCGGCAATATAGGATTACACCGAGCTCGCGTTGGCTTTCTAAGCACTCTCGTTCGACCGGCTGAACTCGAACGTCGTGTGCCGATGTTTGCCGTGGTTTGACGTTGCATTTCAACCTTCCTTACTGATTACGGTCGTACATCCCTGTCCATCCTCGAACGTCGTTAGCTCCCGCTGATTGGTATCATACTGCATCTTTGTTTGACGTTGTTTGATGCCGCGTTTCACTCTTCCTTATTCATCATAGTCGTATATCATTGTCTATACTCGAATACCATTAACTCTCGATGATTAATATCATCCTGCATCCTTATTTAATACTGTTTGATGTAGTTTGACGTTGTATTTATTCAGTGTTCGTTATTGATTATGATCTTATACGGTATATCGTTAATTATACTCGATCATCATTAATTCTCATTGATTAGTATTATTCTGCATCTTTATTTAACACCGTTTAACAGTGTTTGATGTAGTTTGACGTTGTATTTATTCAGTGTTCGTTATTGATTATGATCTTATACGGTATATCGTTAATTATACTCGATCATCATTAATTCTCATTGATTAGTATTATTCTGCATCTTTATTTAACACCGTTTAACAGTGTTTGATGTAGTTTGACGTTGTATTTATTCAGTGTTCGTTATTGATTATGATCTTATACGGTATATTGTTAATTATACTCGATCATCATTAATTCTCATTGATTAGTATTATTCTGCATCTTTATTTAACACCGTTTAACAGTGTTTGATGTAGTTTGACGTTGTATTTATTCAGTGTTCGTTATTGATTATGATCTTATACGGTATATCGTTAATTATACTCGATCATCATTAATTCTCATTGATTAGTATTATTCTGCATCTTTATTTAACACCGTTTAACAGTGTTTGATGTAGTTTGACGTTGTATTTATTCAGTGTTCGTTATTGATTATGATCTTATACGGTATATCGTTAATTATACTCGATCATCATTAATTCTCATTGATTAGTATTATTCTGCATCTTTATTTAACGCCGTTTAACACAGTTTCATGTCGTTTGACGTTGTATTTCTTCACTGTTCGTTATTGATTATGATCTTATACGGTATATCGTTAATTATACTCGATAATCGTTCACTCTGATGATTAGTATTATTCTGGATCTTTATTTAACACCGTTTAACAGAGTTTGATGTCGTTTGACGTTGTATTTACTCACTGTTCGTTACTGATTATGATATTATACGATATATCGTTAATTATACTCGGTCATCATTAACTCTCATTGATTAGTAATATTCTGAATCTTTACTTAACATCGTTTAACACTGTTTGATATCGTTTGACGTTGTATTTCTGTATTGTTAGTAATTCATCATAGTGCCATACGATATATCAACGATTCTACTCGAACACCATTAACTCTCGTTGATTAGTATCACTCTATAACCTTCTCTAATGCTGTTTGAAGCTGTTTGACGTCGAGTTTCATTCCTATTATAGATCATAATCCTATATCGCTGTGCATGCTTGGATACCATTAGCACTAGTCGATCAGTATCATTCCGCATCCTCATTTCACGCTGTTTTCAATCCTTTGACGTCGTTTGGCGTACACTTTTGTTACTCATCGTCACCTACATTAGTTTGTTCTTACGGTAGTCAAATTGTAGTTGTTATTTGTTACTATTTTCGAACTTTGGACTCGGCTAATCAGACCCAAGGTCGTCCATCGTTGCCTATGGTTGGTTCAACACCGTTTATCGCTGTCTGCCGTTGTCCATCGCCGTTTGTCATTGTCCGTCGTTCCCTATTATCGTTACCTATTGCTGTCTCTCGTTGTTTATCACTGTCTATCGCAGTCTATTAACTGTTTGACGATGTCCACCGTCGTTTGTCGCTGTCCACCTCTGCCAACTGGCGCCCACTGTCATCCATCGTTGTCGTTTCGCCACGAAATCGCCGAATAATATCGCGATTACCCACTTTCGACCGAAAAATCGGCATGAGGTCAAGGCTAATGAGATCCATCGACTCGATAGGCAAATTTTCGTGTCACTCTGCTACGCAAACCTAATCGCACTCGTCGTGGAAAAATACTCGAACGAATTTTGCAAAAATCTAAATCTATTTTTACCAAAGAAAAAACACACTATTTACTACAATTAAATTATTAGGTTGGTGCATATGAAATGTCGGATTTTCTTACATGCGAACGTTTGTCTTCCTGTTTTCGTTATACTTTTGGTTTTAGCATAACCTCGTTTATAGTCGTACTGTCCATTGCCAGAGTCACATTTCAAAAAAGGAGATTTTCTCGAAAGTGTTCCCTTTTGTTATTTCATTTGAATTTTCTACCGATACGAATCTAAACGATATTCGTATAATTTTTTTGTACGAGTATAAACTTGGTAATAATGCTGCAAAAGCTGCACGCAACATAAACCAAGCGTTTGGGGAGAATACAGTTAATGATCGAAAAGTGCAGCGTTGGTTTGAAAAATTTAGGTCCGGTGATTTTTCGCTACAAAATGATCCGCGTGGGAGACCCAAAACGTCTGTGAAAAATGATGATCCGAAGGCATTGGTGGAAGCGGATCCAACTGTATCCACGAGGGAACAGGCTACCAGGATGAAAATTGACCATACAACAATATTGCGACATCTTTCTGAAATTGGCAAGGTGAAGAAAATGGATAAGTGGGTACCGCACGAACTAACTGAGCGAAATAAGCTGGATCGGTTGAACGTATGCTCATCGTTACTATCCCGATTTCATCGAGAGCCATTGAAATATGAAGTTTTGCAGCACCCAGCCTATTCACCGGATCTCTCGCCAACCGACTTTCATTTTTTTAAACATTTAGAACTGTTTTTACGAGCTAAACAGTATGAAAATGAAGACAGTTTGAAAAATTCGATATCAGAATTTATCGATTCTAAAGATCAGAATTTTTTTAAGACAGGCATCTATGCTTTAAAGTCTCGTTGGGAAAAGTGTATCGAATCGAATGCAGCATATTTTGATCGAATAAACAGCTTTTGAAAAAAGATACGCAGTTTTATATATTCACTTAAAAATCCGACATTTCATATGCACCAACCTAATACAATTAAACGCACAATTTTTAACCGATCGACTGAACAAAAATTCGATATATCCGAAGGGTGACCATGATCGAGTTATCGATACAAATATTTTTTCGCACACCTTTCAAATTTATTTATGCATCTCCGATCGTGCCAATACGAGGTTACACGAGGATTGCGAAACTCCACGTTTAATAAAACGAATAAATTCACGGTAAAACACGTGTTTCACAATCGCGTTCCACTTCTAGACCGAATTTCACTTCTTTCCACTGACGAACCCGGCCGACCCCCCGATGCTGATTGTTTCATTGATTTTTAAACGCCTCCACCTCCGGTGTTTTGCGAAATTCCGCGGCGCTCTCCGGATTGGCAAACTTACGATTAGAATCGGAATTTTTCTCGCTCGTTCGTACAACGAATATTCCACGGTGATTATTCGACGTTCCATCGGTGTACAGGGTACACGGGATCGTTACATAAATAACGCTCGACGACGCCACGTAACTCGAAAGTTGCCATATGCCCGTTTTAAAGCCCACTTTATCCGCTCATCACTCCGCCATTATGTTTTATTACCAAACCGACCGCTATCTCTTCGCTATCTGTTTCTAGCCGAACAGATCGCGATAATACGTCAGATCACTTGGACCAGGGATCGAAACAAAAGGACAGATTGCGATATACTCTCTGTTTCGTGAGAAAATGAAATCTTCGTTTCGGGGAATCAACGTTGGGACACTGAGGATGGCAGAAAAATAATTGAATCTAGTATTTTGAAATGTATTACATTTCTATGCTAACTGACCCGTTGTCATACTATTTAACTTATTTAACTTGGAAGGGTCCGGACCTAAGTAATATCAGCAATTAACGAATATAAACAAGATTTGTTCGTGTGACTAACAATAGGTTATAAATTTTCGTCGAACACGGGAAAAAATAAATCTAATAATCCTACGAGTTTGGAACAATATTCTCAGCACGAGTCAGACTCGTGATATTCAGGTTTGGACCAAAATTCCCATCACGAGTCAAACTCGTGATATTCGAGTTTAGACCAAAATACTTACTACGAGTCAGACTCGTGATATTCAAGTTTGGACCAAACATTTTATCACGAGTCAGACTCGTCAAAATACGGGAAGGGGCTAACCGCGAAATCTGTTAAATTTATTACGTATTCGACCTGGTCATGTGATATACCAACAAGTCTACTACACGTTGTTTATATTTTGCTTCTTAATCTCGATTCGCACAGACGTATACAGTTAAAGTCTAATTTTAAATATTAGGTCGTTCAG
Source organism: Euglossa dilemma (assembly GCA_002201625.1). Classification (NCBI taxonomy): domain Eukaryota; kingdom Metazoa; phylum Arthropoda; class Insecta; order Hymenoptera; family Apidae; genus Euglossa; species Euglossa dilemma. The sequence goes on along the minus strand of NIJG01000298.1, from coordinate 29,338 downwards.
AAAGTCATTTCGTTTTTCCAATTTAGAGCACCTAATTGTATTTGTTCACAGCTAACTTCACAGTTCAACCGCATAAAAAGAAAATAAAAAAACGAAATGACTTTCCGAAGTATCCAATAATTTTATCATTGTCATCGATGTCGTACATATTATTTATTTCGGAGATTTCCCTCGATTTGTTATTCTTAATTATTTCGTATAGGGTTAAATAGTATTTTCCGAACGCATCAGATTCCATTTTATTTTTGTGTCAAGGATTAACTCTTTAGCGACGAATGTCATAATATACGTAAATGGAAGTTTCTTAATTTTTCGGATTGAAAACAGCGTGAAATATAGCGAGAAATAATTTCTATTGGATCGTTCGGAAAGTTATTTCGTTCTTCCTTCTTTTTTTATGCAGCTAAAGTGTAAACTTGGCTATCAAAAAATAAAATTAGGTCTTTCGTTGGAAAAAACGGAATGACTTTCCGAACAACCTAATAATTTTATCAGTATCATCAATATCGTACATATTATTTAATTCGCACAATTTCCTTCGCTTTCTTACTTTCAATTATTTACTATACACTTCTTCTCCCTTTAACTTCGTTTCTCAAATCGTGAACCCATTTGCATCATCGCTCTGAAAGGAGTATTCCAAGACTTTTAATGAAATTAAGTGTAACAAACGAGCTCTTACTTATATTTCATCCAGAAATTATAAATTTATTAAAACATCATTCTATATGACGCTATAGTATAAATATATATTCTTTTACATAGTTGTATGATACATAAATTTTAAATATGCAAGCAACAACTATCGAGTGCGGATTATTCCGCTTTATGATGCAAATGGGTGAAACAGTATTAAACGCATCACAAATTCCATTTAACTCGTCAATCAAACACTAAACCAGAAATAACATTTCAAACGACCCAATATTAAGAAACACAAAAAACACATACTCAAAACACAATCACGCTTCTCCATTCGCCTTCTCGTCATTGCAACGATCCATAGTTCGATTGGATACCTACTACTAACGTACCTACAGATCCACGAGGATGTTGAACATGAAACAGAAACTGACAGGATCATTTGACAAGTTGCACGACCAGATGGAAAATCCCGAAGAACCCGAGAGACATTACTCGAACGAACGATCGATCGATTCTATCGAAAAACGACGCGGCTAACAAACCGCGACGCTAATAAGGATGAAACGTGTAACAGGGAGTTCGCTCGAACGGGTCGTCGAGCGTGGAAATTCGAACGAGGGTAATGGAAAATCGTGATAATGAGCACGACGAAGGAGGACGGAGGAGAGCAAGACATTAGAGAGACAGAGGAGAGAAAGAGAGACACACGGAGAAACAGAAAGAGAGGAAGATAAAGAGAGAGAGGAAGGAAGATAAAGAAAGAGAGAATCTTCTCAAGTGATGCGACCCTGTTTCTAAACGGCGCACTCTGTATTTGCATAGCTCACAAATACCATCGAGCCAGCCGCTTCAAGATCGCTCGTAAATCACTAGCGCCACGGGGATGCTCCGTTTTCATTATCGAAACGCCGGGAAATTAAAGAACTAGGCAACGTATCGCTCACCGACGCGTTGATAAGACACGCCGTTTGTAGGGCAGACACGAAATGGAGAACTAATGTCTCTCCTCTCTCTCTCTTTTCTCGCTTTAATTGGAAAAGGTTCCAGAATTCGATTCCTTTCAGTTGCTTGAAATTAGGTTCACCGAACAGCGTGATAAACCAATCCAACGATATTTTACAGCACATGATAACCCTTTACGGTCGGCAGATTTTGCTTTTAGGAGTATCAGCAGGTCGGAGCAAATCTAGCGTTTCGCAGTTACTTTTCTGTACAGGATTTAAAGTCAATATATGGATATTAAAAAACACAGAATTTGTTGAAACTTATTTGTTGTGTTTAACACTAGATTTACGGGACCTGTCAATTTGACGGATAGGTTGCTTCAATTATGCGATATTAACAGATTCAATTAACTTATATTAAGTCTGTTAATATTGAGATTGTTTTCATATTAAACCCATCGTTTGTTTCTTAAAGAAAATATGTGGTTTTCTTTAACCTAAATCTGACGGGTGTCCGTAGAAATAGGCATACAAAAAAAAAACCGTAAATCTAGTGTTAATACTACTTATAATACGTAAGAATACAAAACTTTTAATCTCTGTAATGTTCTGAAGTATGGTATTTTGCGAAACAATCACCGATGCCGGGACATCGACTTCTACGACGATTTAAAAATACGACCGCAAAGGGTTAACCGTTTGTAGTTGAGAGGCGAATCACAATCACCATAAAATTTTGAAGATCCATTTTAGGATGAATTTCGAAATATTCGTAGAAATTTTTTTACTTTTCAGAGTGAAAGCTGCTTGGAAAATAACGAGAAATAATTTTCATATTGCCATCAATGTTGTACGTATCTTCTCGTTCAAATAATTTCCTTCAATTTGTCAGTTTTAATTATTTAGGATATACTTGATCTGTCGTTGACTTCGTTTCTCGTCTGCAAAGGGTTAATTAACACTTTGAATGCCACGCCGAAGTTACGTGTTTCGCTGTAATTTTATTATTCAAAGCATAGAATTGGAAAATAATAATAAATTGGTGATATAAGAGAATATTCTTACCCAATGGAAAGAAAGATTTTTCATTTTTAATTGCTCAATCAGGCACTTTTTATTTCAAGGTATCTTCTAATTAACGGCTAGGCAAAATAATAATAAATTGGTGATATAAGAGAATATTCTAACCCAATGGAAAGAAAAATTTGTAATTATTAATTGTTCAATGAGACACTTTTTATTTCAAAGTATCTTCTAATTACCGGCTACATGCAAAATTCACTAACTGTTACTTTTTCTTCAATTTTTACAATTGTAAGAAGTTCAAAAGGTAGTCACAAGAGAAACCGTGACCGGTCACATATGACCAACGTGGCAGTCAAAGTGTTTAATATATGAATTTTAAGATAATATAATAATACGTGAGATAACGAAATTTAATAATTTTACGATTCTTTATTCACAACTCGAAAAAGTAACGTCATTTTTATAAATCTGTAAATTTCACTTATCAGTACCAACGATCTTATTAACGTTGAAATAAATTTCCATTCGACGTCTCTCTTCCCAGAACTTAGAATCGTCAATCTGCCAATGGAAATTCGTCGAGTACGTTTCAAAGTTTCCTGTCAGCTATATCAGCTGTCATAATATATAATAATTATGCGGCTGAAGGGTGAAATTGGTTGCGAAAAAATACAATTAGGTCCTCTGTTGAGAAAAAGCGAAATTACTTTTCGAACAACCCAATAGCATCGATATAATTCAAAATATAATTACAAATATATCTTCACAAATAATGGAACGTGTATAAATAATATATCAAACAGCGTTTTCACCTTCGTCTGACGAATATACTCGCTATTACCCCGAAGCGACGAGTATACTCGTGATTACCCGAAAAGTGGTCATTCTCTTTCGATATACTCATCAAAACCGTGATTAAAGAGCGGTATAAAATATTACCCGGTAATTTATCAGAATGTCCATATATTAACCCTTTGCACTCGAGTGGTGACTCTCAGCCGCCATTTAATCAAATTCGAAATATCAATGTTAATTGATATATTAAATTTAAAATTACACACCGATGCGAGGAATGTCGAGATAAAATAATTTCGAGTCTTAATTTCCATAGGATTTATTATTTACCGTTTTAAATTATCGGTAACTTTATGGTAGAAGATCTCTGAATTATTATATTTCTATAACAAAAAAATCCACCGAGTGTAAAAGGTTAATTATTAACTTGCAACAGAAGTTTCTTTAAGTTCTGGAAAATTTTGTAATATTCTTTAGACTCGTTTCTAATTCGTTCAGACGTTTCTCAAATATCTCGATCACCACTTAATCAGATTCTAAACATCGATATTAATTGATATATCAAATTTAAAATTACCCACCGATGCGTGGAAACTTTGTTTAACTTTGTGGTAAATGATCTTCGAATTACTATTTTTCCGTAACGAAAAAGTCACCAAGTGCGACAGCCGAATATTTAAACAGCAGCATCATTAATCTCGCATCAGCATCACTGTAAAACGGCCGAGCGTCGGAACGGTTGCCAAAAGCCGTTCCGTCGAACCATAAAATCGCGCTGCTTACACTTCTTGCTCCAATTCCACCGACTACTTAATCCCCGAAAGAAGCGACCTCGGCTCGATCAAGCGCGCGCCTAATTCCGCGCGACCACAGCGCCGTTCCGTTTCGCGTGAAAACGCGTCCGCGAGACACGCGCACGCCCAACTCTACTTTCCGCGAGGGGACCGAATACCAGAACGCCGGCCGGAACGTTTCGCTGGAACCGAGCGGACCTCCTGTTACCCAGAATTCAGAGACAGGCTTCCGTGTCACGGCGGCACGCGAGGATTCAATTACCCATCGAGATTCCCTCATCTCGCGTGACGGGCGAATACGCGGCCGCCCGTGGCTCCATCCACCGGTCGCCGAGCGAGTTGAAAAGGGAGGGGAGAGGTAAACCGAAGTTGAAGCGAGAGAGAGGTAAGTAAAAGCATCGCGGGGTAACGCGACGCGATCGCCAGGCGTCGTAAAGGCGCAGGAAACGCGTCGTTAGGGACAGGCCTGAGCGCCACTTCCGGGGCCGCGAAACGGGGAAAGTGAAGATCCACGTGGGCGAGGACGTGGCGGAAGCGGAGGGAGTGAAAAAGGGAAAAAAAAGCGGGGATCAACGGAGACGTGGTTCCGTGGACGCTACCGAGACGACAGGCCATCGAGTGCGGCCTATTTGATCGGGAGGTGGCAAACCAGCGATCGCGCGGCGGAGTGGGGGTAAGCGGAGCGGGAGTGGGGGTGAAGGAGCGCGGAGTGGGGGTGAACGGGAGCGCAGTGGGAGTCCAACGGCCGCGGAGTGGGGACGGTGGACGGTGGGAGGGGGAAGGTAGGCGCGTGCCACTTAGCCCACCAAGAAACGCGGTCATAGCCTCGGCACGTCTGACTCGTCGGGCCGATCGGCCCGCTCCGATCCCAGCACCGTTCCACGCGGACCTTTCGGTCCTCTCGCCAGTCCTTTTTCTCTCACCCACGCGATCCCTGACAACCGATACGGGAAAAGGAGAGAAACGAAGATTGAACGATGAATGCGAAGCTGCGCGAGACAGCAGGTTTCCAGGCATTTTCAATAGCCGTCCCAGACGTTCCGATTCCGAGCGATTTTTTTCTGCTTTTCTCAAAAGGTTTCCGATATGTTATTTTTATACGTGTATTACTGCCTGGGATAGTTGTGTATTATAGGTAGACTGTTGGAAATTTTCGATGGTGGATTTCTTCACGTAACACTTGTTTCGTCATAGGGATTATATGGACATTTGTCAAGGAACAGAGCTTTCTTTTTTCTTTTTTAGAGAGAATTTGTTATTAGAATTTCCATTGGGATTATTATTGTACATTTCATTTTTTCTTTTTTTTTATGCAGCTGAAGTGTGAAGTTGGCCGTGAGAAAATACAAGTAGGTTCTCTGTTGGGAATAAACGAAATTACTTTCCAAACAACCTAATATAATTTTTATCTGACGTTTATAGAAACATTCGTTCTGGGAATTGAAGTCGTATAAATTATTTGTTTACACTCTGTATCTCAGATTGATTTTTGTACACATCGAGGCTTGTCTGTTCGACAGTTTGATTCGAGAACAGGGGTCTCATTGATCCAGGTTAGGCACGATCACTAAAGTAGATAAGGGACCCTGAGAAACAAGCCTGTTTCGCTTAGGTTAGCGGTTAGGAAGGATCAACCACTGGCTGACAACTAGGTGAACACCATCTGCCAAAGAGAACTAGTCTACAAGCCTAGGAGATGTGACTAGTGACCATTAGTCTATTAGGACTCCGGTAAAATTATTAAATGGTTATTAAACCATGTGCACTGAAAATACGAGTAACATAGTAGTCGGTTTTGGAATGGAGAATTCATTTTTCTGTGAAATAAAGTACTAACAATTTGGTAATGTTCGTAGAAAATATTTTAATTTTAAAACCAACTTATTTTCCGCTAGAATTAAAACAAATACGAACTTGCGATCAAATTCAGAGATTCAAATGGAAAGTAGCACCACAGGATGCTTATTTTTAGCAATTCAAAAAATTGAAATATAATTCTAAGCATCAACAAGGAGTACGAAAGTTTGAATCGGAAACTTAGAGCTTAGAAGCAAGCGGAAGTTACATAATCGCTACCTTGACATTGGTAAAAATCGCAGGATCGACTCGAACTGTCAAAACTGTCAAAACTGTTCAACTCGCAGATCTTCAAATAACACGAAAGTTAAAATCGAAACTCGAAGAGTTACGAATTAAATAAACGGAAGTTACATAATCGCTACCTTGGCACTGGTAAATATTACTCGAACTGTCAAAACTGTCAAAACTGTTCAACTTGCAGATCTTCAAATAATACGAAAGTTAGAACTGGAACTCGAATAATTAAGAATTAAATAAACGGAAGTTACATAATAGCTACCTTGACACTGGTAAATAACACTCGAACTGTCAAAACTATTCAACTCGCAGATCTTCAAATAATACAAAAGTTAGAATTATTACTCGAAGAATTAAAAATTAAATAAACGGAAGTTACATAATCGCCGCCTTGACACTGGTAAAAATCGCAGGATCGATTTGAACTGTCAAAACTGTCAAAACTGTTCAACTCGCAGACCTTCACGTAATAAAGTTAAAATCGGAACTCGAAGAATTACGAAGGAAATAAGCGAAAGTTACACAATCGCTACCTTGACACTGGTAAAACTCACCTGATCGACTCTAACTGTCAAAACTGTCAAAACCGTTCTCTTCCTAGAATCGCGAAGATTCCGTTCAACTCGGAGGAACATGATCGATCAAATAACTACTTACCTGTAACTGCACAATGCCTATTAGCTTGGATATCGGTTTCGAAGCTGCCACGATTCGCCCCTGAATATCGATAATTGATAAATCGATAAGCGGAACGATAACAGGCAACGATCGATCGGATACTCCGTCGCGTTAGGTAGCCGGGCAGGTTGGTAATCGAAATAAAAGCAGCATGGCCGATAAAGTATCTCGTATCCGATATTTTGACATGGTAATGATTAAAGAGGGATCGCGATAGAAATCGCGGCGAAACGGGACAGCAAAGAGGAACAGCTCGCGAGAGGTGCACACTCTCTCCTTTGCTACCTTTTCTTCCTATTGTTGCCGGCTATCTCCGTGGCCGTTATCTCGGATTAACAGATCGAAGCGGAGGATAGCCCCCGCCTCTTTGCTGCTCCTTTTTCCTTTCCTCCGCGGCGCGCGGCCGATCGTATCTGAATTCTCTTTTGACCCGCAGCACACGGGAGAAACGGGTCCGACCAGAATTCACCGGCGCGACGTGTTAACACGCGCCTTTCAGCCCGTGGAACGGGATTACCCCGTGGCTGGATACGCTGTGCACGAATCGCGACTTCTGCGACTTCTCCGGCTCGATAGACTTTCATGGTCCTCGGAGAGGTTTTCGAATTTTCATCTTTTCACACGTGTTTGATAAATTAGATCGATTGGAACGGATTTCTAATGAATCTAGGAGAAAAAGTGAATCGAAAAGGTGGAATAATGTTTTTTCGTGCGAGGCTACGTTTTCGAGAAAATTGGATTCGAAATCTTCATCGACCCTCGGCGAGGTTTTCATGTTTTGACCTTTTCACACGCGTTCGATAAATTAGATCGATTTGAACGAATTTCTAATGAATCTAGGAGGAAAAGTGAATCGAAAAGGTGGGATAATGTTTTTTCGTGCGAGGCTCCGTTTTCGAGAAAATCGAATTCGAAATCTTCATCGACCCTCGGCGAGGTTTTCATGTTTTGACCTTTTCACACGTGTTTGATAAATTAGATCGATTGGAACGGATTTCTAATAAATCTAGAAGTAAAACTGAATCGAAAACGTGGAATAAACTTTTCCCATACGAGGCTCCGTTTTCGAGAAAATCGAATTCGAAATTTCGTTGGGTGGGTGTGCGTTTGTTATTTTAATTCCTCAAACGCTAGGAATAAAATCTTCCGAACTATCGCGATTTTGGTTACTTTTAACTCGTGGTTACTGACTTTGATTATTTCGATTCGATCCAAAGAAACAAATCATATGATATCTAAACACATACTGCCCCAAGCTATTTTCAAAGTTAATTTCCTCGAAAACGGTGCCCCTTTCTAAAAAACTTTACTCCAAACTTTCGACCTGTTTTTACACCCACTATAATTTCCCATGAGCCTCCATTCTCAAGAAAATCAAATTCGAAATTTTGTTGGGTGATCACGCATTTGTTATTTCAATTCGTTTAAGAAAAAAAATTATCTTAGGGATATAATCTTCCGAATTATCACGATTTTTATTACTTTTAACTCAACCCAAAGAAGCAGATCATATGATATTTAAACACATACTGCCCCAATCTATTTTCAAAGTTAATTTTCTCCAAAACGGTTCCCCATGTAAGAAAACATTATTCCAAACCTTCGACCTGTTTTTACATTCACTATAATTTCCCACGAGCCTCCATTCTCAAGAAAATCAAATTCGAAATTTTGTTGGGTGATCACACATTTGTTATTTCAATTCGTTTAAGAAAAAAAATGATCTTAGGGATATAATCTTTCAAATTATCGTGATTGTTATTACTTTTAACTCGACCCAAAGAAGCAGATCATATGATATCTAAACACATACTGCCCCACCGTATTTTCAAAGTTAATTTCCTCGAAAACAGTACCCCTTTCCAAAAAACTTTACTCCAAACGTTGGACCTGTTTTTACGCCCACTATAATTTCACACGAAGCTCCGTTCTCGAAAAACTCAAATTCGAAATTTTCTCAGGTGGGAGCTCGTTTGTTATTTTAATTCGTTTAAGAAAAAAAAAAAATCCTATTGATATAATCTTCCGAATTATCGCGATTTTTATTACTTTTAACTCGACCCAAAGAAACAAATCATATGATATTTAAACACATACTGCCCCACCGTATTTTCAAAGTTAATTTCTTCGAAAACGGAGCCCCTTTCCAAAAAACTTTACTCCAAACTTTCAACCAGTTTTTACACCCACAATAATTTCCCCTAACCAATCCTACCTCAACTCCAAAAACACCAGGTAACTGGTTGCAAATGCACCCGCGATCGCGTTGAAACTACATAAAGAAAGAAAACGATTGACAAGCGAAGACTAGCGTGAATTTCGAAATGGTTGGGAAAAAGGGACGAAAAACGCAGCTGGCGCGAAGTGGCCCAGGGGCGTAACCATCGGTGGGTCGTGGCCGAGAGAGAGAAGATGCCTATCGCGGAGAAGGTTCCAGTGGACGAGAGAAGGTCGCCGATTTCACGAGCTGCCGCTCTTTTACGGGCCGACGACGACGATGGGTTGCCCCCGAAACCCTCATACCTCGATGCGCCGGCAGAGAGATATCTCCTTTTCCGCGGTTTTCTCTAATTGAACTAGTTCTCCGGACCGTCCTCGACGTTTCGAGGACCTTGCCCTCGCGGCCGTGCGCCGCCGTGTCGTCGCGACGCTGCTCGAGGAAAATCGGCTGCCAAGGAACAAGCTGAAATCCACGAGAAAAGGATATAAAAGATTCGGGCCCGTGTAAGGCCCGTGCGAGGAAATTTTGAACACAGAGTCAACGCACTTTATACGGTACAGTAGACTGGCTGTTATCCGGCCACGCTTTAATCGCTCGAACCGGCCATGTTTTCGTTGCTAGGCACTGGAGGATGAACAAGGGAAACTTCGTAGAGGAAGCCTCGAATCGGGACATACAACCGATCGAAGTTTCGAACCAGCAGCGCAGCCGGAGGGACAGATGTTCCGGATCTGGTTTTATCGCTGGTTAAGGTTCCGTTTGAAGGCTGCCTGTTTGTTTGGACGCGCGAGGAAACAGATTTTAGGCTTTATTGTTAGCTCCAGAGACGGAGGCAGATGGGTTCGAGGTGGAACGTGGCCTTGAGTTTACAGATTAGAGGTTTGAAGTATTATCGTATTGCTACGGTTTTGAATATGGGGTATATGAACCTCGAAAATCTTATAAAATTGGTTTAACTCAATTCTTTGCACTTGAGAATCGATATTTAATTTTTAAGATTCTCAACATCGATGTTAATTTAATATAACAAATATTAATTTATCCAACGATGAGTAAACGTCAAAGTAAGAGAGTCTGTGAACCTCGAAAATCTTCTAAAACTGGTTTAATTTAATCCTTGTACTCGAGAGGCGAGTTTTAGTCGATATTTAATTTTTAAGATTCTGAACATCGATGTTA
>NIJG01000297.1:76946-87544 GCA_002201625.1 Euglossa dilemma | reverse complement strand
AGTGGCGCGGCTCGCGCGTAGGCGACGATGTTGAAGGGGTGGACGCGCTCGGGACAACTCCGTAACGATCTTCTCGACGAACCGATGAGAACATTGCGAAACAAAAAAGCATAAAAAAAAAACGAAAAAAAAAAAAAAAAAACCAAATAAAAAGAAAACGAATTAACCATCTCTGGAACACCCATCACGCAACACAAGTCCCGCACGGAACGGCACCCTTGCTACACGGTAAACCCTTCTCGACATCCTTGCAAGAGATTCAGATCAACGCGGCCACGTGAGGCACGGCAAGCTTCTCTTCCTTCAAAGACAGAGAAAGAGTGACGAAGACGAAGAAACGTTGTGGAGAGGAAGCGAGAGCCAGAGCAGAAGTAAAAGGGGATCGGTCGGTGCCGTTGGCGTGGCAGGGTGCCGACCGAGATGTGGGCAACAATATGGCCCGTGCTCGGTACAATAGCCTCGTATTATGTGCACAACAAGCGGCAATGGGGCCACGGTAAGGTTACATTACCGGCCGGGTTGGCTCCTCTGCCGCACAAAGAGGACTCACGGCTCGGTGCACAATGCGACCGAGACGAGAGTGAGAAGGACAGAGATATAACGCCTCTGTATTCCCACATAAAGCCCGGAGAGCGCGCGTGCATGTAGTTACGTAGCCGTGAACGTGCAGACACGCGCACACGCACAGGCGCATGCGCGCGGACAAAGGCCACGCAGACGGTTGCAACGCGTGTTGGGCGGGTGGTGGGGGGAGCTCGGGGCTTCTCCAGGCCTGAGAATCTTCCCACGTTTCTCGTAGCACGAGCCAAGAGTGTACAAGCGAGGAATTTCGGAGGCGAGGCTATATACCCGTCCAGCGGGGTGGGGTGGGGGGAGAGAGAGGCGAAGCCTGCCGGAGGTTCTGGTGGGAGAGAGAGAACGCGCGATCTACAACTGTTTTCGGTGCGAGGATGAAGAAGAGGGAGACGGCGGAACAGTGCGGAAGCGTTTCGTATACCAGCACGTTCCGAATTAGCGTCGCCGAACCGCTGCTGCCGTTGGTAACTGCTCGCGCCACCTTCTCTCTTCTCCCGTGATTCCGTGCCCCGGCCTGATTGTCTCCGAGGCTATAGCCACGCCGGACAGAACACCGAGAGAGCTGCGCCGCTGCTGCTTTTTCGGTAAACATGCCGCACCGGCGTTCCACCGTTCCGCGGACTGGCTTCGTTGGACGATATTGATTCCCCCTTTCAGGTAACTTTCTTAGGCTCTCCTCTCTCTCTCTCTCGCGCGCGCGTTCGTTCGGTCTCTTTCTCTCGCTGCCGAGAGTTTCGACTAAGAGTGATCCACACGTGCGTGTGCGTAGTACGTACTTTGTTGCAACGGTTTTCGAGATGGCGTTGCTGGGATTTTTGGTAACGCAGGATCTCTGTATGGAGGCGTTGTTCTTCGTGTGATTTGCACGTATGATTGGAACGTTCCCGTTCGAGACCTGGAGAGTTGAGAATTTTTTTTTTTTTGGGAGCATTTTATTTTTATTAATTATTTTGTGTTTGGGACAGTTTGAGGTTGGTTTGGACCGTTTGGTTACTGGCAGCGAATTTTTGTGGTGTTAATTTTATTGGAATTATTGCGAGTATTTTTGGTATTAATTTTATTGGAGTTATTGCGAATATTTTTGGTATTAATTTCTTTGGAATTATTTGCGATTTATTATTGGTATTGATTTCATTGGAATTATTGCGAATATTTTTGGTATTAATTTTATTGAAGTTATTGGGAATATTTTTGGTATTGATTTTATTGGAATTATTGTGAATATTTTTGGTATTAATTTCATTCGAATTTTTACAAATATTTTTGGAATGTGCTACTAGGGAAAAGCACACAATTTTTTGAAAATTCGTTTTATATCTTTTAATTCAAGTTATTGGGGATAATATGCTATTTAGGCCAAATAGGATATCACTTAAAGAATTTATTTTTGTGTACTAGATTAAATTTTCAGGAATTCGTGTAATGCGTTAAACTAAAAGGATTCAGATTTGTTATCTATACGTTATACGTTAAACTAAAAGGATTTAGATTTACTAGTTACATGTAACGTATTAAATTAAGAGGATTTGGATTTGTTAGGAAACCTAACATTTTACATAAGGACTTTCTGCTCATAAAATATTATATAATATCACGTATCATAAATTCTGATAATAATTATTCTTTCGTTTATGTAAAAATACGTATTTTCAATTTTGTATTATTTGATAGATTTAACTAAAAATTTTTTACTCTCTTAATCTATGATTTAATTTTTCAGTATAAATAGTAGGTTATAAAATAGTTAGAGTTCTATTCTTAAATAAGTTACCAATCTGTATTTCATCGTAGACTAAATTCCTGCTGATTCAATTTATCATTCGACTAGTGACAAGCCAAATTTCTGCATCATTTGTTTAATTCGCTCCTATTTCCACCGAATTTTTTACTTAAAATACGAAGTTATCGTAATCAATAGTTGAATCGTTGTGTCATGAAAAATAATTCAATTTTTTAATAAAAAATAGCCAAATCATCTATAGCTAAGTTTCTAGCTTCAGTGACATTTTATCCCCAGATATTCCCTAGAACCGAAGTCCACTCACTCCTGGTAATTTCGAAGGGCTAAAGTTAAGAGTCGAACGGTAGAAAATAAGAAATCGGCGACGATTACGACTTTCACAGACGAATGTCTCCAATTGCTTTTTCTACGTAAAAAACATAAAACGACATTCACTCGTAAATACCGAAAACACACACGCGTGACATACCTCCCAAAGTGTGTCACATAAACCATGTCGCTGCACGAGATATCTCATTCACAGGTGAGAGAGAATTAATTTATTGTTTCATTTGGACCACCCAACAATTTCAAATAAAAACCCAACCGTCGCGACGAGTTTTTTTTTCAAATTTCCTCCATATTAAAACGCGTGAAAGGCAATTACAGTCACGTGATCAATATGACTTATAATACGATCTAATTGCAATAAAGTATCACATTAAATTGGTACTTAATTTTAGTTAACTATATATCTAATCCATACGAGATAAAATCGTATAAAAATATTCGAAATTTTTCAAATTTCCTTCGCGTTAAAATGGGTGACATAGAATTATTTTATTTCGATATTCAACCTATCATTGGGAATTTTATATTCGACATGTCAATTAACATCGATCTTTAGAATTCGACTGAGGTTCGCTTCTCGATTATCTTTTGACTACAGAAGATTTACAAATCTTCTTCCATAACACTGGCATTGCTTTCTTGAATAATAAACAAAGAATCGTATAATAATTAACATGTAAAATTACTTGACATCTTTATCTCTCATATCGTTATGTTACCTTAAATTCGATATATCAATTAATATGTGTCTCTAAAATTCTATATATCAGTTAATATGGGTCTCCAAAATTCGATATATCAATTAATATGGGTCTCTAAAATTCGATATGTCAATATGGGTCTCCAAAATTCGATATATCAGTTCATATGGGTCTCCAAAATTTGATATATCAATTAATATTAGTCTCCAAAATTCGATATATCAGTTAATATGGGTCTCCATAATTCGATATATCAGTTCATATGGGTCTCCGAAATTTGATATATCAATTAATATGAGTCTCCAAAATTCGATATATCAGTTCATATGGGTCTCCAAAATTTGATATATCAATTAATATGAGTCTCCAAAATTCGATATATCANGCTAAAAGGGTTAAGATATTTACGTGTGGTTATTACTATCTATGGCAGCCCATGCACGAGCACAATGCCAGACCGTAGCGACCACGATACCTCGAAACATCGCAAACGTTCGCAGTCGAGCGACGAATATTCCGGAGGTCGGCAAGCTGGATGCAAATCGCGCGGTGATGCGTGTCATGGTACATGGTTCTGGAAAGATCGGAACCATCGGGAACGATCCGCGGCACGTGCCCTCGGCGAGAACAAAAGACAAACGGGCGCCCAGATATAAAAAGCGGGCTCCAAATCGCGTGGCAGTTAGTCTGCGACATACCTACGCTATCTATATATTAATCCTTTGCGAATGAGTGTCGGAAAATAGCTGTCCAAGCCTTTTTACCGTTGTGAACACGTGTCGTTATCCTAAACGATAAAATACGCATAGGTATGCTAGCCTAAAGAGCTAAGTTTTCTTTCAATGAAATTGGAGATCAATAGTGATGAAGTCTTTTCTTCAGTACAATGTAAACTCACGATGCGAGACCATGGTAGAATCAAAACGAATTTAACCCTTTGCACTCGAGAGGCGACTGTCAGTCACCATAAAATTTTGAAGACACATAATAATTAATATATAAAATTTAGGATAATATAACGATACGATAGAAATCGAAATTAAATAATTTTACGTGTTAATTATTACACGATTCTTTATTTACCACTGAGAAAGGTAACGTCAGTTTTGTGGCAGAAAATTAATGAATTTTTACTCTTCTGTAACCAAAAATTCGTCGAGTGCAAAGGGTTAATATGTGTCTTGGAAATTTCATGGTGACTGACAGTCGCCATTCGAGTGCAAAGGGTTAAAGAACGATCGGTAGAGCCAGAGACGAACGATCCGAAATCTGATCCACCGTCTGCGCGATCGCAGGCCAGTTAATGCGATTAATGACAACGCAGGCCATGTGCCGATGATAGCTGCCATCATGGATAACGCTGGTTTTAGTTCGACGTAACAGGCGGACGGTCGCGTGCGCGCGCACCCGCGTTCACATCCGGCACTGACCACCAATCAGCGTAATTATCCTACCGGTCCCTCCGCCGCGTCGCGACGCACTCATGCTAATGCCTCCCTTTCGACCGCGGCCACGTTATATCGGCCGACCTGGAAAAAAAATCACGTCCCATCGCGATCGGATCGTTTAAAACCCTTTCAGTGGGGTATCGCTCGATCGAGATCGTTCTGTCACCGGGAAATTAATCATGACACGTGCACCTGTTTCGCAAGGTTTGACCATAATTTCGCGGAAACCCGATTCTTCTGCTACCGATGATGATGAATCGATCAATCGTGAATGCGTTTTTTTTTTAAATACGGTCCTTTGCTGATTTGGGTTAGGTTTGGGAAAGTTTACTTGTAGCCTGTGAAAGGGTGACTCCTTTTTGGACTTTTCTTTTTTTTNGTCAATGAACAAACCACAAATCTACATCTTCGCTATAAATTCGTATCGTTCTTACATCGTCTCTTCTGTTCTTCAATGACTATCCGAAATCATTGTAACTTTCTAACCAATTCTAATAATTACTATTTTAATTCACCGAAAATTTTAATTTAAAAATTTGATTTTAAATACCGAATTTATAATTTCTGACATTACAATTCCAAATATTCTTCTGTCATTTTCATCTCCTGTCAATGAACAAACCACAAATCTACATCTTCGCTATAAATTCGTATCGTTCTTACATCGTCTCTTCTGTTCTTCAATGACTATCCGAAATCATTGTAACTTTCTAACCAATTCTAATAATTACTATTTTAATTCACCGAAAATTTTAATTTAAAAATTTGATTTTAAATACCGAATTTATAATTTCTGACATTACAATTCCAAATATTCTTCTGTCATTTTCATCTCCTGTCAATGAACAAACCACAAATCTACATCTTCGCTATAAATTCGTATCGTTCTTACATCGTCTCTTCTGTTCTTCAATGACTATCCGAAATCATTGTAACTTTCTAACCAATTCTAATAATTACTATTTTAATTCACCGAAAATTTTAATTTAAAAATTTGATTTTAAATACCGAATTTATAATTTCTGACATTACAATTCCAAATATTCTTCTGTCATTTTCATCTCCTGTCAATGAACAAACCACAAATCTACATCTTCGCTATAAATTCGTATCGTTCTTACATCGTCTCTTCTGTTCTTCAATGACTATCCGAAATCATTGTAACTTTCTAACCAATTCTAATAATTACTATTTTAATTCACCGAAAATTTTAATTTAAAAATTTGATTTTAAATACCGAATTTATAATTTCTGACATTACAATTCCAAATATTCTTCTGTCATTTTCATCTCCTGTCAATGAACAAACCACAAATCTACATCTTCGCTATAAATTCGTATCGTTCTTACATCGTCTCTTCTGTTCTTCAATGACTATCCGAAATCATTGTAACTTTCTAACCAATTCTAATAATTACTATTTTAATTCACCGAAAATTTTAATTTAAAAATTTGATTTTAAATACCGAATTTATAATTTCTGACATTACAATTCCAAATATTCTTCTGTCATTTTCATCTCCTGTCAATGAACAAACCACAAATCTACATCTTCGCTATAAATTCGTATCGTTCTTACATCGTCTCTTCTGTTCTTCAATGACTATCCGAAATCATTGTAACTTTCTAACCAATTCTAATAATTACTATTTTAATTCACCGAAAATTTTAATTTAAAAATTTGATTTTAAATACCGAATTTATAATTTCTGACATTACAATTCCAAATATTCTTCTGTCATTTTCATCTCCTGTCAATGAACAAACCACAAATCTACATCTTCGCTATAAATTCGTATCGTTCTTACATCGTCTCTTCTGTTCTTCAATGACTATCCGAAATCATTGTAACTTTCTAACCAATTCTAATAATTACTATTTTAATTCACCGAAAATTTTAATTTAAAAATTTGATTTTAAATACCGAATTTATAATTTCTGACATTACAATTCCAAATATTCTTCTGTCATTTTCATCTCCTGTCAATGAACAAACCACAAATCTACATCTTCGCTATAAATTCGTATCGTTCTTACATCGTCTCTTCTGTTCTTCAATGACTATCCGAAATCATTGTAACTTTCTAACCAATTCTAATAATTACTATTTTAATTCACCGAAAATTTTAATTTAAAAATTTGATTTTAAATACCGAATTTATAATTTCTGACATTACAATTCCAAATATTCTTCTGTCATTTTCATCTCCTGTCAATGAACAAACCACAAATCTACATCTTCGCTATAAATTCGTATCGTTCTTACATCGTCTCTTCTGTTCTTCAATGACTATCCGAAATCATTGTAACTTTCTAACCAATTCTAATAATTACTATTTTAATTCACCGAAAATTTTAATTTAAAAATTTGATTTTAAATACCGAATTTATAATTTCTGACATTACAATTCCAAATATTCTTCTGTCATTTTCATCTCCTGTCAATGAACAAACCACAAATCTACATCTTCGCTATAAATTCGTATCGTTCTTACATCGTCTCTTCTGTTCTTCAATGACTATCCGAAATCATTGTAACTTTCTAACCAATTCTAATAATTACTATTTTAATTCACCGAAAATTTTAATTTAAAAATTTGATTTTAAATACCGAATTTATAATTTCTGACATTACAATTCCAAATATTCTTCTGTCATTTTCATCTCCTGTCAATGAACAAACCACAAATCTACATCTTCGCTATAAATTCGTATCGTTCTTACATCGTCTCTTCTGTTCTTCAATGACTATCCGAAATCATTGTAACTTTCTAACCAATTCTAATAATTACTATTTTAATTCACCGAAAATTTTAATTTAAAAATTTGATTTTAAATACCGAATTTATAATTTCTGACATTACAATTCCAAATATTCTTCTGTCATTTTCATCTCCTGTCAATGAACAAACCACAAATCTACATCTTCGCTATAAATTCGTATCGTTCTTACATCGTCTCTTCTGTTCTTCAATGACTATCCGAAATCATTGTAACTTTCTAACCAATTCTAATAATTACTATTTTAATTCACCGAAAATTTTAATTTAAAAATTTGATTTTAAATACCGAATTTATAATTTCTGACATTACAATTCCAAATATTCTTCTGTCATTTTCATCTCCTGTCAATGAACAAACCACAAATCTACATCTTCGCTATAAATTCGTATCGTTCTTACATCGTCTCTTCTGTTCTTCAATGACTATCCGAAATCATTGTAACTTTCTAACCAATTCTAATAATTACTATTTTAATTCACCGAAAATTTTAATTTAAAAATTTGATTTTAAATACCGAATTTATAATTTCTGACATTACAATTCCAAATATTCTTCTGTCATTTTCATCTCCTGTCAATGAACAAACCACAAATCTACATCTTCGCTATAAATTCGTATCGTTCTTACATCGTCTCTTCTGTTCTTCAATGACTATCCGAAATCATTGTAACTTTCTAACCAATTCTAATAATTACTATTTTAATTCACCGAAAATTTTAATTTAAAAATTTGATTTTAAATACCGAATTTATAATTTCTGACATTACAATTCCAAATATTCTTCTGTCATTTTCATCTCCTGTCAATGAACAAACCACAAATCTACATCTTCGCTATAAATTCGTATCGTTCTTACATCGTCTCTTCTGTTCTTCAATGACTATCCGAAATCATTGTAACTTTCTAACCAATTCTAATAATTACTATTTTAATTCACCGAAAATTTTAATTTAAAAATTTGATTTTAAATACCGAATTTATAATTTCTGACATTACAATTCCAAATATTCTTCTGTCATTTTCATCTCCTGTCAATGAACAAACCACAAATCTACATCTTCGCTATAAATTCGTATCGTTCTTACATCGTCTCTTCTGTTCTTCAATGACTATCCGAAATCATTGTAACTTTCTAACCAATTCTAATAATTACTATTTTAATTCACCGAAAATTTTAATTTAAAAATTTGATTTTAAATACCGAATTTATAATTTCTGACATTACAATTCCAAATATTCTTCTGTCATTTTCATCTCCTGTCAATGAACAAACCACAAATCTACATCTTCGCTATAAATTCGTATCGTTCTTACATCGTCTCTTCTGTTCTTCAATGACTATCCGAAATCATTGTAACTTTCTAACCAATTCTAATAATTACTATTTTAATTCACCGAAAATTTTAATTTAAAAATTTGATTTTAAATACCGAATTTATAATTTCTGACATTACAATTCCAAATATTCTTCTGTCATTTTCATCTCCTGTCAATGAACAAACCACAAATCTACATCTTCGCTATAAATTCGTATCGTTCTTACATCGTCTCTTCTGTTCTTCAATGACTATCCGAAATCATTGTAACTTTCTAACCAATTCTAATAATTACTATTTTAATTCACCGAAAATTTTAATTTAAAAATTTGATTTTAAATACCGAATTTATAATTTCTGACATTACAATTCCAAATATTCTTCTGTCATTTTCATCTCCTGTCAATGAACAAACCACAAATCTACATCTTCGCTATAAATTCGTATCGTTCTTACATCGTCTCTTCTGTTCTTCAATGACTATCCGAAATCATTGTAACTTTCTAACCAATTCTAATAATTACTATTTTAATTCACCGAAAATTTTAATTTAAAAATTTGATTTTAAATACCGAATTTATAATTTCTGACATTACAATTCCAAATATTCTTCTATCATTTTCATTTCCTGTCAATGAACAAACCACAAATCTACATCGTCGCTATAAATTCGTTCTTACTTCGTCTCTCTCGATTCACCTGCACTCGACGGCGTTTTCGTCGAACGGTTCTTAAGGCAGTTTTATTTAAACGCGTCGAATGAATCATCGAGTCTCGATTAATAAGAGCGTAGCGTTTGTTAACGCCGTAGCAGAAGGATCTCGTCGGCGAAGGTTAAAATTAAATTCCGAACGATGATCGAGGCGGCCATTGATGCGGGCGCATTAATAATAAATAGATGACACACCGTTAAGGCTGACGAAATTATTTCAGCGTAACATAGGAGCCCGGCACAATGCCAAAACGTACGCGAAAATATATTGTGGCGGCTACGGCACAATTGTATCGAACGCGCCGCGTGTCATAGATAATAGAGTGCGAGATAGAGGCGTCGACAGTGTGTTGCTTCCCGTCTTCTTGTTCCCGTGTCCCGGATCGACACCATAACTGTTCGCGTGTTCTGTGTTTTTTTCTACCTTTCATCGTTTCATTCTTTCGTCATCGCCGTGATTTTCCTATTTTTCTTCACTTCTTTTCGCTGGAGGATCGCGCGAGAACGAGTCAGAGGTAAGGTGCTTTGGAAAATTATTTCATTCTCTCGTCATAGTCGTGATTTTCCTATTTTTCTCCATTTTATTTTCGCTGGAGGATCGCGCGAGAACGAGTTAGAGGTAAGGTGCTTTGGAAAATTATTTCATTCTCTCGTCATCGCCGCGATTTTCCTATTTTTCTCCATTTTATTTTCGCTGGAGGATCGCGCGAAAACGAGTGAAAGGTAAAATGCTTTGGAAAATTCATTCATTCTCTCGTCATCGCCGCGATTTTCCTATTTTTCTTCACTTCTTTTCGCTGGAGGATCGCGCGAGATCGAGTCAGAGGTAAGGTGCTTTGGAAAATTGTTTCATTCTCTCGTCATCGCCGCGATTTTCCTATTTTTCTTCACTTCTTTTCGCTGGAGGATCGCGCGAGATCGAGTCAGAGGTAAGGTGCTTTGGAAAATTGTTTCATTCTCTCGTCATCGCCGCGATTTTCCTATTTTTCT
>NIJG01000297.1:28667-40096 GCA_002201625.1 Euglossa dilemma | reverse complement strand
ATATGTATAATAAATAAATTCTTACTTTTTATATGCAACATCCAGAAAATAAAAATTCCAACTACACCAAATCTCGTTAAAAATCACGCGATGAAATCATTCAAGAATAATAAAAGTGTGCAAGTTAATTTCATAATTAAATTATTCGAAGGATTAAATGGATGCTTAATGAAATTAAAAGGATAATGCAGACATTCGCAAGCATTCGAAAACGTTTACGGGATCGAAAATAATACCTGGAGTACAAGGTGTAAAACGGAAGGCAGTCGCGCCTCGAGTTTAAAGAAAATATGTAATTTAACGACGCTGATAGATTAAGAAATTACGCTAGAGGTCGAGTAAACACTATAGGGACACGTGTCTGTGGTAACGTGCAATAAATTACATACATCTTCCCAATGGGACGTTTCGAGGAAATTTAATTATAACGCGATTCGAAAAATTCGATTACACGGTTATGTCGAACCTAATATTAATTCGCATAATCGAGGCCTCACTCGCGTTTGGGATCTTCATTATGTCGACTGCAAGGAGCTCTCAAAATTATTTGCATTACGTACACCTTTCAATTATTATTACGAATTGATTTAGAAAGAAAGTAAGTGAAGAAAAAGTGGTGGATTATAATAATTTCTATGCAATTTCTTGACTTCTTCCCCAATTTTGAGAGATAATTCCAAATTTGTGTGTTAATTGTTAAATATAATGTATATCTTTAGAAGCTTGTGAGTTTCAAGTTAACTAAAAAATTACATTGCTAGAAAACGATGATTGGAAACAATTGTCACTTGAATAGGAAATTAAATATTGATTGGAAAAATTCAGTTAAATTTCATTAGAGACAGCTATATAAATGAATGTTATATCTTTTTATAATATTTGTATCATTTCATTTATTTTTATTTTTTTATTTTACTTTTCCTTGTATTTACTTGCAATAAAAATTTCACAGATGAAAGAAAATTGTAGCTACGTGTAATAAATTTTATTTCAATCTAAAAAAACATTTTGAGAGTTATGGAGTATTACCTGGATTCTTCTACAAGTTGGATATAATTAGAAAAATAGAATATATAGAGAATATGCACAAATTTATCAAACAAATCCTTTAAACTTTCCAGTTTGAAGTTAAACAAAAATTATAATCACTTACAATTATGTTTCTTTTATTTTTCTTTTAAATCAAATAAAAAATAATTTAATTATTTACAGACCAAAACCAAATACAATTTTACCTTCAAAATCTTCCATATTGAACCAGCAAACTAATCTACATTCCCTCGCAGAAAACAACCCTAACTTCCCTTACCATATTACAATGGTAACCCGATCGGGTTCAAATTTCCCGCCAAATCGGAATCTCGCCGTCCAATTAACCTTTACGAAAATTATCCCGATTTCTCTCGGTTTTTCACCTCGAGCATCGCGGCCATAAATTACGGATCACCCGGTGCATCGGGATCGATCGTTCGATGGCGATTAAAAACCGTAAGTAATATGCGCAGATGCTTTTTCACCCGGAGGGTAAAAGGGATCGCATGATCGCGGTCATCGCTGAATTTGCAAGCGATCGTCGAAATATTCCTCGGTTAACGACGACCGAGCTTCCTCGCGAATTCCCGATTTTTACTTTCGCGCTTCCCCCACTCCTCTCCTTGCTTTCCCGCGCCGCAATTCGAATTTGCCGCCGTTTCTCGATCCGAAGAAAACGAGGAGATCAAGTGGCAAGAAATCAAAAAGTGCGCAGATTCTTGTGAAACTTGGATATGTTATGTTTTGGGGATATGATATATTTCGAATGTAAAGTTAAAAATTTTGTAATTCGAATTATGAAATCCAATATGGCGGATTGAAATCCAAAATTAACGTAGGGAATGAGAGATTTATATAAACGATGGGTATATCCTATTATTTGGGTTCATAATTTCAAATCTAGTATCAAAAGAAATATTAAAAATAGTAAATAGCAAAAATTTTTAATAATCTTTCCAATATGGCGGATTAAAATCCAAAATCAACGTAGCGAATGAGAGATTTATATATACGATGGATATATCCTATTATTTGGGTTCATAATTCCAAATGAAGGATCAAAATAAATATTAAAAATAGCGAACAGTAAAAATTTTTAATAATCTTTCCAATATGGTGGATTAAAATCCAAAATCAACGCAGGGAATGAAAGATTTATATAAACAATGGGTATATCCTATTCTTTGGGTTCGTAATTCCAAATCAAGGATCAAAATAAATATTAAAAATAGTAAATAGTAAAAATTTTTAATAATCTTCCAATATGGCAGATTAAATTTCAAAATCAACGCAGGGAATGAAAGATTTATATAAACGATGGTTATATCCTATTATTTGGGTTCGTGATTACAAATTTTGTATCAAAAGAAATATTAAAAATAGTAAATAGTAAACATTTTTAATAATCTTTCCAATATGGTGGATTAAAATTCAAAATCAACGCAGGGAATGAAAGATTTATATAAACAATGGTTATATCCTATTCTTTGGGTTCGTAATTCCAAATCAAGGATCAAAATAAATATTAAAAATAGTAAATAGTAAAAATTTTTAATAATCTTCCAATATGGCGGATTAAAATCCAAAATCAACGCAGGGAATGAAAGATTTATATAAACAATGGTTGTATCCTATTCTTTCGGTACGTAATTCCAAATCTAACATCAAAATGTAAAAATTTTTACTAATGTTTCCAATATGGCGGATTAAAGAAATAAAAATTTTTAATGTTTGTACAAAGATCATTCCCTCCGATTTTTGGAAACGTGGATTATTGTTCACTTAAGTAGATACTAAACTTAAAATATGAATCTTATAAAAATATATAAAATAATTCTATTGTTGTAATAAAATAATTCTAACTGTTTAACGATTTTTAACACGTCGCGACGTCACGTACGAAGTGATTCGATCGTTGCCATCGTGTCTCGGCTTCTGCTACATCGGTTTCGAGCGTTTTGGAGGAATAAGTGTCGATCAGTGCCGTATCGTGTCGATCTCGAATGGATCCTCTTCGTTGATGAGCATTCCTGATAGCCTAACTCTCGCTTGGCCGTAATGATTTTCGTATCACGATAAGGGCCAGCGAGTTGTACTGTATTTAAATGTAATTTGAACGTCCGCCGAGATGAAGAAAGAAGATGTGCTTCGCGTGCACCGTCACGAGGAGAAAGAGCTTCCTCCTTTTTTCCTTTTACCCTCGCGTTTCCATTTGCATGCGTTTAAGAGGATCGAGAAAGTAAGAGAAAATTACGAAACAGTGTTGCTTGTACTGATTTTTAAAGGGATACTTTTTGATCGAGATAAGCGAGGATGAATTTTGTCGGTTACACGAGCTTTATCGACAGCGTTATTTTCATTTTATTGCATCGCAATAAGACAACAAGAGTTAATGACTCTTCTGAAATACTGAGTTACTCGAATCGAATTATTGTATTGATTTTCAACCGTATTTAATATTTTTTGAATTATAATACGAATATTCTTGAGTTTAGTTGTTATTAATAGTATGAATATTATTATTGCGAGGTATTTATTTGTTAAATTAAAGTTTTCAAGAATCAATATTCCTGTTTTATTCCTGTACAGCCTTAAGGCGGTTTTCATAGAACATACTAGCNATTAATAGTATGAATATTATTATTGCGAGGTATTTATTTGTTAAATTAAAGTTTTCAAGAATTAATATTCCTGTTTTATTCCTGTACAGCCTTAAGGCGGTTTTCATAGAACATACTAGCACCACCGTGACTCTTACTTGCTATTTGTACTATACATATGTATCATTCATCTGCTTCTCGTCTTGGATTATGACAATTTAATTTTTATTAATCACATAATGGAGTCTTGGTCTTCCTTAAAATATAAAAATAATTTTAGTATTAATAAATCGTTCTCAAAGATATTCAAAACTCCTTTTGTTGTTAACTAATAATACTTGAAAATATTCAACTAAATATAATAGAAACCAAATATTCAACCAAAAATAATATTTCGTTAACACTAGAACTACCAAGGTTGTCAAAATGACTCTTTTAGAATTTTGTATTTTTTATTGGAAAATTATTGGAAAAACATGACTACTTTTCACTTTAACACTAGGTTTACGAGGGTTTTTTTGTATACTTATTTCTACGAACACACGTCAGATTTAGTGTAAAGAAAACCACATATTTTCTTTAAAAAACAAACGATGGGTTTAATTTAAGAACAATGGCAATATTAACAAACTTAATATAAGTTAATTAAATCTGTTAATATCGTATAATTGAAGCAAACCATCCGTCAAATTGACGAGTCCCGTAAATCTAGTGTTAATATTAATTTAATAAATTAATATCGATCGTCCCTAAGATAGACGCATAATTATTCACATTTATTTATTTCTATTACATCGTATATCTATATTTATGCAATCAATTAGTTCTATTGTTAATATTAAAAATACCAAAGTATAAATGACCCCTTTCAAAATTTCCTTTAAAATCATAAATTCGTTGTTATTTCTTTCGCTCTTTTGACTTTTTCTAAATTCTTATATCATCCGATCCTTTGATTACTAGCTTTCCTCTTAGCTTATTTTTCTAGCGAGAAATTTTTCACCTACTGGTAGTTATATTTACGGTGAGAATAGTTACGTGCACAAGACCGTTACGTTTAGCGTTAATAAGTGCAATTTCGACAAAGGAAACTTCAATTTCGCCTGGTTCATCTTTTCTCGCGTCTACTCCTTAATTTACGACCGCCATATATCATATCCGCGCAACCCGGAAACCCATTCATGCCTCATTTTCGCCCTCGTCTCTCTCGTTTTCCCCCCTGTTCCTTTCTTTTTCACCCTTGTTACAGGATCCGTTGTCGATCGATCGATAACGATGATCGAACCCGAGGCAACGGGTAGCCGTGTCCCTGATCGTATCGTCGATGCATTAAGCCGCGAGAGTTATTTTAATTGATCGGTTCGCGCGTCGTTCGTCTTCGTTCCGGGACCAATATGGCGGCAATTGGGATCGCATGTACGATTTCACCGATTTCGCGCGGATAATTCGATTACCCACTGCCGATTCCCCAGGAATCATTGAGTCGCTTTATCGGCCACACCCCGCCGAGGAGAAACCGTGTTAATTGATTGAGTTGTTGGGATTTTTGTAATTTTTTCACCGGCTCCCGTTATCGGTCCCGAGATCGCGGGGGTTCCTGAAGAGAAAATGGTGCCTGCTCGATGATCATGGCTCGTGGGATGAAGAGTTCGCTGGACTTTTGCTCGAGGACGAGAGAAATTTGTCGATGACGATGATGATCATTCGTGATGTTCCGGCTCCTCCTGTTTTTACTCGCGGAAGAGTAAAAGTCGGTTTTAACGCTAGGTTTACCGGATCCGTGAATTTGACGGGTGGGTTGCTCCAATTATAATATTTTAATAGATTTAGTTTACCTATATGAAATCTGTTAATATTGCGATTTTTTTCGAATTAAACTCATCGTTTGTTTTTTAAAGAAAATACGTGGTTTCCTTTGCCGGCAAATTTATTGTATGTCCGTAAAAATATGTATACAAAAAGCGTCCGTATTAAATATAAAAATAAAAATAAAAATAATTATTAAAAATTTGTTTAATAAAAACCTAGTATTAAGATTGGGTTTAAGAGAAAATCGCGGGATTTGGGTTGATTAATAATTGTTAGAATGATGGTTCCTACAATTAGTATAGTACTCGCGAATTTTTGTTTATTAGAGTTGATACTGATAAATAATTATAAATTAATCTCAATCTTGATACCTCGATTATCATTTGCGATAAGACACGATGATATCCACTTTTACCCTGTTGTCTTTCAAAATATCTAAAAAAGAAAAATGAAAAATATAGAAGCATCAGTTTATTCATTTCCATCGAAAATCTTGAAAAAGAAAATTAATCTTGACCGAAATACCTCGATTCTCAAATACCACGTGCAGTAAAACACAAAGATACTCATCCTCACTCTACCGTCTCTCAAAATATTTTAAAAATAATAAAAAAGTCAACTGCATATTAAAGTAACGAACAATTATTTATTATCATTCAAATCTTATGAAAGAAAACTAATCTCGATCGGGATATCTTAATTATCAGACATCATTTGCAATAAAACACAAAGATATCCAATCTCACTGTACCATCTTTCAAAATACATAAACAATAATAAAAAAGTCAACTGAATACTAAAGTGACGAACAATTATTATTTTATTACAATGACGAAAATTGAGCCTAGCTCGTGATATCCATCTTAGGTCCAACTATCCATCCACGAGTCTGGCTCGTGATAATCACGTTTGGTCCAAAATCTTCGTCCCGAATCAGACTCGTCGAAGTACATCAAAAGCTTAAACAGAATTAAACGCAAAAACACCTCGTTCCTCTACTCTTCCTCGTTATTTTTGCCAATTTACTCCTTTTATCTTGCAAAATCGACGAACGGATTTCGGGATCTTGAATAAAAGAAGGAAAAACGTTGGTTTCTGTTGCAGGTAGCCGCTAGTCCGTCCGCAGAATGCTGACAGCTGCCGTTTACATAATTTAAATAGGTACGTGGACATGTTGCAGGAAAATCGGTTAAAACGGGCCCGATAACGCGTGCGTGAAAGCCTTAAGGATATTTAAAAGGTTATAAACGATTATTCCCGTCCGATCCACCGCGGAGATAAACTTTCTCGCCGGAATATAGCTCATTAAGCCGGCGGTGTTTAAATACTAACCGGGGCATCGATCGGGCTTTTTTACAAGCTGCCATCGTTTAAGGGGAATTATAACGATGTCCGTGCAACGAAAGCGGACCGTTTAATCCGGCCCCGGCCGTCTTTGTATCTTCTATCGTGTGAAGATCGGCCGCGATCCCGCGGCTCGACGCTCGGCGCCTTTCTGCGCATCGCGAAAGTTACCATGTCGCCGATTGAAAACTCCGTCGCGATTCCAAGCCTGTCTTGAGCTTTCCAACTCGTTACCTGTCTTATTAAATTTCGCGCCACGATTTTATACTCCTTTCCCCGTCGAGTTTTCCGCCTCATCTCTCTCTTCTCCTCGTCGCCATCTTGGTCCCTTTTTGCCGGCTAGGAGAAATTATACTGGATGTCTTGCTGGATGCAAGAGAAAAGGTACGTTAAAGGTTATTTCGATCCGAATTCGTCGTCGGTTAAATTGGTTTCAAGTTTATTTCTGGATTTTTCGTCTTTGGTATAGAATGATTAAATAAACAATTTGAGATTTTCGGTTGGAGGCAATTTTTGTTTCAGTAGTGGAGTAATTTCATGGGTAATTGATGAATAAGTACCATTTTTATGTAAGATATTTAGTGTAGAATCGTTGGATTAATTAAGAAATTATTTTTAATATTCGTCTCTTAGTTATAATAAAGTTTCTGTTCTAAAAATGCATTGGAAATCATGGTATTTGTATAAAAATATAATTCGAAGTAAATTATCACGAAATAAACGCTGTCGAAATGCCGAAATTTCCAAAATTTTATTTATTTACCTAATAAATACCGTAAAAGCACATTTTGCTTCTCTCATTAAAAAATTATTGCCAAATTTCCATAACTCATCTATATATCTACCTGAAAATTATCGTTAAATGAACAAAATTACTCCTATCATATTTCCAATTTCTCAAAAACCGAGTAAATTCGAGTATTCGTCGAAAATTCCGCGTCGCGACGCCCCGCTACGCATATGTCGTCAATCGCTATCGTGGAATCGCGTCAAATTAAAAACCATTTTATTTATTTACCCAATAAACACCTTGAATCACATTTCACTGTTCCCACTAAAAAATCATTGCCAAATTTCCACAACTTTACCTATATACCTAACTAAAAAATATTATTCAGTAAACAAAATTACTTCAATCGTATATTCAATTTCCCAAAGACCGCGTAAATTCGAATATTCGTCAAAAATTCCGCATTGCAACGCCCTGTTACTCCACGTGTCATCAATCATTATCCGATAATCGCGTCAAATTAAAAATCATTTTATTTATTTACCCAATAAACACCTTGAATCACATTTCACTGTTCCCACTAAAAAATTATTGCCAAATTTCCACAACTTTACCTATATACTTAACTAAAAATTATCGTTACATAAACAAAATTACTCCAATCGTATTTCCAATTTCCAAAAGACCGCGTAAATTCGAATATTCGTCAAAAATTCCGCGTCGCAACGCCCTGTTACTCCACGTGTCATCAATTGTTATCCGATAATCGCGTCAAATTAAAAACCATTTTATTTATTTACCCAATAAACACCTTAAACCACATTTCACTGTTCCCACTATAAAATTATCGTCAAATTTCCACAACTTCGTTTATATATCCACGTAATAATTATCGTTAAATGAACAAAATTACTCCAATCGCATATGAAATTTCGCGTCGCGACACCCCACCATACACGCGTGATCGTCGAGATGATCGAACCTTTATCCGTTAACCGCGTAAAACGAAAAATCGTCTGAGAAAGTTAGCCGGAAGTTGTCGACCTTCGCGTGACGTCTAATCGATATATCTCGCGTTGGACAGGCGACGTTTGTAGGTTGGAGAGGGTGTTAAAATGACGCGACACGACGAAAGTGAGAAAACGTTGGTTAACCCAGCCGCGGCGTATGCCCGGCGCGACCGGGCCCGGATTCCGGTGGATCTAAATCGAACGATGTTTGGCCGCAGATGTTACAGACTGTCCAGGATGGACGTAATCGCATACAATCACCAGGAGGAGGTCGCGAGCGCGGAGTACAGCATCGATGGCGGTGACCTCGAGGGCCAGAACGAGGACGAGGACGAGGAGATCCTCTCGTTCATCGACATCGACCAACGGGCCCTGGCTAGCGTGGACCGGCTGTCCGGTGCCAGCGGCGACAAGAGGAGCAAGGCCCCGCTGAGGAGGAGCCTGTTCTCGCACGTGGCCCCGTACATCGTGTTCCAGTCGTTCGACTGCAAGGGACCAATAATGCCGCACGAAGTAACCAAACACCTGAAGTGGCATCTGAGTACGATCACGCCATTAATTGTACGCCGTACCTTGATCAACTCAGGTTTCCAGCTGATGAAGAGGTGCCAGGAGTGGTGCGGCACCTGGGGCAAGCACATGAAGTCCTCGTGCTTCAGGACCGTGAAGGAGTCCCAGAAGATCAACCATTTCCCTGGAACCTTCCAGATAGGCCGCAAGGATTGCCTCTGGCTGAACCTCAGCAAGATGATGTTGAAGCACGAGGTGAAGGAGTTCGATTTCGTTCCGCGGACCTACGTCCTGCCTCGGGACCTCAGCTGCTTCCGTCAAGTCTGGAAGAAGCTCGGTAGCAAGGCCAAGTGGATCGTGAAACCTCCAGCTTCTGCCAGAGGCACCGGGATCAAGGTGGTCCATCGTTGGTCACAGATACCAAGGAAACGAGCGGTGATCGTGCAACAGTACCTGTCCAGGCCTAAGCTGATCAGCGGGGCCAAGTTCGACCTACGTCTCTACGTTTTGGTTACTAGCTTCAATCCTTTGAAGATCTTCATCTATCCGGACGGACTGGTCCGGTTCGCCTCTGTCAAATACAACGACGACATCAACTACCTCAGCGACCGTTTCATGCATCTCACCAATTACAGCATCAACAAAACCAACTCGACCTACACCAGCAACGACTGCGTCGACTCCTGCACCGGCCACAAGTGGGCCCTCAAGACCCTTTGGTCCTACCTCGCCAAGGAGAACGTCAATGTTTCCAAGCTATGGACCGCGATGAAGGACATCGTCGTCAAGACTATGATCGCCGGTGAATCCTCCATAACTCCTCTCACTAGGATCAACACATCCTCGCGATACTGTTGCTACGAGCTTTTCGGTTTTGACATACTCTTAGACGAGAATCTCAAGCCTTGGTTGCTAGAGGTCAATATCTCGCCCTCGCTCAAGTCTTCCTCGCCTTTGGACACGGCTATTAAGGGACCTCTGATCAGGACCGTGTTCAACATAGCCGGTTACCAACTGCCAAACTCGCTGCCTATAGAAGAGACCAAGAAACTGGCTGAAAAGTACCGGTTGGACACCGTGTGTCAGGATTACAGGTTGCATAAAACCGTGCTGAGTTATCAGGAACGACTGAAACAATCGGTGTACACTAATCTGAGGAACAGAGAGGACTACGTGGATTCGATCATTAAGAGTTTGACTCCTGATGACGTTAGACAGTTGATCACCTACGAGGACGAGCTGACCCAGCTGGATAGGTTCGAGAAGATCTTCCCAACCTCTACTAGCTACGAGTACCTGCAGTACTTCGACGTTCCAAGGTACTACAACATGCTGCTAGATGCCTGGGAGTCGAAGTACGCTGAGAACAGGTCCGAAGGGATCATGAAGCTACAGAAGCTTTGTCAGCAGAAGTATCATTTGGAGCAGCAGACGGTCTGCTAGGCGGTCGCGTTGCTATCAGGATGTTTTCACGCGAAGGGGCGGGACGTGTGTGTTGCGAATGAAAATTAAAACGGTCGAGTATGAAGCTTATCATTGGGATTTGTTGCCGAGCAAATTCTCTATTTTTGCGAATCATATCGAACTGACAGGATGGTCGCAGAGGAGATCGAGGATCGTCCTGGTGTTCGTTTCAGGGAATGACCTTGTCTTCGATTATTGCACCTTATGTATAACGATGTTTAAGACTGCAATATAGAACACGTTATCGTCATTGGTTTATTATTCTACTTTTTATTCGATGCGTAATTCAAAATGTAAACGTAATCCGTTTTGCTGTCATTCGTTTGGTATATTTCGTTGACTGTACGGACAACCGATGATGTACGATTGTCTTCTTCTTTTTTTTTTAATCCCGAGGTAGTGAAATAAAAACGGAAATGAGAATTGGTTTAAAAGATACAACTTTGTTTTCTCATTTATTCATTACCTTCCTCTTCGTCGCGTAAGTATGTTATTGTAATTAAAAGAGTCGAGTTGCAATAAAGTATGGCAATCATGGAAATTTTTTAATAAAAATGGTATAGCGTTCTGTAGTGTTTTATAATATATTTTTGACATTTTTCGATCGAACGTTCGTTAAAAGATACAAATTTTCAATGTAGTTGAAAAATTTAGAAAATGGTCCAGCTTTTAATTACTGGTTACAGGGTCGCTTTTAATTACTGGTTTGTACAAAATTATAGTCATTGTACCATTTAAAGGAGTACTAGAAATTTTCAAATGTCACTAATAATAACGCAGGGTCAAAATTTTTAGTTATCTTTCAAAATTTGAACGTCCTAATATTTACCCCTATCTTTGATTCTAACATATTTATAAATATATTATTGTGAGTAAAGAATTAGATTACTATAAAGTATAATAGGGAAGAAAATTTCCAAAAATAAAAGT
>NIJG01000296.1:193436-209958 GCA_002201625.1 Euglossa dilemma | reverse complement strand
TTTTTACTGCATAAAAGGAGTGATTGAAATTAGCCACTTCACTCACCCTTTCCCTCTTAAACAATTCAATAATTTTTTTTAGATTTTAGGTAGTAATATTCTTTTTCTATATTTTCAGGTACTAATTATTTTCTTTTCCTACGGATTTGAATAATTTTATTCCCTTTTCAAATTTTATTTTCTCGTTCCTGTTTATTATTACTCGAGAGTTCGAATATTTCGCATAATATTTAACCGACGAATTTTTGGCCACAGAAGAGTAGATATTCACAGATATTCTGCTATAAAACTGACGTTGCTTTTTGAACATTAAGTAAAGAATCGTGTAATAATTACATATCGTATATTGTCATATTATCCTGAATTTTATATATTAATTAATATGGGTCTTCGAAACTTTATGGAGACAATCACCTCTCGAGTGCCAAGGGTTAAATGTGTAATCGTTACGTAATTAATATCTCATCATTGTATTAGACCATAGAAGAATTTCCTATCTAAATTAAAATTTTCAAAGTTCCTTTCGAGCCTTGCCAATTTTCCGAAATTTTATCTCAGGCTCGAGCTATCTTTTTTTATTTTCTAAACAGAAAATTAAATATGCAGACAGCCTAACCAACAAGTTATCTGCACACAGGACATATGCATGTATGCGTGTACGTATGTAGATTAGCGGGTTTAAAGAGGATCCAAAGCAGCAGGCGCTTGAAGCGTTGCTTTGAAGAGAGAGTGCATCGCCCTCTGAGGATTTTCGTGAACGTGACTGAATGTTTTCTATGAATATTTGCCGAGTTTGGTTGAATCGGGTGAACGGGATAGAGAAGTGGAGCAGGAGGAAGAGAATATGCGGCTGGAAGCGCAAATGTCATGGAAAATGCGAGCGTGGAGTTAGTTTCTATGTACTTAGTCTTTACTGAGACCTGTCAAAGTTGCAGGAGAGCAGAAGAGGAAATCAGAGTTGGTTGCTTCCTGTTGCATTGTGTAGTAAGAAACTGACTGGTATTATTCCTCGTATTGTTAATAATTTTGTATCCTAATAGAGGCACAAAACAGCCAGATTGCAGATAAAGTTCAGCAGATGGGAAACATTCGTGAACTTAGGCTAGAAACTTTATGGACCGTCCTTCGTGTAACTTTTGCTACAATCGCATCGTTCGGCTGCTTCCACGATAGATCAAGGTCGAAAATCGGATCTTAAAAAGGATAGAAATCGTGAAAATTTATGTCGGATTGTTTTTGATGTAGGAAATTGATTAGAATAATACTGCGACTTCTTTTGTGAATACGATATAACTTTTTCGGACGGCAAGTATTGGAGTATTACAGTAAAGAAAATGTTCACGTCGCACGTTTGCGTTATAAGAACTAAAGCTTTATTCAAATAACTTTTTCATGAAATCCAATAATATCATAAACGAACAAATTTAGTCGTGTTTACATATGATACGTTTTATATTCGTCCTTTGCGTGATATAGTTCGGAACAATCACCTATGTGCAAGGCCGGATTAGCTGAAGAAGTCGCACAACAGTAGCTCGACTCTCTCCTATCGTGTTTTACTTTTCGATTAGAGCATACGACAAAACCTTTACTTCTCGACTAATAATACGTAGAAGGCCGTTGAGGCTTTCAACTATTCTAGAAGTCGAAGGAGGCTTGGGATCAGCATCTCGAAAATCTCCAATCAATTGATCTACCAAGTGACGTAGTACTAATTGAAATGGGATAACTTTTTTTATATTGCATTTCTTGTGATATTCCTGATATAATAATATCATTGCGAGGCAACTTGACATCTTAGGCTAGTATTCTCATGAGTATCTTACGTACGCCAACCGCAACGCGAGAGTTGGTCGAATATATCCGACACTCGTCCGCAAAGGGTTAAAATAATCAATTGTGTAGGATAATTGACTAGATGCTTATTCTTACGGCGCTGGCTTACCTCACTAGAACTGATCAAAGAAAAATTTAAGACTTAAAACTTAACCCTCTGCACTCGACGATTTTATGGCTAAAGAAAAGCAGAAATTCACAGATATTCTTCTATTAAACTGACGTTGTTTTTTCAATGGTAAATAAAGAATCATATACTAATAAACACATAAAATTATTTAATTTCGTTATCTCGCATATTGTTATATTACCTTAAGTTTGACATATTAATTAACGTGGATCTTCAAAATTTTATGGTGACTGAGAGTCGCCTTTGAAGTGCAAAGAGTTAAAACTGAATTCTCCTACACTGTTATATATCCCTTTCGTTCTGTCTTCATTCTCACTTACGCATTTCTTATGTAGCCTGGGCCTCGAATGGGCCAGGTACTTGGAAATCTCCAAACTTTCACGTGTTTCTAGCATCATAAATATTAGTTTGGTGCATATGAAATGTTGGATTTTTTTACATGCGAACGTTCGTCTTCCTGTTTTCGTTATACTTTTGGTTTTGGCATAACCTCGTTTATAGTCGTACTGTCCATTGCCAGAGTCACGTTTCAACAAAGGAGATTTTCTCGAAAGTGTTCCCTTTTGTTATTTCATTTGAATTTTCTACCGATATGAATCTAAACGATATTCGTATAATTTTTTTGTACGAGTATAAACTTGGTAATAATGCTGCAAAAGCTGCACGCAACATAAACCAAGCGTTTGGGGAGAATACAGTTAATGATCGAAAAGTGCAGCGTTGGTTTGAAAAATTTAGGTCCGGTGATTTTTCGCTACAAAATGATCCGCGTGGGAGACCCAAAACGTCTGTGAAAAATGATGATCCGAAGGCATTGGTGGAAGCGGATCCAACTGTATCCACGAGGGAACAGGCTACCAGGATGAAAATTGACCATACAACAATATTGCGACATCTTTCTGAAATTGGCAAGGTGAAGAAAATGGATAAGTGGGTACCGCACGAACTAACTGAGCGAAATAAGCTGGATCGGTTGAACGTATGCTCATCGTTACTATCCCGATTTCATCGAGAGCCATTGAAATATGAAGTTTTGCAGCACCCAGCCTATTCACCGGATCTCTCGCCAACCGACTTTCATTTTTTTAAACATTTAGAACTGTTTTTACGAGCTAAACAATATGAAAATGAAGACAGTTTGAAAAATTCGATATCAGAGTTTATTGATTCTAAAGATCAGAATTTTTTAAGACAGGCATCTATGCTTTAAAGTCTCGTTGGGAAAAGTGTATCGAAGCGAATGGAGCATATTTTGAATGAATAAGCAGCTTTTGAAGAAAGATATGCAGTTTTATATATTCACTTAAAAATCCGACATTTCATATGCACCAACCTAATAGCTCAAACACTCTGGGTTCCATCCACTCCTGATATTCATTTAGGACCGTATTCATCCCATTCCTACATTTATTTCGTCGCGATATGTATCAATGCGAGTCAACCGGGAGACGAGATCGTTCGTTTTCTTTTAGAAAATCGAGTAAACCCGTAAACCAAGAGAAATACACGCGTGTTGTATATGCATAGGGTTTATATTCGTCTCATATTCGGACACCATGAAGATACTTACAATTAGTATAAGTTCCAACTAGGGCAACGAAGAAGAGAGCCAGTTTCACTCGAGGAACAACCCATTGTCTTTTGTTCTAGGATCGTAAGAGGGTTAAGATTAAAGAATCAGAGTAAAGAACGGGGAGACAAAGAGAATCTTAAAGGAATCGGCAAGAAGAATTTTATACGAGAATGTTTATTCATTCCATTTGTAATTATACCGTTCTATTGTTAAATACATTCGAATCGATTTGCTCGTTAAAGAAATTGTATTACTCGTTGGAATAAAACCTGTTTACTTAACAGTCCTACGATATTTACATACCTAATTTTTAGATATGTAGAACCATGGAAAGAGTTACTAGAAATCCTGAAAATTTGCAAAATCTTTTCACTTCATTGATCTACCATAAATCTGGTGGATTAATAATAGAAACTATACAGATGCAAAACTTTTACTTTTTTTCGTCTAATTTTATCTATTAAGATGTGACGATTGTGACCTAATTTTATCTATTTTATCTTATTTTAGCTATTAAGCTCTTGTTGACATATTCTAACGTGATACAAAGACAAGTTATTCCTGAAATTTCGATTCGATAAAGGCAGGTAGGAATAATATTTCAATACCGCGAATATCGGTCACAGAGTAAGAAGTCAACTCTTTTGGGACGAATATCATAATATACGTGGAAAGTTTTTAATTTTTCAGAATGAAAGTTGCGTGGAATATAGCGAAAAATAATCCTAGCGTTGTCATCACTGTCGTACAGATTTTTTAATTCGATGAATTCCCATCGATTTGTTAGTTTTAATCGCAAATGGTTAATATTGGATTATACGGAAAGTAATTTCGCTTTTTCCCAACAGAAAAATTTGTCGAATTCGACCGTTTATGATCACGTGAAACGTCTTGGTTTAAAAATCGTATTTAATTTTCACCAAAAAACGAAATAACTTTTCGAAAAACCCAATACTATTTCCTTACGAATAATTAAAAAAATATGGTGCCGATATATCGATATCTCTCAAGTAAAGCGATACACTACTATTCGTAGATGTTTCGATTGATTTAAAACAACAAAAATTAAAACTAATTCTCATCGTACCACAATTTTCCGAATCATAAACTTATCAGACTTGCGCAACACAATTGTACGTAATTACTTAATTAGTAACCTTTTCAACCATTGACATTTCGTTTCCTCGTTTTCAAAATCCCGCCACAATGTCCTCGTCCAATCACTCGTCGTCATTGATCCTCTTTATCTCGACGACTCGAAATTGAATCGCACTAACGACTATCTCAATTCAAACATACAGTTATCTGCACGTCATCAGGCACTAACTCCAAATCCAAAGTGCAGCGATAACCGATCTTTACTGCACAAACATCACCAAAAGATACACTCTTTGCCTACCGTATCCCAATCTTGTATAAATTCAAATCCAAACTGCGATAAACACATTTTTCCATACAACGGAACTCCCGTATTTATTGCTACGCCGAATTACTAAAAATAGTGATTCGCGTTAAGTAATACTTTCGAATTTGTTTTCATCTACCACGTGTTTTGTCCCGTGACACACACGTCAATAAATAATTACGAATCAAATACCTCGTTAAGGTAATATGGTGACAATATATCGATAACTGTCAAGTAAACTATTCGTAGATCCTTTAACCCTTAACGAACGAATGCCGCCATACTCGCGACATTATAAATATTCTAAAAAAATCGAATGCCGCCATACACGCGGCATGACGTGATATTTTAGGAAATCTGTTAGGTTTGGCCTTATTTGTACATGCAACAATTAAGGGCGATCGGCAATTGTTTTTTGTCGTGCTCTGGAACGCATTCCTCTCATTCCTCTCCGAGGATTCAGCGAAAATACATCGTTTTATATGCGGTCAATAAAGTTTGTTATCGTCATTTTCGGAGGAAGGCGGGAAACACGTAATTATTGCGATACTTGTAGTAAGAAACCTGGTATTCACATTGGGGACTGTTGGGAGAAGTACCACACCCAAAAAAAATATAAGTAATTTTGTATAAATATATCGTTAATCTATAAAAAATAAATTTATAAATGTATACAAATCTATACATTACATACACGCATCTATTTGTTTATTTCAATTCCTATTATTTTTCTGAAATTTTCACTTCAGTATTCTTTTGTACGGATATATCTGTTCGTATACTACCTATTATTACTGTAAGTTTTCATAAAATCAAATAAAGCGATATTAATTATGCATCTTTCCTCGCTCTGGAAATGAAGCACTTAATTTCCTAAAAATCCGTCGTCTTACTGGTCATAGTATTAGAAAAATGCGCTCGTTCGTTAAGGGTTAATTGATTTCAAATAACAAAAATTAGAGGAACTATACTCCTCATCGTACCATAACTTCCCGAATCATAAACTTACCTAAACTTACTATGCAACATCAATTATACCTAATTACGTAATTATTCTGTTCAACCATTGACCTTTTCGTTCTCTTGTTTCAAAAATCGCGCCATCATGTCCTCGTCCAATCACTCGTCGCATGTCACGCATGAACCTCCGAAGGGTTAATACTATTTCTTTACAAATAATTAGCATACAGCATCATGCACCTGAATCAAATACCTTGACCCGATAGTAAGTCGATATATCGATAACTGTCAAGCAAAGCAAACTATTCGTAGATGATTTGAAATATTTTCATTTGATTTTCGATTCATTTGAAATAACAAAAATTAGAGGAACTATACTCACCGTACCATAACTTTTCCAATCATAAACTTACCTAAACTTACTGCGTAACACCAATTATACCTAATTACTTAATTAGTAAGCTTTTCAACCATCGACTTTTTCATTTCCTCGTTTCGATTGATTTGAAGTAACGAAAATTAGGGGAACAATACTCACCGTACCATAACTTTCCCCATCATAAACTTACCTAAACTTACTGCGTAACACCAATTATACCTAATTACTTAATTAGTAACCTTTTCAACAACCATCGACCTTTTCATTTCCTCGTTTCGATTGATTTGAAATAACGAAAATTAGGGAAACAATACTCATCGTACCATAACTTTCCGAATCATAAACTTACCAGACTGCGCAACACAATTATACTTAACTACTTAATTAGTAACCTTTTCAACCATCGACCTTTTCATTTCCTCGTTTCGATTGATTTGAAATAACGAAAATTAGGGGAACATTATTCATCGTACCATAACTTCCCGAATCATAAACTTACCTAAACTTACTGCGTAACACCAATTATACCTAATTACTTAATTAGTAACCTCTTCAACCATTAATCTCTCGTTTCGAATATCCCGCCACGATGTCCTCTTCCAATCACTCGTTGCGTGTCACGAGTAAAGGACACATGGTTCAATTGATTTGAAATAACGAAAATTATAGAAACTATACTCACCGTACCATAACTTTCCCCATCATAAACTTACCTAAACTTACTGCGTAACACCAATTATACCTAATTACTCAATTAGTAACCTTTTCAATCATCGACATTTTCATTTCCTCGTTTCGATTGATTTGAAGTAACGAAAATTAGGGAAACTATACTCACCGTACCATAACTTTCCCCATCATAATCTTACCTAAACTTACTGCGTAACACCAATTACACCTAATTACTCAATTAGTAACTTCTTCAACCATTAATCTCTCGTTTCCAAAATCGTTTCGAATAACCCGCCACGATGTCCTCTTCCAATCACTCGTCGCGTGTCACGCATCAACCCCCTCGTTTAACCCTGTTGGCTGCAGCGCGAGGCGTCGCGGCGCCCTCGGGAGCCCTCGGCGATTATCCCGATCGATATATTCACACGCGTGAAAATCGCCGATCCCGCCTTTGTCTCTGGATCGCGGATTTGTTGTAATACCTCCGGGAAAGTCGTAAATTAACGCTGGTCGGTTCGGAGTTTTCGAGCGGTGTCACGCGCGACAGCATAACGCCGGATAAACCGGCAGGCTGCGAACGAAACGACGCCAACCCCCGACGTATAAAATAAACAGGGTCGAAGGGAGAGAAGCGGGTTAGCCACGGGAAAAAAAAGCGATTCTGGATACGGATTTCGAGCGGGTCCGAAGCGTATTTTATCGGCCGAGTCTTCTCTCCTTTGTTTCCCACCATTTCGCTCCGTTGTTTCGCTTCTCTTCTCCATATTGTTTTTTAATAATGCCACCGACACAGACGTTTAATTTATTCCCCTTGCTTTTACCCGCATTTTTTCCCCGAAAAGATTTAAATCGAACCGCGTAATCGTTCGAGAAATTATTGGCCGAGGATTTTGGTCTTTGTTCCGGTTGTAATCGCGCAATTCTTCTCGTCTTTCGTGTTTTCGTTTGTTAGTTTCTTTCTTTAATCTTTTCCGTACCATTTTATCGATTTTCCGCTCTTTCGTTCGAATGGAATGTTCGTGAAAATACGACAGGACGCGAAGTGTAGAGGAAAACAGAATTCGAAATCGAACGTGGAAATTTTAATTGTCAAGTTTACACGGAGATACGCCTTTATTTGGTAAATATTAACTCCGGTGTTGATTACCTGACTTTCAGTGGCCAGATATTATTTTATTCCGGAAAATTGACTATCGATAACCTTCCGATCATAACTTTACCCGTAATTACAGTTCCTCTGTTATCGTTAACGCACTATTCGCCGAAGTTTTATCGTAATTGGATGTAATTTCGAGGAATAAACGATAACGAAATGTATAACAATTTGTAAATTAATTAACTTCTATACCGTTCTCTATTTTTTTATAAATACAGATACAAAGAACCTCTGGTTTTCATTTGAAAGCTCGGAGAATTGGTATTTTCATTATTCGAACGGTTTACCTTCCATGGAACCACTTTTACGATAAAATCGTCGAAATAAACACGTCTGTATGTTATTTAAACATTACTTCTCTCTATTCGTAATAATTAATTCGAAGAAACAAAATTCGAAAGCAGTCGGAACGAAATATATTAACCCTTTGCACTCGAGAGGTGACTCTCAGTCGCCATTCGTTTTAATGCCGTAGCTCGAATTCGAATAAGCGATAATAACTATCGTAGGAAGCTTAATTTTAGGAAAGTAGGATTACAGGATAACATCAAAGTTACCGATAGACAAATGTTGTTTTTTTCGAAATCAAACGTTGAGTTTCGCGAGCTTTACAGGGGGACGAAGCGCGAATCGACGAAAGCTTTAAAAGAGAGACCTTCGACGGTATATGCAGAGACTTTTGCGAGATTTGAGAGACTAGAGAGATTCGAGAGATCCGAGAATATCGTCGTCAAATTCGAAGAAGCGTTTTTTGTGTTCCCACTCGTTAAAGAGTGAAATTTCGTGAGTTCTATTAGTTCCTTTAACTGTTCTCGTTGTATCTTCGATTCTTTCTATAAACCAAGGCGAAAGAAAACCCACCTTTGGTTTTCTACGCTATATTAAAAATAACTACACGCGAAATATCGAAATAAAATACTTCCGTTAGTTCCAAAGGCAAACGTATAATTTTCTCTGCATATTTTCACATATGGAGTATCACCGAGCTTATAGAAACGTAAGAAAAGCTTCTTCTTCGTAGCGAAAAATTCTTCGAGTGCAAAGGGTTAATATCGTGTGAATTTCGTAAGGAACTCGTGACACTTCACGTAAATAGCGTCAAGATTAACGTTTTAACTTTTTGATAGTGATTACGATACTTCTGTTCAATTTCGTAGGAGGTTTCGTAATAGGTTTAGATTTCTTCAGTGGTTAACTTCGGGTCGGTAGTGAAACGATTATTGGCGAGTCATGATTGAAACTGGTGATCAAAACTGGTTTGGGAATTTAATTTTCCGAGAGTTGAAATTTTTATTAACACTAGATTCACGGGACCCGTCAATTTGACGGGTGAGTTGATCCAATTATACAATATTAATAGATTTAATCAACTTATACTAAGTTTGTTAACACGTTAAAAGCGGGGGATCTTGACGAAAGTATAAAAGTAGAGCGATCAATGTTTTGTGTAATCATACAAAAATTTAGACTTAAAAAAGTTTATTTAAACTCTTAAAACTAAAAGCTGCAGTCCAGATAAATCGTATTACTACGACTCCCGCCTTTAATATGTTAATATCGTAATTGTTTTTAAATTAATCTCATGGTCTTATTTTTTAAGAAAATATGTAATTTTCTTTACCCGTAAATTTTACGGGTCACCATAAATATAGGTATACAAAAACGTCCGTAAACCTAGTGTTAATACCATCGAGTTGATACTAAATTAATTCCACGATCTTCGTTAAAAAAATTCGTCTCCAAAATTCGAACAACACCATTTCCTCTAGGATTTACAACAAAACTGAATTTACCTTTGAAACTGGACACCGAATTAACACTAGGTTTACGGGTTTTTTTTGTATACCTTTTTCTACGGACACCCGTCAGATTTTGGGTAAAGAAAACCACATAATTTCTTTAAAAAACAAACGACGAGTTTACGTAGAAAACAATATTAACAGACTTAATTTAAGTTAATTAAATCTTTTAATATCGTATAATTGAAGCACCCATCCGTCAAATTGACGGGTCCCGTAAATCTAGTGTTAAACATCTTGCTGTCTAAAGAGAAGGGTAAAGAACCACACGAGATTAAAGAAAAATAATCAACTTTTATTTCGAATGTATTAAGTTATCTTACATTCCGTCCCGAACCTTCCGGTTCGCCGACGAAGATTTATTTACACGGCTCTCACGACTATATTACAAATAAATATTCTCTTTCGCGGCCGTCCTGTCGGTCCTCGAGCTTGCGATCTCCCTTTATTTGTCACGTGCGACGCCTGGCGTCGAGGAACGCTCGCGGAGCGACACGACGCCCGCCCCATCTCCCCTTTCCGCACGCTTCTCGCCCTATATTATCTGTTTTATTTATCACTAAAACACGGCGACGCGGGTAAAATGTAATAGATAATACCTTTCGGTGCTGAAAATACGAACGAGTTTAACACGTACGATTTATCTCTTCCTTTTCGCTACGACTACCGTACCTATACAGAGACACGACGCTCACACACACACATACACACATGTACACATAACACTGGCAGACACGTACCAGAAACGAATCCGTATCAACGATCGTAAATATAATTGGTGCACGGTTAACGCATACGATAAATAGCTTCTATACATTGCGGAATTAGCTTCTGTGTTTATTCGAGATTTCCATATACATTTCTCCAGCTTTAGGATCTACTGCAACGATCCTCCAACATTCATCCTTCGTTATTATCTGCACAGAGAAAAGTTCGATCCGACAGTCTAGAAACAGCGCTGCTATTGGTCAAGTTATGCGTTTCAAGAGGAAAAAAGTGCAGCAGAGAGATCAGAAGAAGCCGATCTTGCGTGATTTCGTATTGTATGTTTCAGAGCAGGGGATGCGAGAGACTGAAGAATTGATCCGGGATTAATCATTTTCTGATTTTGATAAAGAGATGTGAAATATTCGTCGTGATTTTTCATTCGGTTGTGAACATCCTATGCAAATATTTATCTATCGATTTTGCGTTGATCCTGGGTCAAGGAAATTCACAAGTCCGTTAAAGTGATTTTTAATTGGGTTATGAACATCTTATGTAAATATTTATTTCTCGATTTTGCGTTGATCCTGGGTCAAGGAAATTCGAAAATTCGTTAAAGTGATTTTTAATTGGATTATGAACATCCTATGCAAATATTTATCCATCGATTTTGCGTTGATCTTGGGTCAAGGAAATTCGCAAGTCCGTTAAGGTGATTTTTAATTGGGTTATGAACATCTTATGCAAATATTTATTTCTCG
Source organism: Euglossa dilemma (assembly GCA_002201625.1). Lineage (NCBI taxonomy): Eukaryota > Metazoa > Arthropoda > Insecta > Hymenoptera > Apidae > Euglossa > Euglossa dilemma. Next base: position 198,582 of record NIJG01000296.1, on the reverse strand, counting down.
ATTTTGCGTTGATCTTTGGTCAAGAAAATTCGCGAATGACAGTCAGTTGAAGTGATTTTTCATTGGGTCATATTATTCTATGCAAATATTTATGTCACGACTTTGCGTTGATCCCGGGTTAAGAAAATTCGCGAATGACAGTCAGTTGAAGTGATTTTTCACTGGGTTATGAGTATCCTATGTAAATATTTATATCTCGATTTTGCGTTAATTCTGGGTCAAGAAAATTCGCGAATGACATTCGTAAATGACAGTCAGTTGAAGTGATTTTTTTATTGGTTTATGAGCATCCAATGTAAATGTTTATATCTTGATTTTACGTTAATTCTGGGTCAAGAAAATTCGCGAATGACAGTCAGTTGAAGTGATTTTTCATTGGGTCATATTATTCTATGCAAATATTTATCTCACGACTTTGCGTTGATCCCGGGTTAAGAAAATTCGCAAATGACAGTCAGTTGAAGTGATTTTTCATTGAGCCATGAGCGCATCCTATGCAAATATTTATCTATCGATTTCGCGTGGATCCCGAGACGAGAAAATTCGCGAATGATAGTGAGTTGAAGTGATTTTTCATTGAGTCATGAAAGCATCCTATGCAAATATTCATGTCTCGATTTCCCGTTAATCCCGGGTCAAGAAAATTCGCGAATGACATTCGTGAATGACAGTCAGTTGAAGTGATTTTTCATTGAATCATGACAGCGTCCTATGCAAATATTTATATTTCGATTTTGCGTTAATCTCGGGTAAAGAAAATTCGCGAATGACATTTATGAATGACAGTCAGTTGAAGTGATTTTTCATTGGGCCATGAGCATCCTATGCAAATATTTATCTATCGATTTTGCGTTAATTCTGGGTCAAGAAAATTCGCGAATGACATTCGTAAATGACAGTCAGTTGAAGTGATTTTTTTATTGGTTTATGAGCATCCAATATAAATGTTTATATCTTGATTTTACGTTAATTCTGGGTCAAGAAAATTCGCGAATGACAGTCAGTTAAATTAATTTTTCATTGCGCCATGAAAGTATCCTAAGCAAACATTTATATCTCGACATTTCGTTAATCCCGGATCAAAAAAATTCGCGAATGACAGTCAGTTAAATAAATTTTTCATTGAGCCATAAAAGCATTCTACGCAACCATTTATGTCTCAATTTCCCGTTAAACCCGGACCAAGAAAATTCGCGAAAAACATTCAAAAATAACAGTCAGTTAACTTCTTCTGTCTCGCTGAAGTCACACAGGTCAAATTGATCAATAAAAGTGAAACGTTCAAGACATTCTCACGGTTTTAGCCGAGCAATTGACCAAAGTAGACACGTCGACCATTTTGATACTCTATTCTCGTTGCTTCTCATCCATTTCGAGAATGACGCATGGTAAAAACACTTCGAGTTAGATCTAACGATCGATTTCGGTCTATAAGACCCATGGATGAGGAGCAGATCGAGTACGCGTCATTGGACAGCACTGTTTTATCAGATATCAGCAGCCACGATATAGAAAAAGTATACTCGATCAGGCATCGAAGCAAACACACGTTCGGTTGTTTATTAACAGCGGTATAAATACAACATCGACTATCTTTCAGCTGTCAAATCCGACCTTGCGGATTCCGAGTGAGGCTACATCGATCAGTGTCTATCCTAACAATTTAATTTACGCTCAGAATATACCGTGACCTTTGCAACGCCAGTTTCTTTAACCTTTTAGGTACGATGCGCTACTATAGCGACTTTCGTGTACATGATCTTTCAGAACGACATGTTACTATAGTAGTTTTCGCGGATATCTTTGAAAACGACGCGTCACTATAGTAGTTTTCCGGTGTATTATCTTTCAGAACGACGCGTCACTATAGTAGTTTTCGCAGATATTTTTGAAAATGACGCGTTGTTATAGTAGCTTTCGAGGATATCTTTGAAAACAACGCATTGCTATAGTAGTTTTCGTGGATATCATCTTTGAAAACGACGCGCCACTATAATAGCTTTGGTGATATCGTTTTTGAGAACGACGCGTCACTATAGTAGCTTTCATGGATATCATTTTTGAAAACGACGCGTTACTATAGTAGTTTTCGCGGATATCATCCTTGAAAACGACGCGTTACTATAGTAGTTTTCGCGGATATCATCCTTGAAAACGACGCGTTACTATAGTAGTTTTCGCGGATATCATCCTTGAAAACGACGCGTTACTATAGTAGTTTTCGCGGATATCATCCTTGAAAACGACGCGTTACTATAGTAGTTTTCGCGGATATCATCTTTGAAAACGACGCGTTACTATAGTAATTTTCGCGGATATCATATTTGAGAACCACGCGTCACTATAGTAGCTTTGGTGATACCATTTTTGAGAACGACGCGTCACTATAGTAGTTTTCGCGGATATCATCTTTGAAAACGACGCGTTACTATAGTAGTTTTCATGTGCATTATCTTTGAGAACGACGCGCCACTATAGTGGTTTTCGTGGATATCATCTTTGAAAACGACGCGTCACTATAGTAGCATTGGAGGATATTATCTTTGAGAACCACGCGTCACTATAGTAGCGAAGGTGGATATAATTTTTGAGAACGATGCGTCACTATAGTAGTTTTCTTGTGTATCATCTTTGAGAACGACGCGTCACTATAGTGGTTTTCGCAGATATCATCTTTGAAATCGACGCGTTACTATAGTAGCATTGGAGGATATTATCTTTGAGAACCACGCGTCACTATAGTAGCAAAGGTGGATATAATTTTTTAGAACGATGCGTCACTATAGTAGTTTTCTTGTGTATCATTTTTTAGAACGACGCGCCACTATAGTGGTTTTCGCAGATATAATCTTAGAAAATGACGCGCCACTATAGTAGCATTGGTGGATATCATCTTTGAAAACGATGCGTCACTATAGTAGCGTTGGTGGATATCATCTTTGAAAACGATACGTCACTATAGTAACTTTGGTGGACATCATCTTTGAGAACGACGCGTTATTATAGTGGTTTTCGCAGATATCATCCTTGAAAACGACGCATCACTATAGTAGTTTTCTTGTGCATCATCTTTGAGAACGACGCATCACCATAGTGGTTTCCGCAGATATCATCTTTGAAAACGACGCGTCACTATAGTAGCATTGGTGGATATCATTTTTGAGAACGATGCGTCACTATACTAGTTCTCGTGGATCGCACCGATTTAGACGGTGCGACAATATAGTAGCTTCGATCGGTACCATCTTTGAGAAATACGCGTCACTATACTATACTAGCTACTATAGTGACTTTCTTGCGTAGCACCATTCTTGACAGTATTACACGTTTCTCTCTTTATTTCTCATCTGTTTCGCCTAACCCGAATTAATTCGGATTATTCATTTAGAACTCTATTCCCACGTAATGTCTTCGCAGAAATCGTGATGAACGATTTTTGTACCATCCACGATCAGGCGTACCGTGTCTAAAAGGTTAACAAATTACCATCCTTTCCACGACCGAAGTCGAGTCGCATCAGCCAGTGTTAACACTAGGTTTACGGGTGTTTTTTGTATACCTATCTTTACGGAAATTTAAGGGTAGAAGAATCCACATATTTTCTGTAAAAGACTAACGATGAGTTCAATTTGAAAACAATCGCAACATTAACAGACTTGATATAATTAAATCTGTTAATATCGTATTATTGAAGCAACCTATCCGTCAAATTCACGGGTCCCGTAAATCTAGTGTTAATCGTCATTTTCAACGTAGAGTGCTACCATTTTTCACAGTCACTCGTGATGACAGTAGACGACACAGAGAATCGCTGTAGAACGATCGATCATCTCGATAACCAACAGTCCGCAATGAGATAGAACTCTCTCATTCAACAATAAACTACGACGATATTGGGAAAACTTAATGATAATGTAATATAAATAATGGCGTTGCCATCTCTCTCCTCGCGGGACACGTTCATCGTTCTTAGACACCTGTTAACCTCTTAGGCACTATACGTCACTATAGTGGCTTCCCCGGATGTCATCTTTCCGTAAGACGCGCCACTATAGCGTATCGTATCTTTAAGAAAAATTATAATTTAATCATCAAACTCTTCGTTCCAATGTACTCGTGTAAAGAACAGCATTACCCGTCACACATCGCAGTGCTGTATCATTAACAAGTAATTCGCGTTGAAGTTTGCAGTACAGAGAAACAGCCACGCGCAAAATTCAGTAGTGTTTAAGAGGTTAAACGAATAATTTCGTTGCTAGAATGACGAAGAACGATAAACCGTGCCCGTGGTTAACGCATATATACTATTCGATATTCTCTTTCGCGTTATTCGCATAATCCAGCGGGTTCGCTATATACACGTACAGAACTAACGATGATTAAATACGCGTCCGCGGCAAGACGCGAACAAGTCGGCGAGACCATGAACTTTTCGTTCCAAGCCACTTTCAACTTCGCCCGCCGGCTGTAACTCAACTTTCCAGGATATATGCACGTACTTCCGGTTGTTCCGAACTTTTTCCGAAATTTCACAACCCCGATATCGCGCCAGTCATTCGACGAATGCACCCCGATTTTTCTCCGCTGCCCTTTTGTCCCTTAACTCACAGAGAATGCCGTCTCTTCGAGGAACACGTGCAGTGGAATTGACAAAATTGAGCGTCGTTTGTCAGGGATGGTCGCGTTAGGGTATTTTCGCAGGTTACACCGGGTCACACGCTGAACGTTACTAAACGTTGCCCAAGGAAACCGGTGACTCGCGGAATAAATAACTAGCAAATGAACCCTAGGTGACCTATAGAATCCTCGAAACGGACACCTCGGGAAATAAATATTTATCGAGGGTATCTTGAGTAATTCATAGAGTCTCCGAACTAGACGTCTCCAGAACTAAAATCGTCGAAAGCGAAAATAGGTGAGGATTAATTTTTTAACTTTTATATGGATATACAGACTTTCCATCGTTTCGGGTGAGATTCTGTCTGAGAAACTTTAGAATCAATTTTAGAATTAGTTTTAAAATTAATTTCAGAATTAATTATAGTATTAACTTTAGAATTAACTTTAGAATTAATTTTAGAATTAATTTCAAAATTAACTTCAGAATTAATTTTAGAATTAATTATAGAATTAATTTTAGAATTAA
>NIJG01000296.1:158117-173805 GCA_002201625.1 Euglossa dilemma | reverse complement strand
CATCGGTTGTTTTTTAAAGAAAATATGTGGTTTTCTTTACCCTAAATCTGTTAATATTTCGATTCTTTTCAAATTAAACCCATCGTTTGTTTTTTAAAGAAAATATATGGTTTTCTATACCCTAAATCTGTTAATATTCCGAGTCTTTTCCAATTACACCAATCGGTGCTTTTTTTAAAGAAAATTTTTGGTTTACTTTATCCTAAATCTGTTAATATTCCGATTCTTTTCAAATTAAACCCATCATTTATTTTTTAAAGAAAATATGTAGTTTTCTTTACCCTAAATCTGACGGGTGTCCGTAGAAATAGGTATACAAAAAACCTCCGTAAACCCAGTGTTAATGTCAGAGAGGTATTCGATACGTGCGATCATTACACGCAAGAGTATGGTTATAATTTCGAAGGAGATCGCGTCTGCATTGTTAAGCAAATCAGATGACGAAGGCGTCTAGCAGATACGGTTCGTTGTAACTGGATATATCAGAGCGAGGATGATAACCAGAGGCTCTGCCGTTGCTCAATTCGTCTGGCTGACTTCGGAGTCGAGTTCACATCGAGTCGTCGGATCAACAATGTCGGCTTCAAAGGCAACGATCTATTTGTCACGCGTTGCAAGATACGTCACAAGGCTTACCGCGTGATGGAAACATGCATAAATTACACGTATCAGCTGTGCGAGATGCGCTGGAATCCGGTTTCTATCGAATTCAATTCGCGCACCCGGTGTCTCGGAAACGTGAACATCGTGCGTTGTCTATGGACTGTCTTTTGAGAATTTTTCGCGTATTCGGAAATCGAGGATTGATGGAAGAGAGACGAAGAATTCGCGAAACTATCACTGAAGCACGAATAAATTCCACTGTGGTGGATTTGAAGAAAATTTCAATTGCGAATGTCCGAGAATGTTTGGAAAACTATACACTGTCTTTTGGGAATTTTTCGCGTATTCGGAAATCGCGAATTGATGGAAGAGAGACGAAGAATTCGCGAAAGTATTGTTAAAGCATATGAAAACCGCACAGTGCGAATAAATTCCACTGTGGTGGATTTGAAGAAAATTTTAATTGCGAATGTCCGAGAATGATTGGAAAACTATACACTGTCTTTTGGGAATTTTTCACATATTTGGAAATCGCGGATTGACAGGAGAGAGACGAAGAATTCGCGAAAGTATCGTGGAAGGATATGGAAACGGTTAACTGGTGATATCCGGCTAAATCGCGCTGTGGATCCGAAGAAAATTTCAATTGTGAATGGCCGAGAATGTTTGGAAAATTATAGATTGTATTTTTGGAATTTTTCGCGTATTTGGAAATCGCGGATTGTCGGAAGAGAGACGAAGAATTCGCGAAACTATTACTGAAGCATATGAAAACGGTACAGTGCAAATAAATTCCACTGTGGTGGATTTGAAGAAAATTTTAATTGCGAACGTCCGAGAATGTTTGGAAAACTATACACTGTCTTTTGGGAATTTTTCGCGTATTCGGAAATCACGGATTGACAGAAGAAAGACGAAGAATTCGCGAAAGTATTGTTAAAGCATATGAAAACCGCACAGTGCGAATAAATCCCACTGTGGTGAATTTGAAGAAAATTTTAATTGCGAACGTCCGAGAATGTTTGGGAAACTATACACTGTCTTACTGGAAATTGCGAATTGACGGAAGGGAGACGAAGAATTCGCGAAACAATCGTTGAAGTATATGAAAACGGATAACTGATGATATTCGGATAAATTCCACTGTGGTTTCGAAGAAAATTTCAATTGCAAATGTCCGAGAATGTTTGGGAAACTATACAACTGCTTTTTTTCGGAATTTTTCGCATATTCGGAAATCGAGGAATGATGGAAGAGAGACGAAGAATTTGCGAAAATATTACTGAAGCATATGAAAACGGTACAGTGCGAATAAATTCCACTGTGGTAGATTCGAAGAAAATTTAAATTGTGAACCCCCAAGCAAGTTTGGGAAACTATAGATTGTCCTTTCGGAATTTTTCGCGTATTTGGAAATTGCGGATTGCTGAAATAGAGACGAAGAATTCGCGAAACAATCGTTGAAGTATATGAAAACGGTTATTTGATGATATTCGGATAAATTCCACTGTGGTTTCGAAGAAAATTTCAATTGCAAATGTCCGAGAATGTTTGGAAAACTATACACTGTCTTATTGGAAATCACGGATTGACGGAAGAGAGACGTAGAATTCGCAAAACTATCATTGAAGCATATGAAAACGATACAGTGCGAATAAATCCCTCTGTGGATTTGAAGAAAATTTCAATTGCGAATGCTAGAGGAAGTCTCAGAAATTATACACTGCTTTTTTCGGAATTTTTCGCGTATTCGAAAATCGCGAATTTCCGGAATAGAGACGAAGAATTCGCGAATCTATCGTTGAAGCATATGAAAATCGTACAGTGCGAATAAATCTCACTGTGGATCCGAAGAAAATTTCAATTGCAAATGTCCGAGAATGTTCGCGAAACTATACACTGCTTTTTTGGGAATTTTTCGCGTATTCGGAAATCGCGGATTGACGGAATAGAAACGAAGAATTCGCAAAACTATCACTGAAGAATATGAAAACGGATAACTGATGATACTCGGATAAATCTCACTGTGACTCCGAAGAAAATTTCAATTAACAAACTCCCAAATAAATTTCAGAAAGATCTAATTAGCATTCGACGATTTCGTATTACCTAATTCAGTTAACAATCGATGTATTGTAGAAGCAAATAACGAAACATACCACATGGGAAATAGTGTTTCTCTGAATTCGAATAGAGGAATACGAAATTAATCAAACACGTGAAACACAAAATAATAGAAGAATAATTAGATGAAAGAATTAAAGAATATAAAATACTACAGAGAAAGGTAGAAGCATACAGTTTTAACCAATTTCTTTAACAATTAACAGAAAACAATTCCCTATTCTGCAGTAATCCTGAAATTGAAAAAGAATTACAAATAGCCTATTATTACCCTATCATGCCACATCAGACAAAGTTTCCCATATATTCACCATGGAAAAGATGTGTTAAAAAATTTCCAGTCCTTTATATTCATTTCGTATGCAAACATCGATTCGCATATGTGCAACAATATAATAAAATTATCGTTGTGAACCTGTGATGAATTATTCAAGTCACGATATATGTATATATATTCTACATACCTTTCATTCAGCAAACTGAACCTGACAGCCGGTTAATTAACGGCTGATCGTCAAAAATTAATCCACACAGGGTCCACGGATAATAAACCGCTATGGAACAGCAAAAAAAAGAAACACAGAAAAAAAAGAAAAATTCAATTTCCTCGTTTTACCATTACGACAGGTTATTCTACGCGCGATTAAAGGAACGTCGTCTGAAACTGTAACCACGTGAGAGACTCGTGATAAAAACAAAAGAACGGAATTCCTTTCCGGTGGTGATTTTCCGCGAGGCGGAGTCACGTGTGACGCGAGGACGAAAGTGATTTTTCTCCGGCCCGCTTGCTATTTAGACCGCGTTTCCGGCTGAACCGGAAGAACGGTACGTGCAGGAAAATCAGACCTCGTCGAAGCAGCTGACACCCGATCCATTTCCTCTCCCGCCTCTTTTCTATTACAACGCGTACCATGCCGATTTTTACACATTCACTTGTACATTCCTCGCATATTTCTCGCGAACTCCTTGTTAATTCTTCGGAAATTATTCGCGTATTCTTCGTTTGTTTCTCGTTAATTCTTCGCGGATTCATCGTTAAATTATCGCGAATTCCTCGTTAATTCCTCGTTAATTCCACGCGAATTCCTCGTGAATTACTTGTGAATTCGTTGTTAATTCCTCGCGAATTATTCACGAATTCCTTGCGAATTTCTCGATGATTCCACGTGAATTACATGTGAATTCGATGTTAATTCCTCGCGAATTACTCACATATTCCTTGCGAATTTCTCAATGATTCCACGCGAATTACTCACATATTCCTTGCGAATTTCTCGATGATTTCACACGAATTCCTTGTTAATTCCTCGCGAATTACTCGCGAATTCCACGTTAATTCCTTGTGTATTCCTCGTTAATTCCTTGCGTATTCCTCGTTAATTCCCTACGTATTCCTCGTTAATTCCTTATTAATTCCTCGTTAATTCCTTATTAATTCCTCGCGTATTCCTCGTTAATTCCTCGCGAATTCTTCGCGTATTCCTCGTGAATTACTTGCATATTGCTCGCGTATTCCTTGTTAATCCCTCGTTAATTCCTCGCGAATTACTCGTGAATTCCACGCGAATTACTCGCAAATTATACTCGTGAATTCCTCGCGTATTACTCGGGAATGCGTTGTTAATTGTTCGTTAATTCCTCGCGAGTTACTCGTTAATTACTCGCGAATTCCTCACCAAATCCTCGCGTATTCCTCGTTAACTCCTCGCAAATTAGTCGCGAAATCCTCGTGTATTCCTTATTAATTCTTCGCAAATTATTCCCGCATTCCTTGCGAATTCCTCGTGAATTACTTGTGAATTCGTTGTTAATTCCTCGCGAATTATTCACATATTCCTTGTGAATTTCTCCATGATTCCACGTGAATTCCTTTTTAATTCCTCGCAAATTACTCGTTAATTCCTCGCGAATTACTCGCGAATTACTCGTTAATTCCTCGCGAATTACTCGCGAATTACTCGTTAATTCCTCGCGAATTACTCGCGAATTACTCGTTAATTCCTCGCGAATTACTCGCGAATTACTCGTTAATTCCTCGCGAATTACTCGCGAATTACTCGTTAATTCCTCGCGAATTACTCGCGAATTACTCGTTAATTCCTCGCGAATTACTCGCGAATTACTCGTTAATTCCTCGCGAATTACTCGCGAAATCCTCGCGTATTCCTCGCGTAGTCCCCGTTAATTCTTCGCGTATTCACCGCGAATTACTCGCGAATTACTTCTTAATTCCTCGTTAATTCCTTGCATATTCCTCGTTAATTCCTTGCGAATTACTCGTGAATTACTTCTTAATTCCTCGTTAATTCCTTGCATATTCCTCGTTAATTCCTTGCGAATTGCTCATGAATTCCTTGCGAATTCCTCATTAATTCCTTGCGAATTCCTCACGTATTCCTCGCGTATTTCTCGTTAATTCCTCTTTAATTCCTCTTTAATTCCTCTTTAATTCCTCTACTAACATCCGCAAGCAACTCGTCTCATCCACAATTTTTCTCCTCCACGGATAATCCTCTTACACCCCCGCGAGTCGCTGCCCAAACTACCCCAATTCACCGGAGTAGCTGCACCCGGATGGGAATAATTCGACGACCAGTCCCCGATTTCACCGGTCCTCCTAACGTTTTTAAATTCGCAACAACAGCTGCAAAGCGAGGGTAGCACAAGGTCCCTCGCGATTGTCTCTTCTCGCGATCCAAGTTTCGCGTTATACGAAATTAAGTTGAACAACGCCACGTGTTCTCCTCTCCTCTCTGTGTTTCACGTCCAGTCGAGAAACCCTCGAGGCAGCCATTTTCACCGGGACGAAGGTATCTTTAATGCAGCCAGACAATGTCGTGGAATTTTTCGATACACCTGCGCACAATGCTCCTCCATTTTTCATCCGGCCGATGTAATATCGTTCGAAACAGCCAGATCGATCCGATAACTTATCGCTCACGCCGTTTCTCGCCTATCTCTTGTCAACTGTTTCCTCTAGATGTCTTTAGGAAGTGACTTTAAAGGAACTGGACATTTCTCCCTTTCGTTCCGTTTGTCTCGTTGGCGAAATAAATGAACTGCGAGGCGCAACGACAATTTGTTTCGGGATGTTCGCGAGATCGATCACTGGACTCTCGTTATCTATCAGCTTTCCCGGTGATATTACTTCTCTGCAGAGATTTCTCCCGAGTCTTCCACATTCAGCGTTTTCGGAGGGCTGGTAGGTTGAATTTGACAAAATGGAATCGAGAATCAACTGTTCCGCTCGGATAAATAATACTTAGGGTTACAGGGTTTGACGATATTCCATTTCGGTTCAGGATTCGACTCTTCTGCAGGATAGTCTCGAGTTTTGGTGTCCGATAGCGTCGAGAGACGTCCATAAACTTGAAAAATTGAAGTCGAAATAATCCACAGGCATCTTTTATTCTCGGGTAGAACTAAGCTTCTTTGAAAAACATTGATGGATATTCGCGAATTTGAGAAATTCAAATTACAATAATCCACAGAGGCACGTTTTATTCTCGGATAAAACCAAGTTTCCTTCGAAAACGTCGATAGATGTTCGTAAATTTGAGAAATTGAAGTCGAAATAATCCACAGGCACCTTTTATTCTCGGGTAGAACTAAGCTTCTTTGAAAAACATTGATGGATATTCGCGAATTTCAGAAATTGAAATCACAATAATCCACAGAGGCACGTTTTCTTCTCGGGTAAAATCAAGCTTCCTTCGAAAGCTTCGATAAATATTCTTAAATTTGAGAAATTGACGTCGAAATAATCCACAAGCACCTTTTCTTCTCGGGTAGAATCAAGCTTCCTTCAAAAGCTTTGATGGATATTCTTAAATTTGAGAACTTGAAATCGAATTAATCCACAGGTACCTTTTCTTCTCAGGTAGAACCAAGCGTCTGTGGAAAATATTAATGGATATTCGCGAATTTGAAAGAATAAAATCGAAATAATCCACAGAGGCACGTTTTCTTCTCGGGTAAAATCAAGCTTCCTTCGAAAGCTTCGATAAATATTCTTAAATTTGAGAAATTGACGTCGAAATAATCCACAAGCACCTTTTCTTCTCGGGTAGAATCAAGCTTCCTTCAAAAGCTTTGATGGATATTCTTAAATTTGAGAACTTGAAATCGAATTAATCCACAGGTACCTTTTCTTCTCAGGTAGAACCAAGCGTCTGTGGAAAATATTAATGGATATTCGCGAATTTGAAAGAATAAAATCGAAATAATCCACAGAGGCACGTTTTCTTCTCGGATAGAACCAAGTTTCCTTCGATAGCGTCGATAGATATTCTTAAATTTCAAAAATTCAAATCGAAATAATCCATAGGTATGTTTTCTTCTCGGATAGAACCAAGCTTCCTTCGAAAGCGTCGATGGATATTCATAAATATGAAAAATTGAAATCGAAATAATCCACAGGCCCCTTTTCTTCTTAGGTAGAACCAAGCTTCTTTGGAAAATATTGATGGATATTCGCGAATTTGAGAAATTGAAATCGAAATAATCCACAGGCACCTTTCTTCTCAAGTAGAACCAAGCTTCTTTGAAAAATATCGTTGGATATTCGGGAATTTGAGAAATTGAAATCACAATAATCCACAGAGGCACGTTTTCATCTCGGATAGAACCAAGTTTCCTTCGATAGCGTCGATAGATATTCTTAAATTTCAAAAATTCAAATCGAAATAATCCATAGGCACGTTTTCTTCTCGGATAGAACCAAGCTTCCTTCAAAAGCGTCAGGAGACATTCATAAATTTGAAAAATTGAAATCGAAATAATCCAAAGCACCTTTTCTTCTCTGGTAGAACCAAGCTTCCATCGAAAGCTTTGATGAATATTCATAAATTTGAGAAATTGAAATCGGAATAATCCACAAGCTCCTTTCTTCTCGGATAGAACCAAGCTTCCTTACAAAGCGTCGAGTCCTCCGCATTTCCTCGACGGAAAAAATTATATTTTCCTCGCGTCGTTATTCGAGCTCCCGGAGCATCGCGGAATTACACGTTTCGGCGTGAAATCAGGATCGAAAAGACACGGTCGGCAGATAGGCGAAAAGCTAGCAGACTCGGGTCCCGACACCTTGGAATTCCCCGATGAAACTTGTGCTGAGGCACCACGTTGGAAGTAATTCCCTTTCAGCTGGGGAACCGACCCCCTTGCTATCTTCTCCCCTGTTTACAGCGATAGCCGAGGCACGTAGCGGAAGAACACCGTCCTTTTCCAGCTTCGAACCTTCCGAAAGCTACGTCGCTCTTTCTTCCTCTTCCGTTCCAGTTCACTTGCGAGCCGCGATACGCTCCTCGATTGGCTGCATACAGAATAACCATGGTTCCTTTCGACGAAGCACAGCAGCCTCTCTTCGGCTATTTTCTGGACCAACGATAACATCGGAGGCAGATTCAAGAGTTGACTACCTGTCGGAATCTCCTCGAGGAGGAAAATATAACAACTCGCTAAACGATCCTTTAATCCTTTCGCTACTACGAGCTACTACAGTGGCCTTCCATATGATGTCACTGAGGTGCTACGGGACACTATAGTGGTTTTTCATATGATGCCATTGAGGTGCTACGGACCATTATAGTAGTGGCCTTCCCTATAATGTCATTGAGGTACTACGGACTATTATAGTAGTGGCCTTCCTTATGATGTCATTGGGGTACTATGGACTATTATAGTAGTGGCTATGCATATGATGTCACTGAGGTACTACGGACCACTGTATTGGTTTTCCATATGATGTCACTGAGGTGCTACGGGACACTATAGTGGTTTTTCATATGATGTCATTGAGGTACTACGGACTATTATAGTAGTGGCCTTCGCTATGATGTCACTGAGGTACTACGTGCCACTATAGTGGTTTTCCATATGATATCACTGAGGTACTACGGATCTCTATAGTGATCTTCCATATGATGTCATTGAGGTGCTACGGACCATTATAGTAGTGGCCTTCCCTATAATGTCATTGAGGTACTACGGACCACTATAGTGGTTTTTCATATGATGTCATTGAGGTACTACGGACCATTATAGTAGTGGCCTTCCCTATGATGTCATTAAGGTACTACGGGCCATTATAGTAGTGGTCTTCCATATGATGTCACTGAGATACTACGAGCCATTGTAGTAGTGGCCTTCCATATGATATCATTGAGGTACTACGGGTCGCTAATATGATGTTACTGAGGTACTACCGGCCATTATAGTAGTGGCCTCCCATATGATGTCTCTGAGGTACTACGAGCCATTATAGTTGTGGCCTTCCATATGATGTCACTGAGTTACTACGGGCCACTATAATAATCTTCCATATGATGTCACTGAGGTACTACGGACCACTATAGTGGTTTTCCATATGATGTCATTGAGGTACTACGGGCCATTATAGTATTGGCCTTCCATATGATGTAACAGAGGTACTATTGGCCACTATATTAGCCTTCAATATGATCTCACTGAGGTACTACGGGCCATTATAGTAGTGGCTTTCCATATGATGTTATGGAAATACGACGAGCCATTATAGTAGTGGCTTTCCATATGATGTCACTGAGATACTACGCGCCATTATAGTAATCTTCCATATGATGTCACTGAGGTACCACGAGTCACTATATTGGTCCTCCACAAGATTCCACTGACAGTATTTTCTTTTGCCATCGATATTTTACGTATTTTTTAATTCAGTTCACGATCGGCGTCCCGTAGCGTGCGCTGTGATATCTCTGCGCTTCGTTCAGCGAAAGTACCGATAAATAATAATCTTCCAAGTAACTGCATAGATATCTTCGTCACCAAACGATGCACTTGATCGCCTAGTCGATTCGGTGAATAGAATCGAATAATCTCTGTGGAATTCTATTAGGTGAGCAAGCGATTCCGATTCGCGAAACAGGTATCCGAGGTATCCGTGAATTATCCTTGCGTCTTTGATCCCCGACGTTTGATAGATGTTGAAATATAAGAAGAAGAACGTGGGAGAGTAAACGTTTGAATAGATCTCGCCGGTGTTCCCATGAGAAAAGGGAACCGATATCCCTTCGGGAGGGAGAGGAATAATTTACCCGAAGATCGCGGGGTTCTCGAGGAAAGTAGCTACGTGGTTGCTCTCAGAGGCTTGGTATTAACAGCTGCTCTAGCTGCTGATATTTCTGTGACACGGCAGTCTCCTCCAAGGACTGGAATCTCGCCGGGATATCTCCATAGAAATAGTACCGCACGCAACTGCAGACTATCAGTTCCTTGTCACTTTCCGCCTTTCGATTACACCACCGGCGGCGTGTCGACTGCATAAGCGATCGTGCGACTACCCAACGTTCTGCATGTGAAACACCGCGACTTCTCTGCTACTTCCGGAGGTTCCCATCGATGGGAAATATCGCTGGGACAGATTTCGATCAACTTTGCCGCGTGCAACCGGTTCAGACAGCTTCTAACGAATCGCGGTTTAACCGAAGTTTCGTCGCGTTTTCATTGGTGAACGATTCATCGTTTTTTCCTTTCGTCCCGAGCTTATTCGCGAGATTTCGCCATTTTTCCTTTTTCTTTCTTTTCATGAAGATACGTCTTGTTGTTGTTGTTCTTCTTCTTCTTCTTGTTTCAGATTCCAATCATCCTTATGGTGTTCAACCATTTGTTTTTAACGATTCGCAGCCTAAACGAACTTTTGTCGCGTTTTCATCGGTCCATGATTCCTTTTTCGTTTCGTCCATAGCCTCTTCGCGAGATTTCGTCATTTTTTCTTTCTTTTTTCCACGAAGACACGTCTTCTTCTTCTTCTTCCGGATTCCGATCATCCTTATCGCGTTCAACCATTTGTTTTTAACGATTCGCGGCCTAAACGAACTCTCGTCACGTTTTCATTGATAAACGATTCCTTTTTTTCTTCGGCTCGAGTCTGTTCGCGAGATTTCGTCATTTTTCCTTTTTTTTTTTTTCGCGAAGACACATCTTGTTCTTCCATATTCCGATCAACTTTGTCGCGATCAACCAGTTCAGACAGCTTATAACGAGTCGCGGTTTAAACGAAGTTTCGTTGCGTTTTCATCGGTCCACGATTCCTTTTTTTCTTTCGATCTTGGCCTCTTCGCGAGATTTCGTCATTTCTCCTCTTTTTTTCGCGAAGACACGTCTTCTTCTTCTTCTTCTTCCAGATTCTGATCAATTTTGTCACGTTCAATCATGAGTTTCTAACGAGTCGCGGCCTAAACGAACTTTCGTCGCGTTTTCATCGGTCCACGATTCCTTTTTTTCTTTCGATCTTGTCCTCTTCGCGGGATTTCGTCATTTTTTCTATTCCTTCTACGAAGACGCGTCTTCTTCTTGTTCTTCTTCCAAATTCCGATCATCCTTAACGCGTTCAACCATTTGTTTTTAACGATTCGCGGTCTAAACGAACTCTCGTCGCGTTTTCATTGGTGAACGATTCATTTCTTCTTTTCGGCCCGAGCTTCTTCGCGAGATTTCGACATTTTTTCTTTTCCTTCTACGAAGATGCGTCTTCTTCTTCTTCTTCTTCCAAATTCCGATCATCCTTAACGCGTTCAACCATTTGTTTTTAACGATTCGCGATCTAAACGAACTCTCATCGCGTTTCTTATCAATTTTCTTCTTTTCCTCTGGTCCCAGTTAACCAAGAGCCTCTTTTCGAGCTTTCGTCATTTTTCCTTTTCCTTCCTCCAAGATGCGTATTCTTCTACTTCTTCTGGCTCTACCAGATTCCGATCAACTTTGTCACGTTGAACCATTTGCTTCGAACGAGTCAAGGGTCTAAACGAACTCTCATCGCGTTACTTATCAATTTTCTTCTTTTCCTCTGGTCCCAGTTATCCAAGAGCCTCTTTTCGAGCTTTCGTCATTTTTCCTTTTCCTTCCACGAAGATGCGTATTCTTCTTCCTCTTCTTCCAAATTCCAAACATTCTCGTTGCGTTGAACCATTTGCTTCTAACGAGTCAAGGGTCTAAACGAACTCTCATCGCGTTTCTTATTAGTTTTTCTCTTTTCTTTCGTCCCAGTCATTCCCGAGTCTTTTCGCGAGCTTTTGTCATTTTTCCTGTTCCTTCCACGAAGATCCGTCTTATTTTTCTTCCTTTTCTTCTTCCAGATTCCGATCAACCTTGTCGTCACGTTCAACAACCATTTGCTTCTAACGATTCGCGGTCTAAACGAACTCTCGTCGGACTTTCATCGGTCCACGATTCCTCTTTTCCTTTCATTCCGAGCCTCTTCGCAAACTCTCGTTATTTTTCCTATTTTTCCACGAGGATACGTCTTCTTCTCCTTCTTCATCTTCTTCTTCCAGATTCCGATCAACTTTGTCGCGTTTAATCATCTGTTTCTAACGAGTCGCGGTCTAAACGAACTCTCATCGCGTTTCTTATCAGTTTTCCTCTTCTCCTTTCGTCCCAGTCATTCCCGAGTCATTTCACGAGCTTTCGTCATTTTTCCTTTTTTTTCCACGAGGATCCGTCTTATTCTTCTTCTTCTTCCAGATTCCGAACATTCCTGTTGCGTTCATCCATTTGTTTCTAACGAGTCGCGGTCTAAACGAACTCTCATCGCGTTTCTTATCAGTTTTCCTTTTCTCCTTTCGTCCCAGTCATTCCCGAGACATTTCACGAGCTTTCGTCATTTTTCCTTTTTTTTCCACGAGGATCCGTCTTATTCTTCTTCTTCTTCCAGATTCCGAACATTCCTGTTGCGTTCATCCATTTGTTTCTAACGAGTCGCGGTCTAAACGAACTCTCATCGCGTTTCTTATCAGTTTTCCTCTTCTCCTTTCGTCCCAGTCATTCCCGAGACATTTCACGAGCTTTCGTCATTTTTCCTTTTTTTTCCACGAGGATCCGTCTTATTCTTCTTCTTCTTCCAGATTCCGAACATTCCTGTTGCGTTCATCCATTTGTTTCTAACGAGTCGCGGTCTAAACGAACTCTCATCGCGTTTCTTATCAGTTTTCCTTTTCTCCTTTCGTCCCAGTCATTCCCGAGACATTTCACGAGCTTTCGTCATTTTTCCTTTTTTTTCCACGAGGATCCGTCTTATTCTTCTTCTTCTTCCAGATTCCGAACATTCCTGTTGCGTTCATCCATTTGTTTCTAACGAGTCGCGGTCTAAACGAACTCTCATCGCGTTTCTTATCAGTTTTCCTCTTCTCCTTTCGTCCCAGTCATTCCCGAGACATTTCACGAGCTTTCGTCATTTTTCCTTTTTTTTCCACGAGGATCCGTCTTATTCTTCTTCTTCTTCCAGATTCCGAACATTCCTGTTGCGTTCATCCATTTGTTTCTAACGAGTCGCGGTCTAAACGAACTCTCATCGCGTTTCTTATCAGTTTTCCTTTTCTCCTTTCGTCCCAGTCATTCCCGAGACATTTCACGAGCTTTCGTCATTTTTCCTTTTTTTTCCACGAGGATCCGTCTTATTCTTCTTCTTCTTCCAGATTCCGAACATTCCTGTTGCGTTCATCCATTTGTTTCTAACGAGTCGCGGTCTAAACGAACTCTCATCGCGTTTCTTATCAGTTTTCCTCTTCTCCTTTCGTCCCAGTCATTCCCGAGACATTTCACGAGCTTTCGTCATTTTTCCTTTTTTTTCCACGAGGATCCGTCTTATTCTTCTTCTTCTTCCAGATTCCGAACATTCCTGTTGCGTTCATCCATTTGTTTCTAACGAGTCGCGGTCTAAACGAACTCTCATCGCGTTTCTTATCAGTTTTCCTCTTCTCCTTTCGTCCCAGTCATTCCCGAGACATTTCACGAGCTTTCGTCATTTTTCCTTTTTTTTCCACGAGGATCCGTCTTATTCTTCTTCTTCTTCCAGATTCCGAACATTCCTGTTGCGTTCATCCATTTGTTTCTAACGAGTCGCGGTCTAAACGAACTCTCATCGCGTTTCTTATCAGTTTTCCTCTTCTCCTTTCGTCCCAGTCATTCCCGAGACATTTCACGAGCTTTCGTCATTTTTCCTTTTTTTTCCACGAGGATCCGTCTTATTCTTCTTCTTCTTCCAGATTCCGAACATTCCTGTTGCGTTCATCCATTTGTTTCTAACGATTCGCGGTCTAAACGAACTCTCATCGCGTTTCTTATCAGTTTTCCTCTTCTCCTTTCGTCCCAGTCATTCCCGAGTCATTTCACGAGCTTTCGTCATTTTTCCTTTTTTTTCCACGAGGATCCGACTTATTCTTCTTCATCCTCTTCTTCTTCCAGATTTCGAACATTTTTGTTGCGTTCAACTATCCGTTTCTAACGAGTCGCGGTCTAAACGAACTCTCATCGCGTTTCTTATCAGTTTTCCTCTTTTCCTTTCGTCATTCCCGAGCCTCTTCGCGAGCTCTCGTCATTTTTCCTTCATCATCTTCTTCTTCCTCTTCGTCTCCGACTCTTCTCCCCTCTTCAACTGTTTCAATGACTAACAATTCACCTCGTTCCTCGAACGTTTGCCTAGCACTGTACACGAGATGCTCGTTGCAACGAGGGTTTCTCCTCGCAAGGCAAGCTGGAGTGCTCGTCGTAACGATACCAGCGAAGCTGGTCGATCTTCTTTGACGTTGCCGTGTCCCACGGCTGTCAACTCACAAGACTTACATGTCAATGCTCTAACGTAGGTGTGCCTGTCAGCCGCAGCTTATTATCTACTATTTTCGGTCAAAGTACTACGGCTAGTACACTCGAAAACGTAAACTCGCGATTCCATTGACCGTTTAACGCATTCACTGTCAACTACGAGGTATCTCGTATTACATTGCGACTTATCTGTGAATAAATTTATATACGTTTGAATTGTCAATTATTAGAAAAGGTGAATTTTCTGCTATAGAACGTAAATAGAAATTAAATATTCTATAAATAGAATTATTAGAAAAATTAAATGTCTGCTATATCTGAAAAGAAGCTTTGAAATATTCTATAAATAAAATTTTGACGTCTAAGCAGAATGCTCTAAATTTTCCTGACAGTGAATGTGTTTTATCGCAATATGGTTTAAGTGGCATGAAGTTCGTTACAAATTGTTGATTTGTTCCAGTGTAACGTTGTTCGCTGTTAACACGTTGAATGCCATGGGGGTCAACGATGACTGGCACTCAACTTGGCAGTGACACCATAGGGACGTCCGACGCACCCAGATTTATAGAAATATATATAATTTAACCCTTTGCACTCCGCTGACCTCTCTTAGGAAACTTTAAAATTTATTAACGATTACAGGAAATGAACTTTTTGAGAAATGTCTGTTTCTCTGAAGCTTTCTCTGGAAATGGCAGAAGAAATGTGGTGCAAGCCCATTTTCTTTAGTTTCGAGATAACTGAATGTTAGCAGATCTGACAATTAATTCTTTGCACTCAAAAAGCGACTGTCAGTTACTACAAAATTCTGAAGACCCATATTAATTAATATATCAAATTTAAGATAATATAACAATACGCCAGAAATCGAAATGAAATAATTTTACGCGTTAATTATTACAATATTCTTTATTCACCATTAAAAAAAATAAGATCAGTTTTATAGGAGAAAATTGGTGAAATTTTACTATTCTGTAGCCAAAAGATCGTCGAGTGCAAAGAGTTAAAAAATATAATTTAACTCTTTGCACTTCGCTGACCTCTCTCAGGGGACTTTAAAATTTATTAGCGGTTAAGGAATAATAACTTATTGCAGCACAACTTTTAAGAAATGTACGTTTCTCTGAAGTTTTCTCTGCAAATGGCAGAAGAAATCAAGTCAAGATAAGGTAAAATTACGAAGATATATAAAAGAAGTGATTTTCGAGAGCCGAAAACACGTCCATCTATATCTTCGGCATTAGACTGAATAATAAACTACATATTCACGATATGGCAGAAAGAAAACGGGATTGTATTGTTTGTTTTGACAGAAAAACACGTGAAACAACTTACTATTGTCAAACAAAATATAATATATTATATTTTGTAATAATATAATATA
>NIJG01000296.1:137527-149358 GCA_002201625.1 Euglossa dilemma | reverse complement strand
TAAAGAAAACCACATATTTTCTTTAAAAACAAACGATGGGTTTAATTTGAAAAAAAATCGGAATATTAACAGATTTAGGGTAAAGAAAACCACATATTTTCTTTAAAAAACAACCGATGGGTTTAATTAGAAAATAATCGCAATACTAACAGACTTAATAGAAGTTAATTAAATCTGTTAATATCGTATAATTGAAGCAACCCATCCATCAAATTCACGGGTCCCGTAAATCTAGTGTTAAATAAATCGAATTAAATTCGAACGAAGGTATATCTCTTCTTCGTAATTATGTTACACGTTTGACGTGTCAGGAGAAGGTCGGAGAAAAGTTGAATAAACGTCAGATGGAAATGTACTTTGGCAGGTTTGAAAGCCTGCAACGACTCCGGGAAATGACAGACGACTCGAAGCATAAGGGAATGGAAGAATTCGCCGGTTTTACGGGTTGGAAATTGAATTTTCATCGGAGAGGAACGTTGCGTCCCAACGATACACAGGTCCGTGTACTTTGCACTGTGCTCTGAGATATATTTTAGGCTGCATTACACGACCGGACGTGTCTCGTTGCGGTAACAACCGTTCCTCCCGGACAGAAGTGGCAAATATTTACCCTCAGAAGCAAGCCCATCATTCTGTTAAGCAAGTCCTTGGCAAATTGAGCCGTGTCGTCGTCGCACCGCCGTCGCGACGCATGATGCGAGCAAACCAAAAACTCCTTCACGCCGCTGCAACAGACGTATCCCATTTTTAGTACTCTCGATTATCTCCATCGCTCCGTTTGCCGAATTTCACACCCGGCTTGTGTACATTCTCGCTGAAACGTTTATTTGCTAGGAGCCAAAGAAAATATATCTCGAGACATTTTTACCTTGGGGATAGATGCCGCGAATTTTCACGAAGCGATAACAGTGTTTACCCTTCGCTTCTATGGTTTACCGAATTTTTTAACATCGGAGAAATTGATGTATTAATACCTTAAGTGATAATACCGTTTAACCTTTGCTTCTATGGTTTACCGAATTTTTTAACATCGGAGAAATTGGTGTATTAATACCTTAAGTGATAATACCGTTTAACCTTTGCTTCTATGGTTTACCGAATTTTTTAACATCGGAGAAATTGGTGTATTAATACCTTAAGTGATAATACCGTTTAACCTTTGCTTCTATGGTTTACCGAATTTTTTAACATCGGAGAAATTGGTGTATTAATACCTTAAGTGATAATACAGTTTATATTCGCTTCTACGGTTCACCGAATTTTTTAACATCGGAGAAATTGGTGTATTAATACCTTAAGTGATAATACCGTTTACCCTTTGCTTCTATGGTTTACCGAATTTTTTAACACCGGAGAAATTGGTGTATCAATACCTTAAGTGATAATACCGTTTACCCTTTGCTTCTATGGTTTACCGAATTTTTTAACATCGGAGAAATTGATGTATTAATACCTTAAGTGATAATACCGTTTACCCTTTGCTTTTATGGTTTACGGAATTTTTTAACATCGGAGAAATTGGTGTATTAATACCTGAAGTGATAATAGCGTTTACATTTGCTTCTATGGTTTACCGAATTTTTTTAACATCGGAGAAATTGATGTATTAATACACTAAGTGATAATATCGTTTACATTCGCTTCTATGGTTTACCGAATTTTTTAACATCGGAGAAATTGATGTATTAATACCTCAAGTGATAATACCGTTTACCCTTTGCTTCTATGGTTTACCGAATTTTTTAACATCGGAGAAATTGGTGTATTAATACCTTAAGTGATAATATCGTTTACATTTGGTTCTATGGTTTACCGAATTTTTTAATATCGAAAAAAATGATTTGTTTTGAATAATCTGTTCTAAATGTGTCGTGTACGAATGATAAAAATTGTAATGGTACGATGAAGATAAGTAAGCGTGTATAATATTGTTTCGGGTTTAAAGTTTGATATGATATTATGTTTCTTCTAAACAACATTTTTGAATTATTATTTATTTCTTTATGACACGGTGGGATTAAAAATGTCCCACCTTTTTGATGCACGGTAATGCATTGTCATGGACATTTTTAGACCAACCATAAAATATTGCAATAACTGCATCTGCATAGACATAGTGAGTCTATTTAAGTGCTAGCCTATAACATCAAATTGAATCGAATTATTATTATTTTCTTATGCGTCTATATTACTCAGTGAGATTAAAAATGTCCCACCATTTTAATGCACAGTAATGCATGGTGAAACATTTCTAGAACCCACCATAAACTATTGCAATAGCTGCATGTGCATAAACACGATACGATTATTTGAGTGCTAACCTATAACATCAAACTGGATTGAATTACTATTATTTTCTTATGCGTCTATATTACACGGTGAGATTAAAAATGTCCCACACCTTTTTGATGCACGGTAATACACAGTGGGACATTTTTAAATCCACCATAAAATATAGCAATAACTGATTATGCATAGACATAATGAGTCTATTTAAGTGCTAACCTATTAACATCAAATTGAATCGAATTATTATTATTTTCTTATACGTCTATATTACACGCTGAAATTAAAAATGTCCCACACCTTTTTGATGCACGGTAATGCACGGTGGGACGTTTATAAATCCACCATAAAATATAGCAATAACTGCATGTGTATAAACATAATGAGTCTACTTAAGTGCTAGCCTATAACATCAAATTAAATCGAATTATTATTTATCTTTTTGGGACACGACGGGATTAAAAAAAGGTCCCAACTTTTTGATGCACAATAATGCATGGTCTGACATTTCTAGAACCCACCATAAAATATTGCAATAACTGCATGTGCATAAACCAGTGAGTCTATTTGAGTGCTAGCCTATAACAATAAATTTAATCGAATTATTATAATTTTCTTATGCGTATATATTATACGGTGGGATTAAAAATTTTCCACAACCTTTTTAATGCACAGTAATGCATGGTGGAACATTTCTATAACCCACCATAAACTATTGCAATATCTGCATGTGCATAAACACGACACATCAATTTAAATGCTAACCTAAAACATGAAATTGAATCGAATTACTATTATTTTCATATACGTCTATATTACACGCTGAAATTAAAAATGTCCTACTTTTCGATACACAATAATGCATGATGGAAAATTTCTAGAACCACCATAAACTATTGCAATATCTGCATGTGCACAAACACGACACATCAATTTAAATGCTAACCTAAAACATCAAATTAAATCGAATTATTATTATTTTCTTATTGCTCCATATTGCACGACTTTGTTACTAAAAACAACCAATTTCGTTTAACTTAAAACACAATAAAATTTCCATCTAACACGGGTGTGTATTATTTTCTGAAATCCTCTGCCTGGAAGAGTTATACGTTTCGATTCGTTTAAGCTTAGCCCCTGTCGACCGACTGTCTTCTATTTTAACCCCGATTTGCATGCGATATAAGACAGCTAAAATAACAAGTATTAGAGAGAAACTAGGGAAGGAATGGCGTATGCAAAGGAGGAGAGTGCGTAAAAACAAAGACGAGGAGTTAAAAAAGCAGACGAGAGGTATCGCGACTTGGAGGTTTAATATCCAGCAGGAGGAAAACGTTGAAAGGAATTTTCAATTGGTGACAGAGGAATCTCGAGCTGTCTACGGGCTATCAAGACACGGCCGGTTAGGGCAATTTTATGGAGCACGCACTCGGCAAATTACATCCCCGCTATGCTGAGCGGCATAATTCAGAGATAAGATACACGCGAGCGTTCCGGGTATTAAAGCTCGAAAGACGGAGCGTGAATCGAGAGACCCTCTCGACGCCGGGCGTCTCTACCTTTCCCACGCGTCCTCCTCGCAAGGCCAATCTTGTTTTTCCTCCAATTTCCCGGCGCAACGGCGGAAAACGCAGCGCCGAGTGCAACCCGCGAAACGATATTACGCGTCGCGACGAATGCAACCCGACTGAAATCGCACTCGCGAGACGGTGAACGCATGAGTTTCGTCTATTTCCAAACCTACGAATCGAATTCGCGAATATTCTTTCAAAGGATCCTTCGAATTTCGTTAATGGAATTCGGTTTGACAACGATGCTGGGTTTAGATAAAGAAAGATGACACATATAATTTGTGCATTTTTAAACAAGGATGACTCGAAATTTGAGAGTAAATTGATCAGAGTTTAATGATAGGTGAACGAAAGAAGTGTAGGATTTTTTAAAATGGAGTAACAAGGGATACGGTATAACGCGGGAAGAGCGAGTGTAATTATTAATATGTGGATTCGTGGNTTTGCTTCTATGGTTTACCGAATTTTTTAACATCGGAGAAATTGATGTATTAATACCTTAAGTGATAATACCGTTTACCCTTTGCTTTTATGGTTTACGGAATTTTTTAACATCGGAGAAATTGGTGTATTAATACCTGAAGTGATAATAGCGTTTACATTTGCTTCTATGGTTTACCGAATTTTTTTAACATCGGAGAAATTGATGTATTAATACACTAAGTGATAATATCGTTTACATTCGCTTCTATGGTTTACCGAATTTTTTAACATCGGAGAAATTGATGTATTAATACCTCAAGTGATAATACCGTTTACCCTTTGCTTCTATGGTTTACCGAATTTTTTAACATCGGAGAAATTGGTGTATTAATACCTTAAGTGATAATATCGTTTACATTTGGTTCTATGGTTTACCGAATTTTTTAATATCGAAAAAAATGATTTGTTTTGAATAATCTGTTCTAAATGTGTCGTGTACGAATGATAAAAATTGTAATGGTACGATGAAGATAAGTAAGCGTGTATAATATTGTTTCGGGTTTAAAGTTTGATATGATATTATGTTTCTTCTAAACAACATTTTTGAATTATTATTTATTTCTTTATGACACGGTGGGATTAAAAATGTCCCACCTTTTTGATGCACGGTAATGCATTGTCATGGACATTTTTAGACCAACCATAAAATATTGCAATAACTGCATCTGCATAGACATAGTGAGTCTATTTAAGTGCTAGCCTATAACATCAAATTGAATCGAATTATTATTATTTTCTTATGCGTCTATATTACTCAGTGAGATTAAAAATGTCCCACCATTTTAATGCACAGTAATGCATGGTGAAACATTTCTAGAACCCACCATAAACTATTGCAATAGCTGCATGTGCATAAACACGATACGATTATTTGAGTGCTAACCTATAACATCAAACTGGATTGAATTACTATTATTTTCTTATGCGTCTATATTACACGGTGAGATTAAAAATGTCCCACACCTTTTTGATGCACGGTAATACACAGTGGGACATTTTTAAATCCACCATAAAATATAGCAATAACTGATTATGCATAGACATAATGAGTCTATTTAAGTGCTAACCTATTAACATCAAATTGAATCGAATTATTATTATTTTCTTATACGTCTATATTACACGCTGAAATTAAAAATGTCCCACACCTTTTTGATGCACGGTAATGCACGGTGGGACGTTTATAAATCCACCATAAAATATAGCAATAACTGCATGTGTATAAACATAATGAGTCTACTTAAGTGCTAGCCTATAACATCAAATTAAATCGAATTATTATTTATCTTTTTGGGACACGACGGGATTAAAAAAAGGTCCCAACTTTTTGATGCACAATAATGCATGGTCTGACATTTCTAGAACCCACCATAAAATATTGCAATAACTGCATGTGCATAAACCAGTGAGTCTATTTGAGTGCTAGCCTATAACAATAAATTTAATCGAATTATTATAATTTTCTTATGCGTATATATTATACGGTGGGATTAAAAATTTTCCACAACCTTTTTAATGCACAGTAATGCATGGTGGAACATTTCTATAACCCACCATAAACTATTGCAATATCTGCATGTGCATAAACACGACACATCAATTTAAATGCTAACCTAAAACATGAAATTGAATCGAATTACTATTATTTTCATATACGTCTATATTACACGCTGAAATTAAAAATGTCCTACTTTTCGATACACAATAATGCATGATGGAAAATTTCTAGAACCACCATAAACTATTGCAATATCTGCATGTGCACAAACACGACACATCAATTTAAATGCTAACCTAAAACATCAAATTAAATCGAATTATTATTATTTTCTTATTGCTCCATATTGCACGACTTTGTTACTAAAAACAACCAATTTCGTTTAACTTAAAACACAATAAAATTTCCATCTAACACGGGTGTGTATTATTTTCTGAAATCCTCTGCCTGGAAGAGTTATACGTTTCGATTCGTTTAAGCTTAGCCCCTGTCGACCGACTGTCTTCTATTTTAACCCCGATTTGCATGCGATATAAGACAGCTAAAATAACAAGTATTAGAGAGAAACTAGGGAAGGAATGGCGTATGCAAAGGAGGAGAGTGCGTAAAAACAAAGACGAGGAGTTAAAAAAGCAGACGAGAGGTATCGCGACTTGGAGGTTTAATATCCAGCAGGAGGAAAACGTTGAAAGGAATTTTCAATTGGTGACAGAGGAATCTCGAGCTGTCTACGGGCTATCAAGACACGGCCGGTTAGGGCAATTTTATGGAGCACGCACTCGGCAAATTACATCCCCGCTATGCTGAGCGGCATAATTCAGAGATAAGATACACGCGAGCGTTCCGGGTATTAAAGCTCGAAAGACGGAGCGTGAATCGAGAGACCCTCTCGACGCCGGGCGTCTCTACCTTTCCCACGCGTCCTCCTCGCAAGGCCAATCTTGTTTTTCCTCCAATTTCCCGGCGCAACGGCGGAAAACGCAGCGCCGAGTGCAACCCGCGAAACGATATTACGCGTCGCGACGAATGCAACCCGACTGAAATCGCACTCGCGAGACGGTGAACGCATGAGTTTCGTCTATTTCCAAACCTACGAATCGAATTCGCGAATATTCTTTCAAAGGATCCTTCGAATTTCGTTAATGGAATTCGGTTTGACAACGATGCTGGGTTTAGATAAAGAAAGATGACACATATAATTTGTGCATTTTTAAACAAGGATGACTCGAAATTTGAGAGTAAATTGATCAGAGTTTAATGATAGGTGAACGAAAGAAGTGTAGGATTTTTTAAAATGGAGTAACAAGGGATACGGTATAACGCGGGAAGAGCGAGTGTAATTATTAATATGTGGATTCGTGGATGGATATGGATACAAATTTTTATGACAGAAATTTTGAACCATCTTTTGCTCAGAATTTCATAATAAATTGGTCACAGTCAAATGATAAGTGAACGAAAGAAACGTAGAATTTTTTTAAAATGGAGCAACGAAGGACATAATGTGAATCGGGATGTGCGACGTGTAAATAATATGTGGATTCTTGTATTTGTATGTATAAAACGAGGGATGGATTTCCCGAAATTTGACAATAAATCGATCACAGACAAATGATAGGTGAACGAATGAGAAATAGAATTTAAAAAAATAGAGTAACGAAGGACATAATATGAAGTGGGAAAAGCGAGTGTAAATAATATGTGGATTCGTGGATTGGAATGAATAAAACGACGGATGACTCGAAATTTGACAATAAATCGATCAGAATGAAACCATAGGTGAACGAAAGAAATGTAGAATTTCAAAAAAAAAATGGAGTAATAAGGGACATAATATGACGTGGGAAAAGCGAGTGTAAATAATATGTGGGTTCGTGGATTGGTATGGATAAAACAAAGGACGACTCGAAATTTGATAATAAAGCGATCAGAATGAAACCTTAGGTGAATGAAAGAAATGTAGAATTTAAAAGAAAAATGGAGTAATAAGGGACATAATACGACGTGGGAAAAGCGAGTGTAAATAATATCTGGATTCGTGGATTTGTATGAATAAAATGAAAGATGACTCGAAATTTGACAATAAATCGATCAGAATGAAACCTTAGGTGAACGAAAGAATCGTAGAATTTAAAAAAAAAAAAAAAAATGGAGTAATGAAGGATATAGTATGACGCCGGAAGAGTGACGTGTAAATAATATATGGATTCGTGGATTGGTATGTATAAAACGAGGGATGGTTTTCTCGAAATTTGACAATAAATCGATCAGAGTCAAATGATAAGTGAACAAAAGAAAAGTAGAACCTTAAAAAATGGGATAACGAAGGACATTGGAAAATCTATTACACGTATATTGAAAGAAAAATCGCGAAGATAGGTTGAACGCGGGATTTTTTAATGTTAAGAGACGAGGAACTACGAATTGTGAATGGTATCGTATTTCGTTATACGGAAAGTCATTTCATCTGTACTTTCTTTTCTCTTTTTTTATACAGCTTAAGTGTGAAGTTGGCTGTAAAAAAATACAATTAGATGCTCTGTTACGAAAGAACGAAATGACTTTCCGAACGACATAATAGAAATGGATAAATCATTATCGAAGAAAAATTGTTCTCTCTGCCTATAATATAAGAAAATAACTGACAGACGGGCCTCATCCGCTATTCGCAAACGAATCGCGATAAGTTCGAACGAACAAGAGCAAGGGGCCCCGAAAGGGCGAAGTTTTCATACATGAGAAGCCATTAATACAGTTCTTAACACTAGAAATACCAAAGGGGTGAAAATAACAATTTTCAAATATTTTACTCATACAATTTCTCATGAAATTCTTGCCTACCTTCATTCACGTCGAAACACAATTGTTCGTAGCCATTTATTTTGCTGGTACCCCTACAATTATCTTCATTCGCGAAAAATATATTTAGATACTCGTTATAGGTCGGTAGTTCTAGTATTAAGAGGATAAACAAATTTCTGGAAGATACGTGAGATTTTTGAAATCCGTTTTAAAAGAGACTGAATTACAAAGCAAAGATAATTATAGAGAAGAAGAGTGCAAATGTCAAATAAAAGAACAGAAACGTCACTGTCTCTCTAATCTCTAAACCTTTACACATATGGGATTTAATAAGAATAATTCTTACAAATATTTTAAATCCAACATTTCAAATCCAACTTAGTGAGAAATACAAGCTCTTCGAATGAAAATAACTCATTTCAAATATTTTATTTCTACAATTTCTGATACAATTTTTGCCTATTTTGATTCAGGTCGAAACACAATTGTTCATAGTCATATTCATTTTCCTGGTACCACCACAATTATCTTTGTTCGTGAAAAATATATTTAGATACTCGTTATAGATCGGCAGTTCAAGTATTAAGAAGATAAACAAGTTTTTGGAAGATACGTGAGATTTCTGAGATCCGTTTTATAGAAGACTGAATTACAAAGCAAAGATAATTATAGAGAAAAAGTGAGCAAATGTCAAATAAAACAATAGAAACGTCATTGCCTCTCGAATCTCTACACCTTAATTCATATGGGATTTAATAAGGATAATTCCTACAAATATTTTAAATCCAACTTGGTGAGAAATACAAGCTCTTCGAGTGAAAATAACTCATTTCAAATATTTTATTTCTACAATTTCTGATACAATTTTTGCCTATTTTGATTCAGGTCGAAACACAATTGTTCGTAGCCATTCATTTTGCTGGTACCCCTACAATTATCTTCATTCGCGAAAAATATATTTAGATACTCGTTATAGGTCGGTAGCTCTAGTGTTAAGAGACCCTCGAGCAGTCGAGCAGAGACCACGGTGTGAAATAAACCTTTTTCGAGATAAGACGCTTTTGAGTTTCTGACCCGTATTCCCGTCACCCTTAGAGTAATTAGTCTAATTCTGTAAATAATTCTGCTGTAGCAAAAGGCGCCCAAAACTTCCGGTTACCCGCAGGGCTAAATAGAAGCGACCAGTCGTAATTTGCACGAGAACAATAAAAGACAAAAAGTACATCCAATTCGATAAAATACGAATCTCAACTACGGTGATTTTTTTCTCAGAAATGTGATTATAGTCTTATTTATTACAATAAAAATTCAGATATTCTTATTTATAAAAAACAAAGTTAAAGCCATTTTATATAACTTTTTATCTTTCCTTTATGTGTAAAGAATAATACAAATGACAAATGTTATAACACACTATCATAACTATTTTTTATAAAAATTTGTAGTTGTTAGGAAAGAATATTGTTGATAAAAAAGTGGGTGCCTATAGAAGCTCTCAAAATCGCAAACACAAAATTTTTAAGCGACAATAGCTAAGGTGTTAAAAATGAATTTTAAAAAGTTATAAAAATCGTTGTTTAAATCACGATAAATTTGACGTTAAAGAGCTTCGAGTTCCAAGAATTTGAAAATTTAATTAAAATATTTGTTAAGTTCTGAAATTTCGAAAGTGTTAAGTTGATAGGAAGCATCGAATTTGTTTCCCTTTTTAAGATTTTAAAAGTAATTTTAATTGTACATTCGTGCACTGTTTTGCAAACATTTGACAATTACAGCTAATTGAATATAGTGAGATAAAAAGGATGTTGCAATGTAGAAGATTGGTATGTTTATGTGAGACGCGATGAATTAATTCCATTGCATACCGTAGTTTATGGTGGAAGTTAATCAATGTTGAATTACTGTACGTGAGATACATGTCTGACGCGTGAACTACCGACAATTAACACGTATTTCTAGTAAAACAATTGAGATAACGAGGATGAAATACATTATACGAGGGAAATTACGGGAAATCTCGGAAAATTTACCGTTAGAGATGTGAACGATTTTTACAAGAAATACGTTAACCCATTTGCATCATATGGAAATTTGAAAAAAAAGCACGTATCACTGAAAAATTTTGATTTTATATTAGGTCGTCACATTAATTCGTGCCGGTTTTTACTCTTACCATTTCAAATTATACATCGAATAAATTTTTGAATATTTAGACAAAATTTAGTCGCCCTTTTGTTCTATGACTCGTTTCTATTTCGTTGATAAAGACGTTAATCATCGATGTAGTTTATAAAATGCGACGAAGAATGTAAATATCACCGCGGAACGAACTTATGGGACGACCTAATAAATGGTAAAAGTAAAAACTGGCAAGAATTTATGGGACGATCTTATTAATTCGGACCGCAAAGGGTTAAAAAATAGCGATGAGTTTAATTTCAAAACAATTACGATATTAACAAACTTAATATAAGGTTATTAAATCTATTAATATTGTTAACGGGTTAAAAAACGTTCGTTTGGAGTTCGAACGACGTCGCTGTTCTCACGGGAACGAATCGAGCCAAAGATAGAAGACTGCCAATCTTGGCTCTGCTACTTTATCGCGATCCAGAAGCAGCATGGTTCTAATCAGGGCTCATCCTCCCTTCCTGGATGACTCTTAGATTCGTGACCTACGTCACAGGACGAAGATTCCGACGCGAAAGGCGAGCGAGCCGGTGGAAAGTGCGCGAGAAAGCGGACGCAGAGGACGAAGGCGGCTAAAGGGCGCCCCGTGCACCCTAGATGGGGTCCCTGCCCTTAACGTCGAAGGTCGAGGACCTTCCAACGACTGGGCTGTCTCCTTCCTCTCTTCCTTTCCCTCTCTTCGCCGACCGTTCGCGACGCCAGGCCCTTTTTGCCAGCACCTGCCCGATAGACCGGACCAGATGCCCCTTCGATCGACCAGTTTAAGCTCGATCCAACCTCGATAAATCGATAATATCGAACGCGCCAGATCTGTCCCGATTCCGGACAAACCTTCGTCCTTTTTCATGGAAGTCTCGCGATAAATATGAAATCTAAAAGGTTCGAGAAATAGTTGGATCTCTGTCCCTTCGTTTCACCGTAGAATTTTCGTTTTCGAGAAAATATCTCGCGTGTAAATTCTCTAACAAGAATTTTTTAAATTTAGACCATTTACGCGGGAA
>NIJG01000296.1:83935-95382 GCA_002201625.1 Euglossa dilemma | reverse complement strand
CGCATGTTTCTATGCGATGAAATGACATAGGGGCAGTTACAACAATTGATAAGTGCTGCAATGTTTTGCAATGTTTTTTTTCGAGCTTTAGTTCAACAGTTTGGAAGAAATTTATTGAAAATAGCTACAATTGCTTCAAATCCGGAGCTTATATTACGGTGAATGAGTAACTCCTTCCAACGAAAAATCTACATATGTAAAAATTGTGAGCGATGAACTACAAACAATTAAGCGTTTGATTAATTGATAATGTCTATAAAAAATCAATTTTTGTATTACAATTAATATTATTCAACTGTTTTTGTCATTTTTGAAAAGTAAATAGAGACTGGAAACACCACTAAGCACTTTTTCCAAAGACCAGCCATTCTAACTGGTCTTAATAGAAATAGGTATACAGGTAACCCTCCTATAACACGGTAGATAGGTTCCCAGAAAATATCGCGTTGCGTGAAACCGTGTTGTATGAAACCCAGAGCCTATACAAAATTCGGGATTGCGTTCCCAAAACTTATTAAAAACAAATTTCATTTTTTTAATTCTACGTAAAAAACTTAATTCCTATTAAAAATATAAACGTATACACAATACAAAACAAAAAAAGACAAAAATATTATTTTAATTCAACTTTAATTTAACAAATTTCTTCGTATTTTTTTCCAAAATTTCTGGCACTCAAGCGACTGGACTTTGTCGCGACTGGAAAAGTACAGTGTTGTATAAAGATTTTTCCAACTTTCTTATCGTGTTAGAGCGAAACCGTATTATAGGATACCGTGTTATTGGAGAATTCTCGTAATTTATGAATCGTGTTATAGCGAAACCGTGTTATAGGATACCTGTATTTAGATTTTATCGAATCGTCAGAGGAATAATAATTGTAAAAATAATACGAACGAGCCGCGAAGCACCACGGGAGAATCGTAAATAATAAAAAGGCCGGTGAAGAAATGCTTCGGTAATCGGGCGAAATAATTCGAAACGAATTACCGGACGATTCAGTTTCTTCGCGACGTGACAATTCCATTATCACCGATACCAGGAACAACGGGAGAGCCGGACGAGAAAGGACAGAGGAGAGAAAAAAAAGAGAGACAGAGAAGAAAAGGGAAGAATTCCAATAACGGAAACCGGGACGTCTTTACTTCGCCGGCGGAGCAATTATCTTGCTGTTGCTTATTGGAGCGATCCCGACAGTTTCCCTTTTATTTCCTTTAACCTTCCTCGACACTCGTCGAATATCACCCTCCGGCTTCATCGGGGCCGGCGCATTTAAATTTCAGATTTCAATTTCAATTTCACGGGCCGGGGGAAATTGAAGAAAGCGTGGACCGGCAGCGTACACCAGTCGATACTTGCAAAATTTAAGATTATCGCTGAGATCACCACTCCTAGGGGACGGACCAGATTCACCCCCCCTTTCCCGGAAAATCTAACCGAGTAACCTTCCCTTCGGCAGGCTGTTCCGACAATTTTCAACATGACGGATATTTTGTTACACGATATATAGATATTAGGTTATTTATTTTATTCTAAAGTCCCTTTCACTTCCTTTTCTTTTTCTTTTTATGTAAATAGTGAGGAAAGATAATGTGGTGTTGAAGAATTTATTTAAATTGCGTGGTTTTAGAGAGAGACTTCAATTTAATTTTTTTGCTTTTGTTTCTGTAGGTGATAAGAAATAGCAGTAGATAATATTGGAAAAGGTAATTCAGATTCACCGCCCTTTCCGGGAAAATCTAACCGAGTAACCTTCCCTTCGGCAGGCTGTTCCGACAATTTTCAACATGACGGATATTTTGTTACGAGATGTTTAGATATTAGGATATTTATTTTATTCTAAATTCCCTTTCACTTCTTTCTCTGCTTCTTATCTCGTAAATGATGAGGAAAAATAATATGGTGTTGAAATCTAACTGCGTAACCTTCCCTTCGGCAGGCTATTCCGACAATTCTCAACACGACGAATATTTTAAGGGATGTTTAGATATTAGGATATTTATTTTATTTTAAATTCTCGTTCACTTCCTTTTCTTTTTCTTTTCTCATAAATGGTGAGGACAGATAATAGTTGTGTTAAAGAATTTCTTTAAATTGTGCGGTTCTAGAGAAAGGCTTCAATTTAATTTTTTTGTTTTCGTTTCTGTAGGTGATAAGAAATAATAGTAGATAATATTGGAAAAGGTAATTCGTGGTACAATTAACTTTGCAAGATGTTCGATAAATAATTACGATTAGTTGATTAATAAACAAAAAAAAAAAAGATTTATTGTTGCAAATTGGCCCGATAGCATTACGTCGCCTCTGAGGCTTCATTCTAAGCTAAAGGGTTAAATCTGTTAACCCTTTGCACTCGAAGAATGTTTCGCTATGAAGAAGAAGCTTTTCTTACGTTTCTATAACCTCGGTGATACCCCATATGTGAAAATATGCAAAGAAAATTATACGTTTGCCTTTGGAACGAACGGAAGTATTTTATTTCGATATTTCGCGTGTAGTTATTTTTAATATAGCGTAGAAAACCAAAGGTGGGTTTTCTTTCGCCTTGGTTTATAGAAAGAATCGAAGATACAACGAGAACAGTTAAAGGAACTAATAGAACTCACGAAATTTCACTCTTTAACGAGTGGGAAGACAAAAAACGCTTCTTCGAATTTGACGACGATATTCTCGGATCTCTCGAATCTCTCTAGTCTCTCAAATCTCGCAAAAGTCTCTGCATATACCGTCGAAGGTCTCTCTTTTAAAGCTTTCGTCGATTCGCGCTTCGTCCCCCTGTAAAGCCCGCGAAACTCAACGTTTGATTTTGAAAAAAACAACATTTGTCTATCGGTAACTTTGACGTTATCCTGTAATCCTACTTTCCTAAAATTAAGCTTCCTACAATAGTTATTATCGCTTATTAGAATTCTAGCTACGGCATTAAAACGAATGGTGACTGAGTCACCTCTCGAGTGCAAAGGGTTAACACTAGGTTTACGGGACCCGTCAATTTGACGGATCGGTTTGCTCGAATTATTCGATATTAACAGATTTAATTAATTTATATCAAGTCTGTTAATATTGCGATTGTTTTCAAATGAAACCCATTTTTATTTTTTAACGAAAATACGTGGTTTCCTTTATCCTTAAATCTAATGGGTGTCCGTAGAAATAATTATACAAAAAACACCCGTAAACCTAGTGTTAATATCGTATAATTGAAGCAACCCATCCATCAAATTAACGCTTCCAGTAAATCTACTGTTAAAACACGAGTCTAAAAATTATTCTTTTATTTTCACTATTATACAATTTTATACCTAAATGTAAAATACAAATTTTTCTGTGATACGGGTCCTTTTCCATATTTCCATATGATGCAAATGAGTTTAATCAGCGCCGCTAACATCACACGGCAAAGTAAATCATCTGGCCAGGATGTTGCACGCCTTTGGCTTCATTGTTATCGGATCAATTGCGATGCATTATTTCGCGTGTTGAATCCACGTAACCGGTTTACGAGCGGCCGCACGGATAACAGGCGGTTCAAGAGTGCCGGGTCTGCATTAAAATTTCAAATTTCAATCGGAACCCGAGCTGCGGCGGGATCGCTTGAATTCGTCTTGCTCACGCCAGCGCGAAATTACCGGCACGCGTTCGCGAAATTCAAGAATCGCGGAGGTACCCCCGATCTCGAACCAAACCGGAAACCATCGATCCTCCGCTCGGTTGTCTCGCGAGAGACCCCGTGTTCTCCCTCAGACGAGGAAATTGCAAATTGCACCGCGGCTCGGCGAACAGAATTACGGCCGAGGGTTGAAATACTTTTTTCGGGCTGAAATTTAATAAAATCGCGAAACCCACCGGCGAATAGTTTGCAATTTTAATTTAATTTTTAACCCGAGACCGCACGCCCCGTGTTTCGCGATTACCGTATTTTATTAGCGTCCCACGGTTTTGTTTTCCTTTTTACTTTACCGTTTCCACTTCGTGGTTGAAGAACGATCTTTTCGAAAGTAGGTTTTTAAAACCGATATGAAAAGAGAATGTCGCGATACCGATACAATCGCGTGTTGTCGATCAAATTCTAAATACGAATCGTCGAACGTTAATTAACCCTTTGCACTCGAGAGGTGAGTGTCAGTCACCATAAAATTTTAAAAGCCCGAGTTAATTAATATACAAAGTTTAAGATAACATAACAACACGAGAGATATCGAAATCAAATAATTTTACTCGTTAATTATTATACGATTCTTTATTTACCACTGAAAAAAGTAACAGTTTTGTAGCAGAAAATTTGTGAATTTCTACTCTTCTTTCACCAAAAAATCGTCGAGTGGAAAGTTTAATAGATTCTACGAATTCACGAGTGAATTGACAGAGGAAAATACTGGGATAATAGGATGAACTTTGTATAGAAACGAACAGCCGCGATTTCGAACAACTGGATTACGGGAATTTAGAGAAACTTGGAAACGAAATTGCAGCGAAAAATGGTTTCTGTTGGAATTATTCAAGGAAAAGAATATCGTGCGGTGTACAAGGTAGTAATTGTATGCGGTGATATAGCAACGAGGTATAGAAACTTTATTTGAGATAAAACAATTTATTAATGCGAAGACCGGAGTTATGGTTTTTAACACTAGATTTACGGGACCCGTGAATTTGATGGGTTGCTCCAATTATACGATATTAATAGATTTAATCATTTTATATTAAGTTTATTAATGTTGTAATTGTTTTTAAATTAAAATCATGGTATTATTCTTTAGGAAAATACGTGTTTTTCATTATCCGTAAATTTGACGGGTCTCCATAAAAATAGACAAGGTCTCCACAAAAAATTTACGTAAACCTAGCGTTAAAAATGTAGTGTCATATTGCTGGATAATGACTGACTTGACTGTCAGTCGACATAAAATTTTCAAGACCTATATTAATTAATATATAAAATATGAGATAATACGACAAAATGCGAAATATCGAAATTAAATAATTTCACGTGTTAATTATTATACGATTCTTTATTTACCAGTCAAAAAAGTAACGACAGTTATAACAAAGACTTAACCAAAGAATATCGCGTAGCACAATTCGCGAATAAAAACACGCAAAATGAAAGAATTGATATAACAAGAAGAAATATATAATTGTAATAAAATATTCAGACGAATTAGCAATCCAGACGTTGAAAATCCTATGAGAAATTCAATGGTCGCATCAACAAAAACTGAACTAAAAATATCGCGTCGCACAATTCGCGAAATAAAAATCCTCAAAATCAAGAAATTGATAGAACAAGAGGAAATATATAATTATAATAAAATATTCAGACCAATCAGCAACCCCGAGTTTTTCCATTCTTCAAAATATAATCATACAGACGTTGAAAATTCTATGAGAAATTCGACAATCACACCAACAAAGATTGAAGCAAAGAATATCGCATCGCACAATTCGCGAACTAAAAATACCTAAAATCAAGAAATTGATAGCACAAGAAGAAATATATAATTGTAATAAAACATTTAGACCAATCAGCAACCGAGACGTTGAAAATTCTATGAGAAGTCAAACGCATCAACAAAAACTGAACCAAAAAATATCGCGTCGCACAATTCGCGAAATAAAAACAAGTAAAATCAAGAAATTGATAAAACAAGAAGAAACATATAATTGCAATAAAATATTCAGACCAATCAGTAACCCCGAATTTTTCCATTCTTCGAAATATAATCATAAAGACATTGAAAATTCTATGAGAAATTCAGCAATCGCATCAACAAAGATTGAAGCAAAGAATATCGCGTCAAACAATTCGCGAAATAAAAATCCATAAAATCAAGAAATTGATAGCACAAGAAGAAATATATAGTTGTAATAAAACATTTAGACCAATCAGCAACCCCGACGTTGAAAATTCTGTGAGAAATTCGATAATCACACCAACAAAGACTTAACCAAAAATATCGCGTCACACAATTCGCGAAATAAAAATTCCCAAAATCAACAAATTGATAGCACAAGAAGAAATATATAATTGTAATAAAACATTCAGACCAATCAGCAACCCCGACAGAGTCGAAAGATCTCAACCCACGAGGGGCCAATTGCAGAACCCCGGCGCGGCGAGAGAACTCGCATAATCCGCCTTGCACGATCTCTTCTCGCCCAGCCTGGTTGCTTATTTCCCCGGCAGGTTCGAGAACAGGGGTTGGCCTAATCTCGTTGCAGAGAGAAGAAATCGCGGCATGATTTTAGCCGACGAAATTTACGGTCGAAGTCGGCGCGACGCCGCTTGGAAAATCACGCTCGTACGTTCATTTTATGTAGACGCGGCGCGAGTTGTCGTTTTGCCGGCTGATTCGTCCGGTTAACCGAAAATTCCCCGTCCTCCGATATATTTCTCCGATGGACGTGGGACGCGATTTATCCGGGCAAAAACCAGCACGATTCGCTCCTCGAAATCTCGTTTCCGCTGCCTTAGCGTCAGCTGCAAACGCAGGACTCGATGGCATACGCTCAACTGATCCTATTCGCAGCGAGCATCGTCCACTACCTACACGGTTTCCCATAAAATCGAATGCATAAATGGATATTTCCGGTATTTATCGGTGTTCGTAATTGTCGTGAGAATATTTGTCAAAATTCGCAGTGGTCTTTGTGGGATTTGTTTCATTTTGCAAATGGTTTTTGAGTATGTGTTGGAGGATGGTTATGACACCATAGTACTCTGTAGGGTCCATTAAAATTATCATTCATGGGTTTTAGCCTAGAGATGGTTTTTTTTAGAGAGAGAGGGTGCAATAGACTACTGACTCCACGGTTTTCCATAAAATCGAATGCATAAATGGATATTTCCGGTATTTATCGGTGTTCGCAATTGTCGTAAGAATATTTGTCAAAATTCGCAGTGGTCTTTGTGGGATTTATTTCATTTTGCAAATGGTTTTTTTTTTTAGTACTTGTCGAAGGACTGCCATGACATCGTGGTACTCTGTAGGATCCATTAAAATTTCCATTTATGGGTTTTAGTCTAGAGATGATCTTTTATTTCGAGAGAGAGAGAGAGAGAGTGCAAAAGACTATTGACTCCACGGTTTTCCATAAAATCGAATGCATAAATGGATATTTCCGGTATTTATAGGTGTTCGTAATTGTCGTAAGAATATTTGTCAAAATTCGCAGTGGTCTTTGTGGGATTTGTTTCATTTTGCAAATGGTTTTTGAGTATGTGTTGGAGGATGGTTATGACACCATAGTACTCTGTAGGGTCCATTAAAATTATCATTCATGGGTTTTAGCCTAGAGATGGTTTTTTTTAGAGAGAGAGGGTGCAATAGACTACTGACTCCACGGTTTTCCATAAAATCGAATGCATAAATGGATATTTCCGGTATTTATCGGTGTTCGCAATTGTCGTAAGAATATTTGTCAAAATTCGCAGTGGTCTTTGTGGGATTTATTTCATTTTGCAAATGGTTTTTTTTTTTAGTACTTGTCGAAGGACTGCCATGACATCGTGGTACTCTGTAGGATCCATTAAAATTTCCATTTATGGGTTTTAGTCTAGAGATGATCTTTTATTTCGAGAGAGAGAGAGAGAGAGTGCAAAAGACTATTGACTCCACGGTTTTCCATAAAATCGAATGCATAAATGGATATTTCCGGTATTTATAGGTGTTCGTAATTGTCGTAAGAATATTTGTCAAAATTCGCAGTGGTCTTTGTGGGATTTGTTTCATTTTGCAAATGGTTTTTGAGTATGTGTTGGAGGATGGTTATGACACCATAGTACTCTGTAGGGTCCATTAAAATTATCATTCATGGGTTTTAGCCTAGAGATGGTTTTTTTTAGAGAGAGAGGGTGCAATAGACTACTGACTCCACGGTTTTCCATAAAATCGAATGCATAAATGGATATTTCCGGTATTTATCGGTGTTCGCAATTGTCGTAAGAATATTTGTCAAAATTCGCAGTGGTCTTTGTGGGATTTATTTCATTTTGCAAATGGTTTTTTTTTTTAGTACTTGTCGAAGGA
This sequence comes from Euglossa dilemma, assembly GCA_002201625.1. NCBI lineage: Eukaryota > Metazoa > Arthropoda > Insecta > Hymenoptera > Apidae > Euglossa > Euglossa dilemma. The sequence goes on along the minus strand of NIJG01000296.1, from coordinate 87,355 downwards.
CTGCCATGACATCGTGGTACTCTGTAGGATCCATTAAAATTTCCATTTATGGGTTTTAGTCTAGAGATGATCTTTTATTTCGAGAGAGAGAGAGAGAGAGTGCAAAAGACTATTGACTCCACGGTTTTCCATAAAATCGAATGCATAAATGGATATTTCCGGTATTTATAGGTGTTCGTAATTGTCGTAAGAATATTTGTCAAAATTCGCAGTGGTCTTTGTGGGATTTGTTTCATTTTGCAAATGGTTTTTGAGTATGTGTTGGAGGATGGTTATGACACCATAGTACTCTGTAGGGTCCATTAAAATTATCATTCATGGGTTTTAGCCTAGAGATGGTTTTTTTTAGAGAGAGAGGGTGCAATAGACTACTGACTCCACGGTTTTCCATAAAATCGAATGCATAAATGGATATTTCCGGTATTTATCGGTGTTCGCAATTGTCGTAAGAATATTTGTCAAAATTCGCAGTGGTCTTTGTGGGATTTATTTCATTTTGCAAATGGTTTTTTTTTTTAGTACTTGTCGAAGGACTGCCATGACATCGTGGTACTCTGTAGGATCCATTAAAATTTCCATTTATGGGTTTTAGTCTAGAGATGATCTTTTATTTCGAGAGAGAGAGAGAGAGAGTGCAAAAGACTATTGACTCCACGGTTTTCCATAAAATCGAATGCATAAATGGATATTTCCGGTATTTATAGGTGTTCGTAATTGTCGTAAGAATATTTGTCAAAATTCGCAGTGGTCTTTGTGGGATTTGTTTCATTTTGCAAATGGTTTTTGAGAAAGTGTTTGAGGATGGTCATGACACCATAGTACTCTGTAGGGTCCATTAAAATTACCATTCATGGGTTTTAGCCTAGAGATGGTTTTTTTAGAGAGAGAGAGAGAGTGCAATAGACCACTGAATCCACGGTTTCCTATAAAATTGAATGCATAAATAAGTGGCCATTTTTGTGCCACCGATATTTATCATTTGTTTCTTTTTGCGAGTGGTTTTTGAGAAAGTGTTGGAGGACTGTCATGACACTGTGGGGTACTCTGTAGGCTCCATTGAAATTTCCATTTATGGGTTTTAGCCTAGGGATGGTCTTTTTTTTTTTTTTCGAGAGAGAGAGTGCAATAGACTACTGACACCACGGTTTCCCATAAAATCGAATATATAAATGGTTATTTCCGAGCCATCGGTATTTATCATTTGTTTCATTTTGTAAGTGGTTTTTTGAGTACCAGCCGGAGGATGGTCATAACAGTGTGGTACTATGTATCATTAAAATTTCCATTCATGGGTTTTAGCCTAGAAATGGTCTTTTTTTTAGGGAGAGAGAATGCAATAGACCACTGACTCCACAGTTTCCCATAAAAGTCAATGCATAAATGGATATTTCCGGTATTTATCGGTGTTCGTAATTGTCGTAAGAATATTTGTCAAAATTCGCTGTGGTGTTTGTGGGATTTGTTTAATTTTGCGAGTGGTTTTTGAGCAAGTATTGGAGGATTGTTATGACACCGTGATACTATGTACCATTAAAATGTTCATTTACGGGTTTTAACCTAGAGATGGTCTTTTTTTCGAGAGAGAGAGAGAGTGAAATAAACCACTGACTGCACGGTTTCCCATAAAAGTCAATGCATAAATGGATATTTCTGGTATTTATCGGTGTTCATAATTATCGTAAGAATATTTGTCAGAATTCACCGCGGTCTTTTTTGAGATTTGTTTCATATTGCAAATGGTTTTCAGAATGTGATGCAGGATGATCAAGACCCCGTGGTACCATATAGGATCCATTCAAATTTCCATTTATGGATTTTAGTCTAGAGATGATTTTTTTTGGAGAGAGAGCGCAATAAACCACTGACTCCATGGTTTCCCATAAAATTGAATGCATACACGGATATTTCCGTGCTACTGGTATTTATCGGTGTTCATAATTATCTTAAGAATACTTGTTAGAATTCTTTATGGTTTCTGCGAGATTTATTTCATTTTGCAAGCGATTTTTGAGTACCTGTCAGAAGATGGTTATGACACCGTGGTACTCTGTAGGATTCATTGAAATTTCCATGTATGGATTTTAAACTAGAGATGATCTTTTCTAGAAAGAGAGTGCAATAGACCACTGACTCCACGGTTTCCCATAAAATCGAATGCATAAACGGATATTTCCGGTATTTATCGAAGTTCATAATTGTCGTAAAAATACTTGTCAGAATTCGCTATGGTCGCTGCGAGATTTGTTTCGTTTTGCAAGTGGTTTTTTAGGATGTTTATGTCACCGTAGTACTCTGTAGAGTCCATTGAAATTTCCATTTATATGTTGTAGCCTAGTCATGGTCTTTTTTTCGATAGAGAGAGTGCAATAGGCCACTGCCTCCACGGTTTCCCATAAAATCAAACACATAAATGGTTATTTCCGTGTCACCGGTATTTATCATATGTTTCATTTTGTAAGTGGTTTCTGAGAAAGTGTCGGAGGATGGTCATGACACCGTGGTACTCTGCAGGGTCCACTGAAATTTCCATTTATAGGTTGTAGTCTAGAGATAGACTTTTTTTGGAGAGGGAGCGCAATGGACTTGATGAATAGGGTATATGGGGTGAAATATGATTTCACGTAGAAAGTAGAGAAATTTGCTTATAATATATTGCATTAGGTCGTTCAGAAAGTCCATTCGTTTTCTTTTTTTTTTTCTTTTTTTATGCCGCTTAAGAGTGAAGTTGGCTGTGAAAAAATACAATTAGGTTAAAGGTACAATTAGGAAAAAACGAAATTACTTTTAGAACAACCTAATAGGATTTTTAGATACTTTTAGATTATCCTGTATTTAATATGGTATTAATATTGTTTGATAATATATATAATAGGATTAGCTGTTCTATTGGTATTTTGTGGGGAGCTAATTTTATTGCATAAACAATAGGATTAGCTGTTCTATTGATATTTTCGACTAGTATCGTGGTGAACTAATTTTATTGCATAAATAATAGGATTAGGTACTCTATTGATATTTCGTGGTGAGCTAATTTTATTGCATAAATAATAGGATTAGCTGTTCTATTGACATTTTGTGGTGAGCTAATTTTATTGCATAAATAATAGGATTAGCTGTTCTATTGATATTTTGTGGTGAGCTAATTTTATTGCATAAATAATAGGATTAGCTGTTCTATTGACATTTTGTGGTGAGCTAATTTTATTGCATAAATAATAGGATTAGCTGTTCTATTGATATTTTGTGGTGAGCTAATTTTATTGCATAAATAATAGGATTAGCTGTTCTATTGACATTTTGTGGTGAGCTAATTTTATTGCATAAATAATAGGATTAGCTGTTCTATTGATATTTTGTGGTGAGCTAATTTTATTGCATAAATAATAGGATTAGCTACTCTATTGATATTTTGTGGTGAGC
>NIJG01000294.1:136570-157716 GCA_002201625.1 Euglossa dilemma | reverse complement strand
GGCCAAGTTAGAGGCCCGTAAATTGTCCATTGGGTCAGATTTGAGTTATTTTAAAAGGGTATTCGATAATTTCGAATTGTCCTCCTCGAGTTGTCCATCAAGTTTGATTGGTTCAACGTTTGCCTCTGTTTCCGTGTAAGATATTGTCAAGAATGATAGTGAATCGGTTTGGACGAGGATCGATTATGCATAAATAGAGATTGAACTTGTGGTCTATAATTTGTCTCTATGGGTCTAGTAGAGTTGGCACTGTATACCCTCATTGATCATAGTTTGACAATGGATAGACATGTGTAATGGAGTTTAGTCAGTTTTGGGTGCATTCGTCGCATTAACAAATTCCACTCTTTCCTTAGAATTCTCTAAATCATCGAACATGTCCCCAAAACAAAACCTTACGAATCACTTAACCTAACAAAAAGAAAATCACAGTTGAACAAAGGTCAGAAAACGGAAGATCGCGCATAACAGGAAAAGAGAGAAAGAGAAAGAGAGAGGTGAGAAAAATGCATACCAAGTTACAAACTACGCAACTTTTCAAACTTCGATATCCCTATCATCTCGTTCGTCGCACCAAAAAATACCAGTCTCACCCTAAAATTCCCTAGATCACCAAAAATCTCCCCAAAACAAAACCCTTCGAACCATTTAACCTAACAAAAATCGCGCGTTGCTCGAAGACCGCGCAGAAAAGAAAGAGATAAAAGGAGAGAGAAAGAGAGGAGAGAAAAATGCAGGTTCACGGGATGTCCGTGTCGACTTTCTCGCTGAAAGACGAGCGTATCGCGAGTAAAATGTAGGTTATGTCTATAAAATTGCGCAGAGGGTGCCATCGCGAGCGTCCTCTCCTCCGTCTCTCCTTCCTCTTCCTCCTCACCTTCTTCCTTCGTCTGGAAACACCGGTAAGGTCAGCCACGGTGGATGATTTCACCTCGGCCATATTTATTATCCTAATCTCGGTGCGCTCGGTGTGCCTGGCCTACATTCGCCTGCAAATTGCCGCGACGACTTACTGCCTGCTGTTTTTCATATCTCTCATGCAAATCGCGCGCCATTCAGAGGTGTCTCTCTCCTGCTCTTCTGCGTCTCGTGCGAGCCAGCCTTAATGATCCACGATAATGGGAACGTCGATCTTCCCAGGCCTCACCGCCACGGGGATGAGTTTCCGTTAATTGAACGGTTAATTGAAGGACTTAGTTAGCGGAATTGAGAAATACAGTCCTCGGTTATTGAATTTCCTGTGCAGGAATCGGGTATCAAAACGATGGCGGAGTAATGTGATTGGCAGGAACAAATTTCGAATAAAATTCGCAATTAATTTTTAATCAACTGACACACTGCACTATTGTATTTTTATTAGACTTTTTATTCGCTTTATTTGTTTATGCAAGAAACTTTGATGATGATACCTAGAACGATACTAAATCTTACTTTTTGAAAAGTAATTGAGCGATGAATGGGTGTAGAATTTTTTAGAATTGTGATACACAGTGTTTTTTTATAGTTAGAGACTTCAGTCGATTAGATCAATGGATGATATCGGGTTTTGGAATTTTTTTAAGCAGTCCAGGTTGATTACTTTTCGAGAAATAATTCAGCGATGAATCGGTGTAGAATTTTTTAGAATTGTGATGATACACAGTGTTTTTCTTTTTATAGTTAGAGACTTCAGTCGATTAGGTCAATGGGTGACATGGGTTTTGGAATTTTTTTTAAGCAGTGTGTCTTGGAGTTTCTTTAGTTGGTTTTGCGAAAAACTCGATTTTTAGGTCTCTATACCTTTTTATTTTCAAGTTATCTTCTAAATTGGTTCGTGAACAGTTTACAAATTTTATGCAATGAACGATACTCTGCAATTACGCGAAATGTGAACCCTTTGCGATACGAAGTAGCAGCTCGAAGTGAAAGTTTTTTGCAAAGTAAAGCAATCTTTATTGCTGCTTCGCTTTCATAAAAGTTATGCAGGTATTATACAATATGTACATAAACTGAATCTGTAACATAACTCGTGGCTTCCCATTAACATTTTCTGACTATCCGTAAAATATTATTTTCTCTCCTTTCTACACTGTAGATAATAAACTGATAGTAATAAACTGTACGTTTATTATCTCGAAACACCATCTAGATCATCTTGGAACAATTATGAGAAAGATATTCTAAATTTTCCAATTTCGAACGATTCATTGAAACGTATAGAAATGTAATAAAATCGAGTGATAAATGAAAATTTCTTTTAAACGAAATTGAAAGGAGAAATTTACTTTAGAATTAATTAAATCCTATTTCATTTCAAGCAAGTTTTATCGTCGAAACGAAACAAAGAAGATTTGCCGATATATAACGGCACAGGAAGAAAAATATATTAGATTATTCAACATTGGCAGTTTCGCGAACAAAACACGTTCTCGCGAGTGTAATTAACCTATATGCATAAATAACAGTCGTTATTCGCCGAAAGAAAACTCCAAAACGCGGAAGAGAAGCTATAGAGAACGGACGATTTCCGTTTATCGCCTCCGAAAGAAGCGTCTGTTTATCGTCGTAAAATTCAGCTTTCACTCGAAAATGGCAAAAAGCTGCAAATAGCCAGGGAAACTAATTTAGTCGGTCTATACAGCGTCGAATTACCAATTATTAATAAACATTCCCAGCCGCTTAAAATCCATTTTCTACGCGAACACCTAACACCCGGCAGACTTTATACTTTCCGCTGAATTATCTTCGTCTATGGCGTAGAATTACGTGGAAAAATGTAACAATAATTTCGAAGGAATTTTAAAACGACCGAGCAAACGGAATAATTGTTCGAATAACTATAAAGCATAAACGTAGAAAGTCTACGAAGTCATTATTATTAATAATATTCTTATAATTCTTCCCATCCTTGTTGTAACCTTCGATTGTTATAAAATAAGAAATATCACTGATATTTTGTAGATTAAAAAATACACTCGGTCTTCGAAAGCTTGCCAAAGTTTGATGATCAGATTAACCAGTCGTCAAACAACACTTATGGCTGCAAAATCGAAAAAAAAAAGAAATAACTATTAATTCTTATCCGAGCGAAATCTGATTCTAAAAATAGACAGTGCTGTTGGATAATTGTTTTGGTCATCTATAGATATTATTAATTAAATTCCACATTCATTAAATGAATGATTTGAACGTGGATAATTTATTAATCATTCTAATGACGAGTGAAAAGATTTAAATAACAATAAACGTTTAGATATTAAACTTTATAAAATTAGAAATAATAAAAAATGTATTCTATTGAAAATAAATTCTAAACCGACTTCGATTAGTAGTCACCCTCCATCTTAACTGCAATTAATTATTATCAAATACACATTTTCCCATTATTTCGGCCATTGGTAATAAACATCGCTCTCCGAAGAAGGAATTTTTTTTTTCTTCACCAAGGGATGATAACGCAATCCCATAGATACTTTCATCGTCTCTTTTTACTCAGAAACGAGGAAATCTGTAGAAAATTCCATTTTTGATATTGCTCATCGTCTCAAAATCAGAGGACTCTTTCCTTTCTTTTCTTTTTTCTTTCTGAGTAATAATTGTGTAAAAGTGATGAATAGAATTTTTTAGAATTGTGTTACACAGTGGTTTTTATAGTTAGAGACCTCGATGGGTTAGGTTAATGAGTGATGTCGGGTTTTAGAATTTTTTTAAGTAGTGATTTTATATATAAAAGATACATTTCATTCATTTCTCTTTTAAATAATTAAGCGATGAATGGGAGTAGAAATTTTATAATAGATATCTATCTATCATATATCTTACGTATACCAACAAAATTACGCAATTCACCCACATACCGATACCCACACTTTCAAATATTCAGAAAAAAGGAAAAGCGAAAGCAAAAAGTAAACACTGAACACAGTTTTCCCTCGTAACTACAGAAATTCCCAACACTTAGGCGCCATCTTAAATCACTCCTCGAGATCACCATCTTCCTTCATACCTAATCACCTCGAAAGTATGAATCGTTCGAGCTCCTCTCCGCGCGCGGAATCGAAGCTGAGGAGCGAAAAGGAAGCGCTGCAATCGTTCATTCATTTCTTTAATAAATAATCAAACGATGAATGGGAATAGAAATTTTATAATAGATATATATCTATCATATATCTCAAATATACCAAAAAATTACGCAATTTGCCCACACACCGACACTCACACCTTCAAACACCAGGAAAAAGCGAAGACGAAACGAAAGCACCGCATTTCATTCATTTTTCGTTTAAATAATCAAGCGATGAATGGAAATACAATTTTTATGATAATTATTTATCATATATCTCACATATACCAACAAAATTACGAAATTCACTCACACACCGACACCCAGACCTTCAAATACCCAGGAAAAAGCGAAAGCGAAACGAAAGCACCGCATTTCATTCATTTTTCTTTTAAATAATCAAATGATGAATGGGAGTAGAAATTTTATAATAGATATATATATCTATTATATATCTCACATATACCAAAAAATTACGCAATTTGCCCACACACCGTCACTCACACCTTCAAATACCCAAGAAAAATCAAAAGCGAAACGAAAGCACCAAACACAGTTTTCCTTCGCAAGCACAGAAATTTCCAACACCTAGGCGTCATCTTAAATCACTCCTCGAGATCACCACCTTGCTTCATACCTAATCACCTCGACAGTATGAGTCGCTCGAGCTCCTCTTCACACGCGGAATCAAAGCTGAGGAGCGAAAAGGAAACGCTGCGATCGTTCGGGGATTAAATTTAAACTCGAGCACGGTTCGATTGTCGAGCTTGCGTTATATCATCGGGATTCCGAGGGACGCGGGGTTCCCTTGGCTAGCGAGGCATTAACTTTTAACCCATTTTCATGAATCATCGCGACGATTCGAGGACCGCTGCCAAGAATTCGGTGCACGGCCCTCGTCTCCTGGCTAATAATCCTCGCGTCAGCTCGAACTTGCGAAACAGGCCTCGGATAAAATCTTCCCGCCACGCTCGTGAATCATCCCGAGCGGATTAGAACGTTTGTAAACACTCGTGGGAATGCGCAATTCGCGGCTAGCTGAATCATCCGATCTGTTGTTGCTTCTGCTGAATTATCTATCTATGTTGCATCCGATAATCGCGGAGAGGGTTCCTTCAGCTTAGTATGATTGTTTATCGATGTGATAAATTCGGTTTCGCGTATAATAATGTTAGGAGATTGGGATTAGAAGGATACTCATTGGTGATGCGAGTTGGGAATTTTCTCGCGAGTTCACGGGATGAAATTGGCTTCCGAGATTAGTGATTTCGAGGTTTATAGTCTTTTGTTTGTGGAACAGTGATTTAACCCTTTGCACTCGAGAGGCGACTCTCAGTCACCATTTAATTATATTCTAAAGATCGATATTAATTGATATATCAAATATAAAATTACCCACCGATGCGTGGAATGTCGAGATAAAATAATTCCATGTCTTAATTTTCATAGGTTTTCTTATTTACCGTTTTAAAAATATTGTTAACTTTATGGTAGAAGATTTTCGAGTTACTATTTTTCTGTAATGAAAAAATCATCGAGTGACATGAACTAAACAAATTTTTTTTTTCTTCTTAAGTTGGCAACACGAGAAAAAATCACCGATTCACAGTGTCTCGGCGTTACCGTCGTGTTTATCGCGATCTAATTGTTCACGATGATACCGCAAAAGTTTATTTTTCCCCCAAAAAATTATTTTTATCTTCTTAAGTTGACAACACGCGTAAAAATCACCGATTCCCGGTGTCTCGGCGTTACCGTCGTGTTTATCGCAATCTAATTGTTCACGCTGATACCGCGGAAGTCGATTTTTCAAAAAAATAAGAAGATAAACACGACGGTAACGCCGAAACACCGAGATTCGGTGATTTTTTCTCGCGTTACGAACTTAATCGACCGTGTCTAATGGCATGCCGGTCCCGACTGACTAATGACACGATTCTCACCCACGCATGAAGCAGCCTATCTCGATATCTCGGACGTAATTATGTCCATGCGCGACATTAGCGTACAATGTTCCATTGTCGACTGTGTCCCAGCGGTTTTCTAAGCCGCTGCTCACCGTGACGCCTTCTTTTTTTCCTACCCTCTGCACCGTTGCTCGAAATCGTCGGATCCGAGATGAATCATGCGTAACGCCGCGATCACAGCTAATTCCAGGTTGAACGAATGGCCGGAGGATTGCTGCACCGGCCACCTTTGATTATACGTTCGACCGATGTGTTATCCTCGCGCAAGGTGACTCCGAGCGAGTGAGAAAGTCGGACGAGATCGTTTGATCTCGGGTCATCTCGAATGAAAGTTGTTAGGTGGCTTCGGATACCACGGTCAATAAGTGCTCAGACGGTTAGAACATCTGGCATGTTTGAGGATTCGCTGGCTTTCCAAGGCTCTTTGGCAGAAGGTGTTACACGCGAATTCCGATTTTCTTCCTTGTTCGGCGATTAGAGGTAGGTTCGGGTTCGATTATCGCTGAAATGAAATCTGGAGGATCGGTGTGTCGACAATGTACCTTTATCGTGCAAATTATTCGGTTCTTCTGAAAGTTATTTCGTTTTCTTTGGTGAAAATGAAACACGAATTTTTTAGAGTGACGTTTCACGTGATCATGAACAGTCGAATTCGACGAATTTAATCTCTGAGTAATTTCAGGAGTTGTTATTCGACGCATTGCATCTATCAATGTCTTTATTTTGTCTTCGTCGGCTTCAACAGGCCTGATAAAACGTGGTGCAGCTTCAACATCGAAATTGTCGGAACGAAATTTTGCAAAACAATTTTGGCATTTCGGTCGATACATCTACTTCATACACATCGCATAATTTTTGCCTTGCTTCAACTGCATTTTTAGCTTTTCGATAGTAAAAGAGTAAAATATGTCGAAAATGCTACTTTCGATTTTCTATCTTTGATAGGGCACGAAACAAAAACTATTGCAAAGTATAAAACAAAACTTTTGATACTTAGCACTATAAACATCAATTTTCGAACCTTATTGAAGATAGATTTCTTTTCAATATTTAATTTTGATTTGTATTGGTGGCTGTAGATGAGAATTAGGCTTGAGCTCTTAAGTCTTGAGCTCTAATACATTCGACCGCGACTGCGCCTCAACTACCGGAGCAAATCTAATTTCCATGAGGCCTCTGTTGAACCGAAAAAAACAAACGCAGCAACGAAATTTACACTTCCTAGTGATCTGAAATCACTAATAAAATTTGTAATTCAGTAGTCACCAATCTAATCGAATATAATCACAAACTTGCAGAGAAACTAAGATAAAAATCCAAATTTCAGCCTAACTGCCACCTACAACCGTCAATCAAAACAAAAATTCGATATTCAAAACGAACCAGCCTTCAGATACTCTCCTCCCCCCAAAAAAATAAAAATCCAAAAATCCTGCATTGTCCAGCAGCGATCCTAATCCATTCGGCCACGACTGCGCATCAACTGCCGGAGCAAATCTAATTTCCCAGAGGCCTCTGTTGAACCGGGAAAAACGCAGCAATGAAATTTACACTTCCTAGTGATCTGAAATCACTAATAAAATTTGTAATTCAATAGTCACCAATTTAATCGAATATAATCACAAACTTGCAGAGAAACTAAGATAAAAATCCAAATTTCAGCCTAACTGCCACCTACAACTGTCAATCAAAACAAAAATTCGATATTCAAAACGAACCAGCCTTCAGAGATCCCCTTCCCCAAAAAGAGATAAAAATCCAAAAATCCTGCATTGTCCAGCAGCGATCCTAATCCATTCGACCGCGACTGCGTCCGAACTGCCGGAGCAAATCTAATTTCGCAGAGGCATCTGTTGAATCGAAAAAAAAAACGCAGCAATGAAGTTTATATTCCCTAGTGGTCAAAAATCACCAAAGAAATTTCAATTGAATAGTCACGAATCTAATCGATTGAAATCACAAACTTGCAGAGAAACTAAGATAAAATTCCAAACTTCAGCCTAAAATCTCAAACCTAACTTCCATTTACAACTACGAATCCAAATCTAAATTCGATATTCAAAACGAACCGACCTTCAGAGTCCCTCCTCCCCAAAAAGAGATAAAAATCCAAAAATCCTGCATTGTCCAGCAGCGATCCTAATCCATTCGACGGCGACTGCGCCCGAACTGCCGGAGCAAATCTAATTTCCCAGAGGCCTCTGTTGAACCGGGAAAAAAACGCAGCAATGACTGCTGGAACTGCTCGACCGACTATATCCCTGCGAAGGTCGTCGAGTTATTAAAACCAGTCGCGCTTTCGCCATGAGGCGTGCGTGGCGGGAAGCCGGGCGTCGCGTCGCGTCGCGCCGCGTATCAACCCTCTCGGTGGCCTGTGAGAAGCAACTGCGAACGGAATGGAAGTGGCAAGTTGCGAGCCGCCGGTTAACCACCGGCTCTGTCGTTCACGAGCTGCCAGGACGTATCCTCGCGATGACCTCTTCTCGTTGGAGAGGCCGCGCCGCAATACGCGTCGGCGCGGTTTTACGGCCGTCCGACGAAATTAAACTGCCACCCTCAAAGCCGCCCGATGTCGGCTCGTCCGGCCAGACTGGACGACGAGAAGCGTCTTCTCGCTGAACGCGATGAAATTCGCGCCTCTTTCAGTCGGCTTGCTCCTCTACGTCCTCGAAGGAATGCTCGACGCTGGTTTTCGGGATGACGAGAGTCCTTTCCGGTGTTTATGAGACTCGTTGCGTCAAGATAGTTGAAGATTTTGGATTGAGATTCGTAAATAGCTCGAGTTGGGTTGCAGAAGGTTTTGGTTTTGAATAGGATGCTGGGAATTAGGTTTGATCCTGTTTGAAATTGGATATTTGCTGCGATTCCTTGTAGAATTGGATTTAGAGGAGTTCTTTTAGAGGATTGTTCTAGGATAAGTTGGTATAAAATATAGATTTTCATATACGATATAGATTTCAGCTTTCGATGAATGCAAGTCTTGAATTGTTTATGGAACTATAGAACAGTTATGGAACTGGGTCGAGTTGGATTGCAGAAGGTTTTGATTTAAGATAGGATGATTTGTTTACTGGGAATTATTTCAGGATATTAGGTTTGATCCTGTTTAAAATTGGATATTTGCTGTGATTCTTTGTAGAATTGGATTTACATGAGTTTTGTTAGAAGAATGTTCTAAGATGAGTTAGTGTACAATATAGATTTTTATATACGATATAGACTTCAGCTCTGGATCAACGCAAGTCTTGAATTCTTTATAGAACTCGTTGCACCACGCTAAGATTTTGGGACGGGATCAGGTAATTGCAAGCTCAGATACAGTTCCTTCTCGCATATCTACCAAAGCAAACGTAGCTTAGACCAAACGCACTCATCGAACGACTAGACCTAACTGAGCTCGGATTGTAAAAGAAGGCCTCCGACGAACCTAACGGAACAAATGGAACGAATATGAAAACATCCAAACCCTGTCCGACCCGTGTGAAAGAGAAGGTGAACCATAGAAAGGTATACTGCTCGAATCCGCGCGGAATTTGCGGAAAAATCGGTATAAATACCTACGCGACATGCCATTCGTCAGGAAACTTAGAAAGTACACAATAGAATAACACCCGTTGAGGAGAATCAAACAAAGAACTGCAAGAATGCTAATGTAAAACTATAAACCAAGGTCTGTCCGAAATAACACGCGAACAGGCCTGCGAACCTTTTATCCCACTGATAATTTATCACCGCGGAGCCGCGGTATAAATTCCGTTATCACAATAAAGCAGGGAAAATCGCGCAACGACCGATAAATTTCCACGCCCGTCTTTCGTTTCCCTCCTGGACGATATGCGATCGGGATTGGCGAACTCGGTGCACGCGAGAAAATCAATTTCAACCCGTCGAACGCCGAGCCAAATTACGTTTAATACCCCGGCGAGGGCTAATTGGAATTTCTCCGTTCGTATATTCAATAATCCGGCTAGGATTAACACATCGACGCGAGTGTATCGCGATCTGCATAACACGCGTTATTGGACGCGTTAGAATAATCGAGGAACGGTTCTAGGACAGAACGGAGAAGTCCATATATCGTGCGGGCCCGGTGAGTTACGAACTGGTACGAGCAAGACGTAACGAGTTGGTTGTTTAGAAAAATCACCTACGCCCCGGGCGTATGGTAATAACAACGAGGAGCAAACTGCGGGATAGAGATATCAGTGAAAGCAGATCGGTTGCCAATGCGTTTCGATTCAGTAATTATTGTTCTTTCGACATCGAGATATTAAGGATGCATGCAACGCCGGCAATTATTGTAAAATGTTCCATGCCAATGTCTGCCCGGATAAGGATCGGACTCTGCATTTTAATTGCGGGCCATTTTGTCCTGTATTATATATCTGGCAGATTTTTTTCCGTGCATTGTCTGCGTGTTTTACTTTTTATTTAGGTTTTACGTTAAGCATGATGTATCTAAGATTTAATTCGCTATTGTATATCGGAAATCTACAAGATTGTTTTCTTTTAATGGACTGTAATGGATTTTCTTCGTTTTCTACCTTTTGCTTTATTGGGATTTTTATTACGCGTATCTAAGATTTAATTCGCTATTGTATATTAGAAATCTAAAAGATTGTTTTCTTTTAATGAACTGTAATGGATTTTCTTCATTTTCTACCTTTTGCTTTTGGGATTTTAATTACGCGTATCTAAGATTTAATCACCTTTTATACGTCGGAAATTTGAAAGATTCTTTGTTTTTAAGATTAGAATGCATTTCTTCCATTTTCCATTCTTTATTTTTGTGAATTTTAAATATAATATATTTAGGATTTAATTCTCTCTTATATATCGGAAATCTGACAGATTTCTTTTTGAATAGATTGGAATGAGTTGTCTCCATTATTGCATATTATTTCTTTTCTTATTTTAATTGTAATATATCTATGACTTAATTCTCTATGAATGATTTCTTTTTTAAATGGATCGGAATGGATTCTTAAATAATTATAATTACGGTTATCGATAAACTCGGGAAACTGTCATCTTTCCTTTAAGCTAAGAATGAACATCCTAACATTTTTAGTTTTCGTGTAATCTTTCAATCGCGCGTTGTTAAAGAAACTCATATTTTTTCCAAAACTGAAGGTTACAGAAAAATTTCGTTTACCCGATTTAGAGAGATGAATTGAATAAAAATTACCCAATGAACATTGCAAGTGAAAAATCGTATTTGCACGGTGTAATCAAGATTCCCAATGACACCAACACGACGAACAGCAAAATGTGAATTGCACAAGCACTAAAAACGTTAAAAGCAGTTTGCATGTTCGAAATAAAAACGAGGATAGCCAGTTAAGCGTTATTCCCTAGTTCGGCCCCCCGAGCTAGAAAAATGGCGGCGCTCGGAGCGTCCAATAATAGCAACGCGTGCAAACAGCCTCTCGAAGAGAGATATCAGTGAAAGCAGATCGGTCCACGCCGGTCGAACGATCATTGTTCGAGCGCCGATGTGCCAGAGTCATTGTTTTCGCAACGTGTAATCGCGGAAGCGAAAAATCCCCGATCTTCAACCCGGGTCCATGCTCGACCGGCTCTGAATTGGGAAACCTCGCTGATCAGCCAGGATTATCGACAGGGGTATCCAGCTGGGCGACTCTCCGAGCGTTTCGCTCGAGAAAAGAGAATGACATAACCTTTCGCAGCTTTCAGAGGACTGTGATCCTCGTAGGCTTCGAGATTCATCGAATAACAGTTCGATAGAGATGGGATTCCGACTGGAAAGGATTTCAGTCGGTCTCTGAGCTCTCTGAGGTCTAGACGAGTGACAGGTTCGACGGTTCTGTTTCTCAGATGCGAGAGACGAGATTTGCCGAAGAAAGCAATAGAACGTATGGGTGTTATCATTCGGTTCGTTATCAAGTTGGTATAGGATTATTATTGTCACTGTTGAGGACTTTGGTTTATTATTATTGGGCCCAAGAATGTTTCTGTATCTGTAATCTCGTTAGGGTTGAGTCGACGCGATGATAATAGTTGGGACTTAAATTAATGTGGCTGGATTCGAAATATTTTGAATATTATACTAGGCTGAATACTATAAATATTACGAATAACTGTAGAACAGTAGGGTATCGCGAATATTAAAAATAAATAAATAGTTGGGATTTAAATTAATGTAGCTCAATTCGAAATATTTTGAATATTATACTAGGCTGAATACTATAAATATTACAAATAACAGCAAAACAGTAGTGTATCACGAATAATAAAAAATAAATAAATATTGTGGAAATCTAACAAGTAAGGTCCTGACAGAATATCGAGTATGTTTAGGACGAAAGTGATAAGAGAATATGACGAATGTATAACTGTCGTCGTTCTCGCTCTCACCACAAAATGGCTTCCAGGTTAAAGAAGATTCGAGGATTTCTCGCAAGTTCTCGCTAAACCCCTTCAATTCCTATATATACCACACCTAGGCCTTCCAATAATAACGTTATACTTTACAATAACGTTGGTTGGACGAAATTCTACTTACAATGAGTCTGTCAAAAGCAAAAGCGTGAAATCCAGGCTGTTTGTATTACGGCAGGGCAACAATGTTGCATTCGCGTGCAGGATCATCGTGAAATCGATTTGCTACGGAGAACAGGGAAAAGAGGGCAAAGAGGACAACTGTAAAATCGCGGCAGAGAATGGCGGACATCGCGATTCCACGCCTGGTCGATCGATATCGATCGTTCGTTCAGCCTCGATGTCGAACATTCGGGGCAACCGTCTGATCCGTCGTCGATACACCGTGTCTCTTCGACATTGCCGTGAGATTAAGATGACAGGATGCTTGTGACAACGTCTTTGGCCCACCAGTGTTTCGAATCAACAGTGAGAAGGACTGCTTTCTCTGACTTGGCGTAACTATGGGGTTTTAGGCACTTTGAAATTTAAAAGTTTGATAGACCATTGTGTATCGAGTCCAAAGAATCCTATAGAGATCATGATGTGACAGGTCTGCAAATCCGATAAATCGTAATGTAATATAGGTTTGTGAACCACAGTGTGATGTGTCTGCAGACGTGGTAGATAATAACGTGAGAAATCTTGAAGACCTGGTAGACAACTATAGAGCGTGAAGAAGTTTTGTAGATCTAACAGACCTCAGTGTGAGAGGCCTGAAGATTCGATTGACTCTATAGTGTGAGAAGTCTGAAAACCTAAGTAGTAATTATAGTGTGACGAGTCCACATATCTGATAAACCAATAGTGTGATTGATAGGTATAACAAATCCCTAAGTCTTAATAGTGTGATAGATTTGCAAATCTGATAAATTATAATGTGATAGATAGGTCTGTATACCTAATAGATCACAATGTTATATATCTGCAAACCTTTCACACGATAGTGTGAGAAGTTTGCAGATCTGACAGAACATAATGTGAGAGGTCTGAAGATTCGATAGACTCTATAGTGTGAGAAATCTGAAAACCTAGGTAGTAACTATAGTGTGACGAGTCCACATATCTGGTAGACCAATAGTGTTGTGATTGATAGGTATAACAAATCCGTAAGACTTAATAGTGTGATAGGTCTGCAGATTTAATAGATAACATGTTAAATCTGCAAAGTGTTGTATATAGTAGGTCTGAAAATCTGATAGGTCCATAGTGTGGATAGATCTGAAAATCTGATAGACTACACAGTGTGATAGATTTGTAAATCCGATAAATTATAATGTAATAAATAGGTCTGTATACCTAATAGATCACAATGGGATATATCTGCAAACCTTTTATACGATAGTGTGAGAAGTTTGCAGATCTGACAGACCACAATGTTGAGAAGTCTGAAGATTCGATAGAGCATAGTGTGAAAAGTCTGAAGATCTGGTATAGACTATAGTATAATAAGTTTTTCAGATTTAATAAACCATACTGTAATAAGCAGATTAGCAGATCTGATAAACTCTAATATGATGGATCAATCTTCTCTAACAGAACTTTTAAAGAATTTTCTCTATACGCTGAATGTATGGCACCTGTAAATAAATTTAGATCACCTAATGTGACAAAGAGACAATAACCATGACCTATCAGGACGAAATGGGACAGAATGAAATAAAACTGTTGTAGCCACAGGATGTGTTAGTTAGAAACATTACGCAAATTCTGGTTAGACAGTTCGCGAAGGAGACTTCTGGCAAAATCGTTTGCTCTTTCCACTCCAAATCCTTGCTAGTTGGAAGCACATCACCTGGTCGTATGTGGGTGAAGGGTGGCCAGAATGGCGACACTGTTCTTTGACAGACCTAGGTCTTTAGGTCAATGTTGCATTATCTAACCTGAGGTTAGCCACATCGACAGAAGACCTAGACATTTCTGTCACCCGACTTCAGAGCTTACTGTGCGAGCACATCTGGCAAATGTCTATTCCTCTTTCTCCTGGGTCTATCGAAAATTCGAATCCCATATGCACTCTCGCGGTGCGTGTCCAACTGTGTAACAACACGCAGCTGTGTACAGGCGATCTCGTGCTCGAGGACGCATGAAAGTGTGGCTTTGCTTAGCGGCAGAAGGACGGTCTAATAGAATTTGGGTCGTTCCGATTTCCACGTGATGGATTTCTGCACGATGAGGACGCACACGCGGCTTAAGGTTCTCGAGATTAAGAGTGGCTTTTCGGGCAGCCTGTTTGGCATTGACACGTTTGGGATAGGCTGTTTATGAAGGTGAAACTGGGCTACTATGAGCAGTGTCGAGTAGGATAGATGAAGGTGTCTAGGCCATTCGAGGTTCCGTTTCGTCTTGGTCTCTCTTGGTCGTTCGGTGAGCGTCTTTGATGAACAGTAGCGGAAATGTGGATGCGTGGCTTGATGGAGATTACTTGGAAGCCATTTGGATGCAGCTCCACTGCTTCAAGCGTTCAGACTTTAATTTAATTTAATGCCAAATTAAATTTAGGAAAATTACGAGGATAACTGAAATTCTCCTGCGTTTTCTCACTAATTCCAAAAAATAAAAAATCCCAAAGGAGTTATTTTGATACCCTTGGTTGTTCTAGTATTAAAACATAGTATAATATTCTAAACTGTAATACTGTACTGTTGGGAAGAATTTGTTGAGTTTAGAAAACAAGGCTGATCCAGTGTTCGCGATAATAATTCGATAGGCAGAATCGGTGTAATAGATACCTTGTGAAACTAATGAATAATAAATTAGTAAGAATTCTAACTGGCGGAGCTTGGCTGAATGGTGAATGTAATACAGTTATTACATCGATATCGTGTTCATTATCATAAAAGGACCATTATCGTGCAACAACGAGAAAGAGTTTTCAGCAATCACGAAGCAAAACGTACTGGGAGCGTTCTATAAGCATGCACAAACGTTTGATACATATTTATGAGCGAAACATGAAAAATGAAGTATTATTTTCCCGAATGTATTAATTCTAATGGGATTTTTATTCGATAGTATTTATAGTCAATCAATTATCTATTCATTGCCTTCAAGAAATTTCAAATAATCGTTATACAAACAAAATATTCTAGAAAAATAAAAAAGGAAGTTAAATTTCTAATTTCCATCTATTTAATATATCCTCAAACTTAAAAAAAATATTCACAAACCATTTTTAAGTCTGTCTTCTTAATCCCTTAACTCGTACCATTTAACTCGGAGAATTCAGGACCAAAAAATGGGTCCAAATGGTGGATGAAGGAACTATTTCTTAGATAGCACCCACATTCAAAATATTCATACTTGGTGCGAGATTAAAACCACGACTTCGACTCGTGATGTTTATATTTGGTTCAAAATGTCGATTACGAGTCAGACTCGTGATATTTAGATTGGACTCCAAATTCTTGTCACGAGCCAGACTCGTCAAACTATGGCAAGAGGTTAATCACTAAATCTACGATCAAAAATTTTTCATTGCTATTAATAGCAACACCATTACAATTTTCTTTGGTTACGAATACCCATCATAACGAAAATCGCCTCCACTTACGAATAATACAATTATCGTAACCATAGTTCGTTTCGATAAGCCCTAATTTTCATAATTACTCTTACGAATCCAGTTTTCCAGATGAATATCTCTCCATAACACTGAATAATATGCTAATTTCGAAACAAATTTCGTTCAGTCGTCCACGGAAAGCGTAAAAATCAATTACCGTAACGTCTAATTATTTAACGCTTTGCACTCGGTGGTTTTTTCGTTACAGAAAAATAGTAATTCGGAGATCTTTTACCATAAAGTTAACGATATTTTTTAAAATAGTACAGAAGAAATCCTATGGAAATTAAGATATGGAATTATTTTATCTCGACATCCCACGCATCGGTGGATAATTTTAAATTTGATATATCAATTAACATCGATCTTTAGAATCTGATTAAATGGCGACTGAGAGTCGCCTTTCGACTGCAAACGGTTAAAACCGCGAACGTGTTGAAAAAACGTAGAATCGTTACGTTATACCTTTTTCTCACTCCGCTAGTAAGCCAGGATCCGCGAATATAACTCATTCCGCTACTATCTGCGCGCGCAGCGAGGGTAGGCGGTGGTAGGGGTATTTCGTGGATCAGTCTACGCGCACAGCCTGTCCTACGCACGTGTAAAACCCGGTAATCAGAACACGTTGAAAAAACGTAGAATCGTTACGTTACATCTTTTTCTCACTCCGCTAGTAATCCAGCATCTGCGAGTCTAACCTATTTCGCTACTGTCTGCACGCGCAGCCTGTCCCACGCACGTGTAAACCTCGGTAATCAGAACGCGTTGAAAAAACGTAGAATCGTTACGTTACACTTTTTTTTCATTCCGCTAGTAAGCCAGAATCCGCGAATCTAACCCATTCCGCTACTATCTGCGCGCGCAGCGAGGGTAGGCTGGCGGTGGTGGGGGTAATTCGTGGATCAGTCTGCGCGCGTAGCCTGTCCTACGCACGTGTAAAACCCGGTAATCAGAACGCGTTGAAAAAACGTAGAATCGTTACGTTATACCTTTTCCTTACTCCGCTAATAAGCCAAAATCCGCGAATTTAACCCATTCTGCTACTGTCTGCGCATGCAGTCTGTCCCACGCACGTGTAAAACTCGGTAATCAGAAAGTGTTGGAAAAACGTAGCATCGTTACGTTACACCTTTTTCTCACTCCGTTAGTAATCCAGGATCCGCGAGTCTACCTATTCCGCTACTGTCTGCGCGCGCAGCGAGGGTAGGCTGGCGGTGGTGGGGGTATTTCGGGGGTCAGTCTGCGCGCGCAGGCTNCGCTAGTCCACCTTCCACCACCACGCGGTGCACGCACTCTGGCAAACAGAAAGCGGGCTTTAAGCTCGTATTTCCTCGGCCGGCTGAAAGAACGTGAAGGGTGGACGTGGTTTTCTCAGCCACCGCGATCGCACGAGCACAATATCTCCTTAAACGGCGACGGCTGGCCACGGGGGCCTCTGTGCAGCGGTGTCGCGCGATTTCCAGCTGTTGGACATTCGGAAGTAGCCGGTCGTAAATCAATAGCGCGGCGTTACCGGTACGCCAGCTCTCGAGCGTCGTCGGACACGCGGCTAAATGAATATTTCGTGCCGCGGCACGGCCGGATCCTGATTAATGCGATCCGTGGCACGACCGTGCGCCGTAAACTCGATCCTGATTAATACTGTTTACAGCCCCGCGAGATCCCCACGGCCATTAATCAGGATCGAGTGACGACCTCTGGCTGGGCTGCTACTCTTAGTCGCCCGCTTGCGAGAAAGTGTCCATTAACGTTACTTCTGCGTAAGTATCGCGCCCGTTCGAGTCAATTGCACGCGTTTGCCTCGGTTCCGAGATGGCCAGCCACAGGCCACCGGGATAATACCCGCGGCTGATAGCTGCCGGCCTCCACAGCGTTCGGTTAATGCTCGAACCGTGTCCGCTGCTATTGTGCCCACCACGACCAACGGTTTCAGTTTGTACAATCGAGAGTGGCAACCATGGCGGCGCTCCGATCGATCATACTGTTGGTTTAACCCTTTCGGTACCGGTGCCGGATATATCCGGAGTCCATCCGACGACCTGTATAGACGAGCGTCGGATATATCCGCCGCTGATTATAGTTTTAACACTTTGCACTCGAGAAGCAACTGTAGTCGCCATAAAATTTTGAACACACGTGTTAATTAATATATCAAATTTAAGATAATATAACAATATGTGAGATATCGAAATTAAGTAATTTTACGTGTTAATTATTATACGATTCTTTACTTACTCACGGAAAAAAACAACGTCAGTTTTATAGTAGAAAATCTGTAAATTTATACTTTTTTGTAGGCAAAAAATCGTCAAGTGCAAAGAGTTAAAAAATAGTGTCTGTATATATATATATATATGACCAGTATATAAATAAGAAACAATGTAAAACTTATAAACAACACTCGTTGTTATACAACATTTTTTTTATCGACATTTCTCTTTTTTAGCTGCTAAAAGGTCTTTTTAAAGAAAGGGAATGTCTGTGTGTTATAATGTGCGTTATTGGTAATATGCCTGGTACATCAAAAGAGACAGGAAGGGCTAGGAAACTATATAAATAGAAGTTTTAATTTTATTTATTACGTAAGACTCCTCCAACCTTTTACTAATTTATTACATAAATTCATAGTCACAATTTTTGGAAAAGAGGAAAAGTACCGAAAGGGTTGTTAACTTTGCGGACGAGAAACGAAGTTACCGATAGATCAATATATATAAATTAAATAATTAAAAATAACGAATCGCGGAAAATTTTCAGAATTAAAAAATACGTTCAACATTGATGTCAATGCTAAAATTATTTTTCGCTACATTCCAAGCAGCTTTCAATCTAAAAAAACAAAAAAAATTCCACGTGTATTATGACATTCGTCCCCGAAGAGTTAATCCTTTGCGATTGAAGAATTTTTTCGTGGTGAACAACAACATTTCGAAGTTTTTCTCGTGTCTGTATTCTCGCTAACACTTTTAACAATAAAACAAAAAATGTATAGCACGTGTTTGGGTTAGGTTATTGGGTTACTTCGTGTATAGTTATTTTTAATATATTTATCGTTTCGTATTCGTTATTTAAGTTATGGCATTTTAAAAAATGGTGACTGACAGTCGCTGTTTTTCATGGTTTCACGTTATAGTGCATTTCATGACTCTGGTTCGGTTTTGATGACCTGGAAAACTGGCTAATTGGTGGTTCTCAAATTTTTGGCTATTTCTTGCAATTTTGTAATCCGGCCAATAAAAATCTTCTTCTTTAGGATTTTTTTTAAGGATACCATGATATCTTTTGGTACGAAGATTTTGCACTCGGATTTATTTATATTTGAATAATATTTCCAATTTTCTTTTTTTTTTTAACGAAATTATTGAAACTTATATTAAAAATGAACTCGAATGGCTGACACGAGTTCGGACCATCTGGTTGTCTAAGACGAAGCTACTTATAATACTATGAAAGCTCACAATAATTGTTGCGAAGACAGAAAAGTTTATTTCGATTTTTAAGTACACCCATGGTGTATTGAGATTTCGAAAATATTTGAGACTTTGGGCTAGATTAACTCTTGCCAAATTAATTACAAAAGAAATTTCTTCGAAAAACAGGAAAACAGGTACTTGAAACAATTATACCTCTCCAAAGACGCAGTATTATTCCGAAAATTCTCGTAGGTGGGAAAGAAACGGAGATTAAAACGACTTTCACTGATAGATATTGTAGATCTGCCGTAAGCTTCGTTTTGACGGAATTTGGTAATTAATGATTCGCGCGAGAGCGATCGTAGCACTGAAAGCGTTGGGACGGATTCGTTTTCTGATTTTATCAGATGCTACCAGGATTGATTGCCGGGTTTTTCGATCGGTGTATATGGTCTCCTTTTGTGGAAAAGTTCGCGCAGGCGGTATCAATGCTGGCCGGTGAAAGTGTTCGATATAGCAGAGAAGTATATTCATTTCCTTCGAGGCTCGGGTTCTTTCGCTTTATTGAAAAGCTGCAGGTGTGGTAGATAGCTGTCAGAAGGTAATTCATTAAGAAAATTATTCCTGTGCTGCTTATTGTATAAGCGCACGTGGTTCTGGAACAATATTTATGAAAGGATGAATGAAACCGATCGGGCTGACCTTGATCTATTATCTATTGATTAACGACCGCTATTTAATAACATTTTTGGAATCCCGGTGAAACCTTGCGATAAACTGCCCGTTTCCCGGTAATGGAACAACTATTGGCGCGTGTTCGTTTGCGTTTCGAGAAGGCAAGATTCGCTGAACGATCGCGAAGGTATGCGAATTCCTATCGCATGTCGAATTAATTAATCACAGTCGGTAGAGTTCGAAAAGTTCCAGGCAATATTTCATTCACGTGACGCCATTGTAATTAAAATCAAAATCCAAGACTTCTATGCTTAGTCCCATACAACTTCGTTTCAATCAATTCCACGCGAATGAATTATTAATAACAACGGGACAAAAATGGCTACCATATCGCACCTTTAACGCGTTCAATCCGAAAGTCGTCGATCTTGTTAATTTATTTAAAAACACTCGCCTGAGGTGTTGTTTCCATCACCAATTTAGTCACGAAGTGAATCTAAACGCAAGTTTTCAAAATACCTAAAACCTTCTTCTCTTTCTTTACATCATTCTATGAAGTTCACCAAAAATATCCTCTATTGGTCAACAGAACCATTGCATACATGCTCATATACATATACAAACAGAAACGTAGATAAATACAGACTTAAGCAGTTCTTAAGCAATTTTTAGACAGTAAGAGTTTAGTTTTAAAGCAGTATTCTATAATCGGTGTCAGTGTGGGTAGAATAGTTTAAGTTATCAGACAATATTACGAGTTAGCAAGAAACAATTGTGAGCAAAAGTCGAGGGCCCACTGTTTAACAGAAAGGATAGCGACCATTTATTTTATAACAATAAGTTAAGAATCTAGTTATTATTTATATAAACCGTTTTTGTTACTGAAAAAGTCTTCTCCTTTATCAATCTTTCAACAATTTCTACATATACAGTGCTGAAGCAAAATATTGTCACAACATAATTTTTCTGATTCAAATGCTTGTAACTATGGAACAAATCAATGAAGAGGAAAATTTTGTTGATACGTGTATTTATTAATTATT